>JZKD02S2094915.1:19596-37344 GCA_000966675.3 Picea glauca
CATTCTTTCATTAAAATTCTCAAATGGTTAATTTATACATGCAAGTTTAAAACTCAACCATAATCATTTAAAAGATCTTGCGGATCAATCTTGCAGAGAAGATAGGGGAGACATACCCATAGGGGGATTCATTCTTCTTCCCATGATTCTAGGAGGAGATGTTTATCAGATTCATACCTAGAAAAGAGCCCTATATCTAAAGAAAGAGAAAATAAGCATAATTCCAGGGGGATCAATGGTCACAGGGGGAGTATGTTCGATGTATCTTCAACATTACATCAGAGTGATATCCCTTTTTCAAAAGGGGAGAGACTATTTAGAGAAGATCAAATCCACTCATATAGGGGGAGCATCCCCAAGGAAAGTTCAAGAAGGAGGAGCAACACCAAGAGGAGAATGGCCCTTTCCCATTGATGTCAAAGGGGGAGAGATAATCACATTGATGTGATTGATGATTATTGATTGGAAGAGATAGTCACATTTGGGAGAAATAGTCACATTGACTATTGATGTAGAGNATCCTTTCTATGGATCAATGCAGAGCTTCTTGTGGGAATATCTTTTGAGGTATTGATGGAGAGATTATTGTGAGAACATTTTGGTGTGGATATCTTGAGTATGATTGAAGATCTATTATGAGAAAGAGAGCATGAGGAAGATCTCATGGATGCATTGAAGTTTCAACAAGTCTAATATTATGACGACGAAATTCTCATAATTACAAAAAAAACCTATTTTCTTATGCGTATGCGGGCTGTCTATGTATAGGGGGCGTATATGAAAGATGTCAGTGTACAAGGTTCATATAGTATGCAAGATATCAGTTTATAGGGAGAATACAGTGGATAAACTCATGGAGATTTGTGGTTGAGCTGATGAAAAGCTGTTGAAGACTAAAGCAGGTTCCAGATCTGCACTCTATGGGCTCAGATCTATCACTGAGACACTGGTATGGCTACATTATTGTCTTGATGGATAACATTTCTTATTGTGTTGTGAATGCCTAGGGAATTCTTGGTATGATTTCTATGATGTGGTTTATGTTGGTTGATGGAGTGAGCAACACTCTTATGCTTCAGTTATGATATGATGGCTATAGTATGTTGATTGCTTATACATGATTGAGTAGCATTCATATTGATTGGTTGTGGAGCATGAGTAAGCTATTGGAGAGCCTGGATGTATTGTGACTGGATAGTGGTCAGTTTGGATAGTGAGAAACATAAGAGAATGATAAATTGGTTGCAAAGGATCTGATTTGATCTTGAAGGATAAACCCTAATAGCTCAGGAGGTATACACAGGCTGTAGTACTACTTGGGAGCATATACATGGGCTGTAGTACTGCTTGGGAGTGTATACACATGGGTTGTACTACTGGTAGGGAGAATACACACACATGCTACACTACTAACAGGTCACGTACTTGTTGCAGATTGATATCTATTGAGGATTGTTACCTCATCTCAGTTGATGTTGAGGATGTAATATGATTCTTGCATTATATAGTTGGTTCTCTTGTAGAGTTGTACCTTATTCAGTTGTTGCTGAAAACCCCAAGGACTGTAGTTCGTAATAAAAAGAAAATTGTATATACATCTCATGTTCTTTTTTTTCCTTGTGGTGATGACTTGTTGATGATATATTGCTGATATATGTTGTTGATATGTGTTCACATCTAACTGGTTATAAATGACAACAATGAGTAAAGAGTAAAATGTTGAATGCTAACTAATGAATTATGTGTAAGAGAGAAGTTTTGGGAAAAAAATCCCCACACTCATTCACCCCCCCCCTCTAAGTGTGGTAGGTGTGTCCAACATCCTGGGTACTAACTCTTACATTCTAAAATATTTACATGAGCGATTGTTTTCCTACAACACTAACGACTCTCACTTAAAACACTACGTGGAACCAACTTGAAAATTTTTAACGTTGTTTGGATTTTCTGTATATTAGTACTCTAGTTATGCTTTCATTTTCATCGTTGTTTTTCATTTCTACTTTTACAGTAGTTTAATTTCTAGTTCCTTTTTAATATATTTCATGTTGCTTTTGCAATTTTGTCATTTTGTTTCTGTTGTTTTAAATTTCGAGGCCCATTTCGGTCATGACTTTTATTTCTTTTCATCTTTTAGTTTATTTTTGGTTAAGGTTAAGATGTTGGATCAGTTTTTCCACAGTGACACTCCTGCAAGATATTGTTAGTCAATAACAATCAATATTACACAACTATTATGATTTCCCCCCTGAAAGCATAATTGAATTTGTTATCTTCTTTCACTGTTGTCTTATAAAGAAATCGGTTATCTCCCACTTCTTCTTTCCATTTATTCATTCATTTGAGAATGAAAAGAGCAATTCCATAAATTTTTCTCCTTGAAGTAAAGAGAAAATTCTGGTTGAACGATTATGCATACAGGGATAAAACCCCTCATACTTAACATTTTCCATGAGTTATTCCCAAATTCCCGGTCATTTTTCCATTAAATCTGCTCACTTCCCCCTGTTGCATAATCATTCTGGTTATATCTTCTTGATCCTCATATTCTTGGTCTGCGAAACCATATGTTTTGAGTTCTTAATCTATTGGAAACAAATTTCCTTGTGGAGTTGCCAGTTTGTTGACGATAAAAATCACAACAAGGATTCCGCCCGCAAAGTATTTCTTAAGCCTATTATTTAAACTATTCTAACAATATATAATACTAGTAGGTGGGACCCCCTTGTATACTGGAGGATTAGAGATAATATTATCACACATTTTATGCTGTTGTTTCGATGCTGCTTACAGGGTTCTACATGATTGACGACAAGATATTGGTTTTGTTTGTGACATAATGGCATATAATGCATTTTATGTGCTGATTTTGTTGCTCTAAGATCTAAATTCCATGTATGAATGAATTGTATTTACTATTATTACATTTTCTATTGTTGCCATGATTCATTACTTGTCAACACCTGCACAAGACACATGTTAGTAACAACAAGAAACAAGAGCAATGGAAAGAGACTTGTGAAAAAAATCCAAGAGAAGGGAACTATACTATACTATGCTATGCTATACTATGTGCACATGAAATTAAACGAAATTAATGTTAGTCCTAATTAGCAATGTTAGTGGCTATACGATTTGCATTGAGTTATATTGGGCACATTTGATATATGTAATTGTATGGTTTTGGCAATGGTTAATACGGATTGGGGTGGTGCAATTGGAAAGAAATGTGTGCAAGTTTAGATGCATGGAATTAATGGCATGGATTAATGGTATGGTTTGGATGGCTGGCATGTACTACAAAATTGAATGGAATGGAGGATGGAAGCGATGTGCAATAAATGCACATTACTCCATACTTCTCCCACTTGCCGTCACCCTATCATGGTTATTATTTGTTTGGTTTTTCTGTGGTTGAGCTATGAGATTCAGGTGTGGAAGGAACTGCTCGACCAACTCGAATTTTTAAGGCCATTGGTTACAAGTATGGTTCTTTTCTCCCATCCATGATTTCTCTTTGTGTATGAAATGAACATTGGCTCAGACATAATGTGTTGGTCTATGTTTTCTTGAGATTCGAAACTGTGTAAATGCATGATATTTTCTCTTGAATGACTGTGTGTGTTATTTGTTGCAAATGGACAAATCGATGGTTGAAGTTATGATTTCATTGGATATTCTATGTGGTGGAAACTGTGATGGCTCTCTATTGTCTTTATGGGTATTTTGTTGGAAGGTTTAACCCTATTTAGCCTTGCTGTCCACCTCCTCACAGTTATGGTAACATATCTAGTTGTATTCAGTGCTATGGGGTTGTTGTGTATGTTTAGATCCACCTTTTGGTCACTGTATACCCTTTCACCTAGTCATGGTCTCTTTTTGTGGTATTGGCATCAACACAGTGGCTATTACGGCAAGATACATGCTTTAGGGTTGTTGGTAGTACCTGGNTGAGTAAAGAGTAAAATGTTGAATGCTAACTAATGAATTTTGTGTAAGAGAGAAGTTTTGGGAAAAAAATCCCCACACTCATTCACCCCCCCCCCTCTAAGTGTGGTAGGTGTGTCCAACATCCTGGGTACTAACTCTTACATTCTAAAATATTTACATGAGCGATTATTTTCCTACAACACTAACGACTCTCACTTAAAACACTACGTGGAACCAACTTGAAATTTTTTAACGTTGTTTGGATTTTCTGTATATTAGTACTCTAGTTATGCTTTCATTTTCATCGTTGTTTTTCATTTCTACTTTTACAATAGTTTAATTTCTAGTTCCTTTTTAATATCTTTCATGCTGCTTTTGCAATTTTGTCATTTTGTTTCTGTTGTTTTAAATTTCAAGGCCCATTTCGGTCATGACTTTTATTTCTTTTCATCTTTTAGTTTATTTTTGGTTAAGGTTAAGATGTTGGATCAATTTTGCCACAGTGACACTCCTGCAAGATATTGTTAGTCAATAACAATCAATCTTACACAACTATTATGATTTCCCCCCTGAAAGCATAATTGAATTTGTTATCTTCTTTCACTGTTGTCTTATAAAGAAATCAGTTATCTCCCACTTCTTCTTTCCATTTATTCATTCATTTGAGAATGAAAAGAGCAATTCCATAAATTTTTCTCCTTGAAGTAAAGAGCAAATTCTGGTTGAACGATTATGCATACAGGGATAAAACCCCTCATACTTAACATTTTCCATGAGTTATTCCCAAATTCCCGGTCATTTTTCCATTAAATCTGCTCACTTCCCCCTGTTGCATAATCATTCTGGTTATATCTTCTTGATCCTCATATTCTTGGTCTGCGAAACCATATGTTTTGAGTTCTTAATCTATTGGAAACAAATTTCCTTGTGGAGTTGCCAGTTTGTTGACGATAAAAATCACAACAAGGATTCCGCCCGCAAAGTATTTCTTAAGCCTATTATTTAAACTATTCTAACAATATATAATACTAGTAGGTGGGACCCCCTTGTATACTGGAGGATTAGAGATAATATTATCACACATTTTATGCTGTTGTTTCGATGCTGCTTACAGGGTTCTACATGATTGACGACAAGATATTGGTTTTGTTTGTGACATAATGGCATATAATGCATTTTATGTGCTGATTTTGTTGCTCTAAGATCTAAATTCCATGTATGAATGAATTGTATTTACTATTATTACATTTTCTATTGTTGCCATGATTCATTACTTGTCAACACCTGCACAAGACACATGTTAGTAACAACAAGAAACAAGAGCAATGGAAAGAGACTTGTGAAAAAAATCCAAGAGAAGGGAACTATACTATACTATGCTATGCTATACTATGTGCACATGAAATTAAACGAAATTAATGTTAGTCCTAATTAGCAATGTTAGTGGCTATACGATTTGCATTGAGTTATATTGGGCACATTTGATATATGTAATTGTATGGTTTTGGCAATGGTTAATACGGATTGGGGTGGTGCAATTGGAAAGAAATGTGTGCAAGTTTAGATGCATGGAATTAATGGCATGGATTAATGGTATGGTTTGGATGGCTGGCATGTACTACAAAATTGAATGGAATGGAGGATGGAAGCGATGTGCAATAAATGCACATTACTCCATACTTCTCCCACTTGCCGTCACCCTATCATGGTTATTATTTGTTTGGTTTTTCTGTGGTTGAGCTATGAGATTCAGGTGTGGAAGGAACTGCTCGACCAACTCGAATTTTTAAGGCCATTGGTTACAAGTATGGTTCTTTTCTCCCATCCATGATTTCTCTTTGTGTATGAAATGAACATTGGCTCAGACATAATGTGTTGGTCTATGTTTTCTTGAGATTCGAAACTGTGTAAATGCATGATATTTTCTCTTGAATGACTGTGTGTGTTATTTGTTGCAAATGGACAAATCGATGGTTGAAGTTATGATTTCATTGGATATTCTATGTGGTGGAAACTGTGATGGCTCTCTATTGTCTTTATGGGTATTTTGTTGGAAGGTTTAACCCTATTTAGCCTTGCTGTCCACCTCCTCACAGTTATGGTAACATATCTAGTTGTATTCAGTGCTATGGGGTTGTTGTGTATGTTTAGATCCACCTTTTGGTCACTGTATACCCTTTCACCTAGTCATGGTCTCTTTTTGTGGTATTGGCATCAACACAGTGGCTATTACGGCAAGATACATGCTTTAGGGTTGTTGGTAGTACCTGGAGTCTACATTTCCCTCGACATTGTTATGTGTTGGTTAGTCTCTTGAGAAGAGCGTGAGGGTTATGAATCTATGTTTTCTTGGTATTGGTTACCCTCTAGTGATAAATCATTGCTCCTCTGCATCATGGCCTACCCTACCTGGTGTTGAACTATCACCCTATTTTACAAATTTAATTGTTATAAGGCTTATGGTTCCACCGCGCTTGTCTCGAAGGTTCTCACCTACTGTTGATATGCTTGACCTCTAGTATACCTGTGTTTGGTGACCGAGTGAGCCATTGATTATTTCTTATGTTCATTGGCTATAGAGCCCGATTTTGTAAACTCAAACAGTCACACTCTGTTGGGTACCTTTTTGACTGTCAAAAGTTGGTTGAGTAGTATTGACAGTGGCTTTGATTATTGGCTCATATCTGTTTGATCCGGTTGTTGGAGAGTTGTAATTGGAAATGATAATTGGTATACAATCGTTGCCTCCTTTTTTTGTGATAGTTGAATCGATAACTCAACATTGTTATAAATTAATTGATTGGGAGTAAACGAAAATGTACAGTCACAAATATGCCTCTTTTCGTTATGCGTTGGTCTTTGTGTTCCTACAACGTGGTATAATTTGAAGTGGTGTTTGCTGTGTATTTAATTTGACCAATCGAGATTATTGCAATTTGAAGAGTTGATGACGGTGACTTGGTTTTCTACTGTGTATGATTTATGGAGACATCCTGCATCGTTTTATTTTATTGCACCATCAGAGATGAAGAACAAATTTTTTGGTAGTATGGTTTCATTGCAAATTTNATCTAAATTCCATGTATGAATGAATTGTATTTACTATTATTACATTTTCTATTGTTGCCATGATTCATTACTTGTCAACACCTGCACAAGACACATGTTAGTAACAACAAGAAACAAGAGCAATGGAAAGAGACTTGTGAAAAAAATCCAAGAGAAGGGAACTATACTATACTATGCTATGCTATACTATGTGCACATGAAATTAAACGAAATTAATGTTAGTCCTAATTAGCAATGTTAGTGGCTATACGATTTGCATTGAGTTATATTGGGCACATTTGATATATGTAATTGTATGGTTTTGGCAATGGTTAATACGGATTGGGGTGGTGCAATTGGAAAGAAATGTGTGCAAGTTTAGATGCATGGAATTAATGGCATGGATTAATGGTATGGTTTGGATGGCTGGCATGTACTACAAAATTGAATGGAATGGAGGATGGAAGCGATGTGCAATAAATGCACATTACTCCATACTTCTCCCACTTGCCGTCACCCTATCATGGTTATTATTTGTTTGGTTTTTCTGTGGTTGAGCTATGAGATTCAGGTGTGGAAGGAACTGCTCGACCAACTCGAATTTTTAAGGCCATTGGTTACAAGTATGGTTCTTTTCTCCCATCCATGATTTCTCTTTGTGTATGAAATGAACATTGGCTCAGACATAATGTGTTGGTCTATGTTTTCTTGAGATTCGAAACTGTGTAAATGCATGATATTTTCTCTTGAATGACTGTGTGTGTTATTTGTTGCAAATGGACAAATCGATGGTTGAAGTTATGATTTCATTGGATATTCTATGTGGTGGAAACTGTGATGGCTCTCTATTGTCTTTATGGGTATTTTGTTGGAAGGTTTAACCCTATTTAGCCTTGCTGTCCACCTCCTCACAGTTATGGTAACATATCTAGTTGTATTCAGTGCTATGGGGTTGTTGTGTATGTTTAGATCCACCTTTTGGTCACTGTATACCCTTTCACCTAGTCATGGTCTCTTTTTGTGGTATTGGCATCAACACAGTGGCTATTACGGCAAGATACATGCTTTAGGGTTGTTGGTAGTACCTGGGGTCTACATTTCCCTCGACATTGGTATGTGTTGGTTAGTCTCTTGAGAATAGCGTGAAGGTTATGAATCTATGTTTTCTTGGTATTGGTTACCCTCTAGTGAGAAATCATTGCTCCTCTGCATCATGACCTACCCTACCTGGTGTTGAACTATCACCCTATTTTATAAATTTAATTGTTATAAGTCTTATGGTTCCACCGCGCTTGTCTCGAAGGTTCTCACCTACTGTTGATATGCTTGACCTCTAGTATACCTGTGTTTGGTGACCGAGCGAGCCATTGATTATTTCTTATGTTCATTGGCTATAGAGCCCGATTTTTTAAACTCAAACAGTCACACTCTGTTGGGTACCTTGTTGACTGTCAAAAGTTGGTTGAGTAGTATTGACAGTGGCTTTGATTATTGGCTCATATCTGTTTGATCCGGTTGTTGGAGAGTTGTAATTGGAAATGATAATTGGTATACAATCGTTGCCTCCTTTTTTTGTGATAGTTGAATCGATAACTCAACATTGTTATAAATTAATTGATTGGGAGTAAACGAAAATGTACAGTCACAAATATGCCTCTTTTCATTATGCGTTGGTCTGTGTGTTCCTACAACATGGTATAATTTGAAGTGGTGTTTGCTGTGTATTTAATTTGACCAATAGATATTATTGCAATTTGAAGAGTTGATGACTGTAACTTGGTTTTCTACTGTGTATGATTTATGGAGACATCCTTCATCGTTTTATTTTATTGCACCATCAGAGATGAAGAACGAATTTTTTGGTAGTATGGTTTCATTGCAAATTTAATTGTTAATATTGTCAAAGGAATGGAATCGGGCATGTTTTAAAAGAGTCTGTTCAACTCAAGAAATACCCGTGTCTATGTTTGATTTGAGGATTTATAAATTATGGGCAGTGGTTGATGTTTTTATATGCTGAACATAGTTGAAGCAATATGACTGTGTGTTCCTTTGGATTTTGTTTTAAATATAAAAGGGAAGGAAATGAAAATAAACAAAATTATTTTAACAAGATATTTGAAAGGCATAGTGATTTTGAGTATGATTATACACTGTATTAATTGATTTTTTTTGAAAAGAAATTGGATGTGGGAGAGTGAATTTTTTTTAGCACAACCACTACTACATATGACCAAATTTGGAATGGTTTTTCGTTGCTATTGCCACACATATCCGCCGCACTTTCCACGAAGGAAAACAATATTTTTTGTGGAAAATTTTTCATCGCTATATCCATGCATTCGTTATTCATGGAAACAATGATGAAATCAGGACACCATGTGTCATCATCCTAAAGAGGGGTATACCTTCTTGCGATGAAAAAATTGCGGCAATAGCGATGAGAAAACGTGGCAATAACGACGAAAAAGTGTGCCAGAGTAAAAACCCCACCAATGAATTGTGACACAGATTCCATACTTGAGATGAAAAAGCATGGAAAGTAGCGATGAAAAATCATCCCAATAGTGACGAAAAAGCGTGACAGAGTAAAAATCCTACCAATGGTTTACGACGTAGATGACATGCTTGCGATGAAAAAAAGTGGCAAGTAGAGATGAAAAAACATGGAAATAACGAAGAAAAAGTGTGGCAGAGTAAAAACACCCATCAATAGCTTGCAACACATATGCCATACTTGTGACGAACTTACATTGCTATTTCCATGCCTTCTGTAGGTTTACAAAAAAAATTGATAGTTTTCCCCTGCTTTCTAAGAAATCTCCTATCACATCCTTTTGTGTGGATAAGAAAACCTCGGTTATGATTTTGAAACATGATCCTATATGGGCCAACAAGGGAGAAGAATATAATCTAAAGAAATCACTAGTCTCTATCCTTAACGGCTTATGTACATCATCGAACAATCTTTGTAAGTGGATATATACTTCTTAGGCTTCTTTTTTGATGCCATTGATTAGGATCCATATATTCTAAAGGATTTTCCTTCCTAGGATTTATCATTGAGTTGAATTTTTCACATGTTATAGACGATGGCTCGAAATGGTTCATGTATAATATAGGGCTCTTTATAAAGCTATAATTTCTTGCCCATTTTCCAAAATAACATTTTTTAAATCATAATTTGCACATAAGATAAGCCTTAGAAACACAACATTAGCCTCTTGGGGAAACGTTTTGGAACTTTAGGTCAATTCGTTGAGTTGGATATGAGTGTGCTAGGCCTCCAAAGGTCAAGTGTCTTCAATCCAAGCCTCTCCTCCATGATCCAAGATATCCCTCCTTCAAAACGTGTCAAGTGTCTTCAATCACCACCAAACCCTAGCCCTAGGGTGACGTCAAGCCCTCAAAGGTGGCGTTTTAGAATCCAAAGGCAAGTTGTTTGGATTGTAGGTGATAGGTGAGATCTTCCAAGGTGTCTCTTAAGCCTCCAAAGGCATGTCATCATCATCCAATGTGTAGGCCCTAGTATCCAACCTGTGGTATTCAAGCCCCAAGGAAGCCCAAGCTAGACTTGTTCTTCCAAATATGTCCACCAAACAAGGTCCTGCAAAGACAATGAATATTCCCTCCAAGGATATCAATTCAAATGCATCATGATGAGTAAACCAAATCAATAAAAGAGCCATCTAAACATGTATATAAAAAACTACCTCATCAAAATAAACAAGTGCTCAAAGATCCTATGCAATTTGCCAAGTTNAGTTGGATATGAGTGTGCTAGGCCTCCAAAGGTCAAGTGTCTTCAATACAAGCCTCTCCTCCATGATCCAAGATATCCCTCCTTCAAAACGTGTCAAGTGTCTTCAATCACCGCCAAACCCTAGACCTAGGGTGACGTCAAGCCCTCAAAGGTGGCGTTTTAGAATCCAAAGGCAAGTTTTTTGGATTGTAGGTGATAGGTGAGATCTTCCAAGGTGTCTCTTAAGCCTCCAAAGGCATGTCATCATCATCCAATGTGTGGGCCCTAGTATCCAACCTGTGGTATTCAAGCCCCAAGGAATCCCAAGCTAGACTTGTTCTTCCAAATATGTCCACCAAACAAGGTCCTGCAAAGACAATGAATATTCCCTCCAAGGATCTCAATTAAAATGCATCATGATGAGTAAACCAAATCAATAAAAGAGCCATCTAAACATGTATATAAAAAACTACCTCATCAAAATAAACAAGTGCTCAAAGATCCTATGCAATTTGCCAAGTTTAGGTATGGGAGGGTTGACAAACCAACCTATTTGGTGAATCATACCTCAAGTTTAGGAGTGTTTCCAAAGTGAACCCCTCTCTAGGTCATGTGGATGGAGTGACATGGATAAGGGAAATAATTTTGGGCATAGGTTTTGATGAAATACAAGGGGTTGTAGTGTCTCATTTATGGGGGCCTTTGTAGAGGGTGTGTTACACCTTTGTTTTCAATGCAACCTTTTTCCAAGACCATTTATTGTCGTTAATTTATTAAGGTCCAAACACTTGGTACTCCCTATGATGAATAGATTAGTTTGGGGGCTAGTACCAAAGTGTCACTTGAAGGGAGAAGTACACATGGTGCCATCGGGGTATAATCTATCTTGTAATGCACCTTGTGTAAACTCCTCAACAAGTGGGACATTCATAATTATGTGTTTTCTTTTGAAGGTATTTGATTTTCCAAGAGAAACATTTAATTTCTCTCAAGACCTCTTTGGGAGAGCATCTAGAAGGTTCATAATAGGATTTTATCTTTTTCTAGCTACCTTCCCTCTGGACCTTCATCTCCTTCTTCCCATGAAATGAGGAACAATCCCTTCTTGGGTTAGTACACCCAACAATCAAAAAAGGTAAGGAGACGAGGGGATGAAGTATGGAAAATGACAATTATGGACGGTAATGGAATGATGAATCATCAAGAGCACCTCCTAGTAGCATGCCTATCCCTAAGGGTGACCCACTTACTAGGGCGCAATGTCAACCACCAAAGTGAAACAAGGGAAAAAGCATAATTTCCAAGCAAACACTACATAATCAAAAACAATTTAAGATACAACAAACTCAAATTCCTCAAATATTGAAATGAAACTCACCATAATACCTAACGTGTACCTTAATGAGAAATACCCAATGTCTTCCAGAAGCCAACTGATGTGTGGATACCCTCACGATGAACTTGGAACTATGGTAGTGAAGTGAATATCTGTTTGTGCAAGTGGACACTATTGGTCAAGTTGTTTCTCGGTACTTCATGTTTGAAACTTGAGGGCCTTGAGAGATATTCTCCTTAGTTGTCCCTAGGAGTTGGGGATAACAAAACTCATTCAGAAAACTTGTAGGTGAGGTGGATATCTGATATATATTCAAGCATGAAAGGTATTCTTTGCACAAAGTAGATTAATAATAAATATCAAAAACCACATATGGCTATACTTAGAATTATTTAAACATATTACAGATATTGCAGAAGCATTCATGACAAAATACAAAATGATAACAAATATCCTATCTTGTTTACAAATGTGCAGAGAGTGTCATTCATGAAAATATACAAAATGATAGTAAATATTATAACTTGTTTATAAATGGTTGAAACATAAAATGATAAAATGAAAGATGCAGAGAAATATTAAAGAAGGATAGATAACTTCAAATGGTAATGAGAATGGAAGTCACTACTATTTAAATATTAACAAAAGCATCACAAACATAGAAGATGCATGGAGGTCTTAAGGAATTAATGATATGACAGAATACATGCTAGGCATTTGGAAAATGAATCCAATAATTTGAAACTCATTCATGAAAATTGTAGGTTAGGTGGAGATATATTCAATCATGAAAGGTATTCTTTGCATAAAGCATATTGATAATAAATATCAAAAACCATATATGGCTATACTTAGAATTCTTTAATCGTACTATAGATATTGTAGAAACATTCATGACAAGATACAAAATGATACTAAATATCATAACCTATTTATAAATGTTCATAGAATCCTTGCAATATCAATAGCCACAAGGAAGTTATATCATTTCTAAAGTTCTACTCATATCTCCAAATTTTGCAAATCCATAAATTATGGTGGTAATGTTCATGGTGATGGTCTTGATCAAGAGTTCTAATGGCATGGTGTATGTTACCAAGTTTACGAAATGCATTTGAAATAATGTTATAAGATACAAAATCAGGCTTGAAACCTTCTCTCATCATCTCTTTTAAAATAAAATGGCAAAGGCATTTGCACGGTCATTTGATTGCACATATCCATTAATCAACATTGAATACATCTTTGTGTTGTGTTTTATACCATAAGCCTCAATTCCCTTACTCATCTCCATTGATTTAGAATCCTATCACCTTTGTTAGAGATATGCATAAGACACCTATAGTTGATAACTTAAGGCTCCATGCTTATCATATTTGGTAACAAACCCTTCTCTAATTAAATGAACTCTTTGTCTCATTAAAANAAATGCATCATGATGAGTAAACCAAATCAATAAAAGAGCCATCTAAACATGTATATAAAAAACTACCTCATCAAAATAAACAAGTGCTCAAAGATCCTATGCAATTTGCCAAGTTTAGGTATGGGAGGGTTGACAAACCAACCTATTTGGTGAATCATACCTCAAGTTTAGGAGTGTTTCCAAAGTGAACCCCTCTCTAGGTCATGTGGATGGAGTGACATGGATAAGGGAAATAATTTTGGGCATAGGTTTTGATGAAATACAAGGGGTTGTAGTGTCTCATTTATGGGGGCATTTGTAGAGGGTGTGTTACACCTTTGTTTTCAATGCAACCTTTTTCCAAGACCATTTATTGTCATTAATTTATTAAGGTCCAAACACTTGGTACTCCCTATGATGAATCGATTAGTTTGGGGGCTATTACCAAAGTGTCACTTGAAGGGAGAAGTACACATGGTGCCATCGAGGTATAATCTATCTTGTAATGCACCTTGTGTAAACTCCTCAACAAGTGGGACATTCATAATTATGTGTTTTCTTTTGAAGGTATTTGATTTTCCAAGAGAAACATTTAATTTCTATCAAGACCTCTTTGGGAGAGCATCTAGAAGGTTCATAATAGGATTTTATCTTTTTCTAGCTACCTTCCCTCTGGACCTTCATCTCCTTCTTCCCATGAAATGGGGAACAATCCCTTCTTGGGTTAGTACACCCAACAATCCAAAAAGGTAAGGAGACGAGGGGATGAAGTATGGAAAATGACAATTATGGACGGTAATGGAATGATGACTCGTCAAGAGCACCTCCTAGTAGCATGCCTATCCCTAAGGGTGACACACTTACTAGGGCACAATGTCAACCACCAAAGTGAAACAAGGGAAAAAGCATAATTTCCAAGCAAACACTACGTAATCAAAAACAATTTAAGATACAACAAACTCAATTTCCTCAAATATTGAAATGAAACTCACCATAATACCTAACTTGTACCTTAATGAGAAATACCCAATGTCTTCCAGAAGCCAACTGATGTGGTGGATACCCTCACGATGAACTTGGAACTATGGTAGTGAAGTGAATATCTGTTTGTGCAAGTGGACACTATTGGTCAAGTTGTTTCTCAGTACTTCATGTTTGAAACTTGAGGGCCTTGAGAGATATTCTCCTTAGTTGTCCCTAGGAGTTGGGGATAACAAAACTCATTCAAAAAACCTGTAGGTGAGGTGGATATCTTATATATATTCAAGCATGAAAGGTATTCTTTGCACAAAGTAGATTAATAATAAATATCAAAAACCACATATGGCTATACTTAGAATTCTTTAAACATATTACAGATATTGCAGAAGCATTCATGACAAAATACAAAATGATAACAAATATCCTATCTTGTTTACAAATGTGCAGAGAGTGTCATTCATGAAAATATACAAAATCATAGTAAATATTATAACTTGTTTATAAATGGTTGAAACATAAAATGATAAAATGAAAGATGCAGAGGAATATTAAAGAAGGATAGATAACTTCAAATGGTAATGAGAATGGAAGTCACTACTATTTAAATATTAACAAAAGCATCACAAACATAGAAGATGCATGGAGGTCTTAAGGATTTAATGATATGACAGAATACATGCTAGGCATTTGGAAAATGAATCCAATAATTTGAAACTCATTCATGAAAATTGTAGGTTAGGTGGAGATATATTCAATCATGAAAGGTATTCTTTGCATAAAGCATATTGATAATAAATATCAAAAACCATATATGGCTATACTTAGAATTCTTTAATCGTACTATAGATATTGTAGAAACATTCATGACAAGATACAAAATGATACTAAATATCATAACCTATTTATAAATGTTCATAGAATCCTTGCAATATCAATAGCCACAAGGAAGTTATATCATTTCTAAAGTTCTACTCATATCTCCAAATTTTGCAAATCCATAAATTATGGTGGTAATGTTCATGGTGATGGTCTTGATCAAGAGTTCTAATGGCATGGTGTATGTTACCAAGTTTACGAAATGCATTTGAAATAATGTTATAAGATACAAAATCAGGCTTGAAACCTTCTCTCATCATCTCTTTTAAAATAAAATGGCAAAGGCATTTGCACGGTCATTTGATTGCACATATCCATTAATCAACATTGAATACATCTTTGTGTTGTGTTTTATACCATAAGCCTCAATTCCCTTACTCATCTCCATTGATTTAGAATCCTATCACCTTTGTTAGAGATATGCATAAGACACCTATAGTTGATAACTTAAGGCTCCATGCTTATCATATTTGGTAACAAACCCTTCTCTAATTAAATGAACTCTTTGTCTCATTAAAAAATTTCACACAGTTCTATAATGGGATTTCATGTCAATTATCTTACCAAGAATATATTTTCTATCCACTACATTTTCTAAAGTATTATGAAGTGCCTAATAGACCTCATTTATGCAAATAGAGTAAAGGAGGATATGTGACCTGGGCCCAATCTACTATTGGGAGAGAAAAAGTTTGTGGAATGATATTCAAATGATCTATAATGATAATTCTCTATCACACACATAAACTAAACCGAGTTGTAGTTGTTTGCTTCGGTGCCAGTGAGTATATTTGAAAAAGTGGACACATGCAGTTTCACAATAGACATAAATATGTATAGTGAACTGTAAACTCTGCAATAAAGGAATCCCACACCTTTAGACATGTAATAGTCAGTTTCTCTTAAATGATAACTAGTTTATCTAGAGTTTCTATAACTTCGGGAGGATGATATCGATTTTTCCTTTTCGGGTTGCTAATTTTGATCAAATTTGAAGGTACTCTTGTAGTAGATGTCATATATGTTAAATGAAAAAAAAGAGACAGTCAAATAACCTAGATTTGGCACTTTCAACTGCTTTTGTTTAGTGCTAATAAAAATCTAGTGGCATGCTTCCTAACAACAAAAGAGGGGGCTGATGTGATTAATCGTCTCCATAAATATGATTGCACTCTTTCCTGATGTCCTTCGGAGGAGATAAAGTGAAACAATGTTATCCTCATTAACACAATAAAACTTTTGGAGTTGTTTGACTGCAATGATGAGAGAATGAATGACAAAAACAAACTGAGCCATTGCAACCATTCAATAAAAGATTTGATTTATTCTATGATTAGCATTTCCCATCTTCCATAAAAATTTCAAAAGAAGAAAGTAATCCTTGGGATCCATATTCCATTATATGGTCATGACTATCTACCCCAACATATCCACCTTCCATTATCTAGTCATGACTAGCTACCCCTGCAGATC
Source organism: Picea glauca (assembly GCA_000966675.3). NCBI lineage: Eukaryota > Viridiplantae > Streptophyta > Pinopsida > Pinales > Pinaceae > Picea > Picea glauca. Next base: position 36,388 of record JZKD02S2094915.1, read on the forward strand.
CACCTCTTTGATTACCTCCAGGAAATGCACCTTCAAGTCATAACCCACCTGAACCGGTTAGGGATTTTGTAATTTCAAAAACTGCTTCAAGAGGATTTGTGATCATGTTTACATCACATAATGGGTAAGCTATTTGATGTTTAAGTAATCTTGCACCAAATAAGTACGGATGTGGTTCATCATAGATATCAAATTTAGTTCCTAGAAAATCAGAGCTTAGTTTTCATACATAATTATCATTGCCTTGGTCAATCACTGTTCGAAAGATTCAAATATCTAGATTGTCAAAAGGTCCCTTATTCGATACATGTATTTTTATTCCTATATGAAAAATTATGAGAATTGTGGTTGAGGATTTCAACAATAGATACATGGAAAAAAGTATGGTTCAAACTCTAGCATTGTGGTTGAGGATTTCAACACTATTTTGATAAACTTAGAGAAAAAGGGAGGTAATATGGTTCATGACCCCATGAAAGATAGAATGGAGGAATTAATTTCTTATTGGGATCTTTCAGATGTAAAACTAGCCAAAGGAAAGTATACTTGGAGTAACAAAAGAGTGAATCCTAGTTTCATTGCAGCTTGTTTGGATAGGTTTCTCATTCATAGTGATTTTTAATCTCTAATTATATTATCTCTTCTAAAATTATACCTTTTGTTGTCTTCGATCATAAGCTTATTGGTCTAACCTTTGAACCCTTAGAAAATTTTGGGCCCATTCCTTTTAGATTTAAGCCTCTCTGGCTTCAAAAGGAGGAAGTTATGGATCTTGTAGAGGATACTTGGGAGAAAGAGGGATATAGAAACACTTATTTATTTCAAAACACTAAATCACGGGGGCATAGGAATATAATTAAAATAATGTACTTATAAAGAGGGTATAAGATAGAATATTTCATAGAAGTGAAAGAAGAAGCTAGAAAACACTTTGGAGGACTTTACGCAACAAAGGAA
>JZKD02S2094926.1:0-25256 GCA_000966675.3 Picea glauca
AAGGTATGTGTCTAGTCTAACCATGTCAAATTTCGATGCATACAGGCACATATTGAAGAAATTTCAACGTTTGCCCCATTCACTAGTGCTCACTATGTGGGTTTGGTGCATGACATTTGTGGTTGTTGACTTGGGAGTTCCATGACATTTCAAGAGAGTTCCAACAAAGATTCTACGGATGGAAACAATGACATTTGACAAATATGAGACACCCCATTATGAACGTTGTTGCAAACATGGATGATCTCAAACATTATGTGGTCGGGAAATCAAACATCCTTGAGTCTTGAAACCCTCCATAACCATTCTAAACATAAACACCATAGAATTCAAAAGGATGTTTCTTAATATAGAAACCCAACAAAAATCATAGAGAAAATTCACTAATCTAGGTTTTAACTTGCATAATCAATTTTGGGATATAAGTAGTAATAGTGAAATGGTAGAAAACTATGTGAATGTTAATTGGTGTAGTTAATCCTCTTATATGCTAGTCATTTTGGCACAATCCTCTTATATGGTGGTCATTTTGGCACATTGAAAGGCAACTTTGCCCAAAGACCTGTGGATATGCATCTACAACTCTGCTCACAGGCTTGTGGAAAAATTTGTAGATGCTACAACTCTACCCACAAGATTGTGGGAAGAGTTTTCCTGTGGGAAGATTTGTAGACAATACAAATATACCCTAAGGCCTATGGGCAGATTTTCCTTTGTATGTGTTTAAATGACCACCATAGAAGAGGATTGTGCCTCTCTAATGAGTGTGAGGCATCTTAATGTTTCACACTCATTAGAGAGGCACAATCCTCATATATGGTGGTCATTTGGGCACATAGAAAGGAGAGTGGGACTTGTGTGATGGCACATAGAAAGGAAAGTGGGACTTGTGTGATGTTCAAGTACAAGAAAGGATCTATGAATAGATTGGATAACATGCTTTCATGACCCCCACTAAGAACATTGTAGTATTTGGTGTGTTGATGCAACTTGATCCTTTCACTCACGATATGTTGAGTGAATATTATAAGAAAGATGAATATTTTAGAGGAATATACCAATAGCTAAGGAGAGACCAATTGATGTCATGGAAGGAAACAAATACTACCTCTGGAATGGGTTTCTATACAAGTTGGAAAAGTTGTGTATATCATGCTACAAAAGGATTTATTTGATGAGAGAAGCTCACACTTCCATGATAGCCACGCATTTTTGTGTGATGAAGAAAGTGGAAAATACATAGAGGCATGTGTATTGGCCAAAGATGTAGGATAAGGTGGTGATATTTATTAGTGGTTTTGGTATTTTCAACACTACCAAGCCGAGCAATAGGAAGTTTGGACTGTACATGCCACTACCAGTATCAAAAAGACCTTGGGAGACAATCTCTATGGACTTTGTTGGAGGTTTTCCCATGTCCCAAAGATGCCATGACTACTTTTATCTCATTATGGACCAATTCAACAATATTCGTGTGCTCATTATGTGCAACAATGTTATCACCACACAAGAAGCAACTAATGTATTCTTCATTCATGTTTGGGTACATTTTGGATCGCTAAGATCCATCATTTATAATCGTGATATCATGTTATAGGGAAAATTATGGATATTTATTTAGGAGAGGATGGATGCCAAGATGAGGTATTCCACTACATTTGATACCCATACCAATGGATAAATTTAATTTTTCAACCAAATGTGACAATAAGCATTCGAAAACATGGGACAAGCAATTAGTGTACATTTAGCACTCATACAATCAAGCACTCCATTCTTCCACCAACAAATCACATTTTGAGACTTGCTTTGGCTATTTAACCCCTTCACAATTTGAAATTGTGTATGGAAAACATAAGGACAAATCATATGTGCAAGTTGAAGACAGGAAGGAAAGTGTATTCTAGAAAGGATATGACAAATACAATTGAAAGTGTAGAATAAACTTTAGAGAAGTTAGCAACATTAAAAATCCATTCACGAACAACATGTAGAATATAATAAATTTTGGATTGGAGATCAGGTGTGGCTTTACATATATAAGGAATGCTTGCAAGTAGCAATGAATAAACTCAATCCCCTTATAGATAGACCTTTTGACATCATTGAGCAGGTGAATGAGAATGCCTTCATATTGAAACCTTATTCTTACATGCAGATTAGTTTTTTGGTGAATGTTGAGTATATGAATATGTTTGATCCTTCCATGTTGGATGGAGAAGAATACCATCAGGTCATCCCCACAATAGAATATGTTTCCCCACGTTCTCTTGAAGAGTTAGAGTAGGATAGAATTATGCAGATGAATAAATGGGTAACACACAAAGGACGACAATAGATCTTGTAGATTAGCCTCAAAGGACAAAATACAAGGAGAGAAACATGGAATGAGAAGCAAAAAGTGGAAATAATGTTCCTTCACCTATCCTTGGAATATTTTGGGGGACCAAAATCCTCCCAATAGGGAGGTGTGATTCGAACTAGATCCATGAAATAAAGTGATTTTCTAAAATCTCATATTACTACAAGGATCGGCAAATCAATATATATGGAAACAGAAGTAGAGTTCATGTTTATTAACAAGGTAGGATATGGGTTTGATGAGATGAAGGGCCCTATTCCATTACTATTGGTGTCCACACCTTTATTTAATATTGAATTCCCAATGTAATCGTGGAGAATTTAAAAAAAAAAAAAGGGAAATGGTAAGAAAAAGGAGAAAAGGATATATATATATATATATATATAGAGAGAGAGAGAGAGAGAGAGAGAGAGAGAGAGAGAGAGATCCCAGTGGGTTATTTCAACTGGTTAAATGTTGTGAATTACAAGCAAAAAATCATGGGGTCAAGTCCCCAGGATGGTTGCCTTTGTGTATATTATGGACCTCACTCAATGTCCCCGTCAGGTTAGGTTATTTGGTTGAGACTAAAAGGAATTGTCATCCAAATTCTAATGTGAATATTGAGAATGAACCAAAGATCCAGATGGAATTGTAACATGTACATTTTCCAAGAACTAAAGACTAATCAAAGCTAATCGAATGTTGGTTCTCCTTTTTGGGTTTCCAAGGTAAATATGGTGTCCATTGTGTCATGAATTGTACTGTGATTTCTCTGTGATTATGGTGTAAATTTATGTGAGATATTATTGATACTCTTATCTATGTTTGATGGGCTTTCTTATTTGTGTTAATGGTTATAATGAAGAATTCCAAACTATATTTCTATTATTTCTTAATCAAAAATCAATTTTTCCTTTGGTATCTTGTGAATTCCAACAACTCTAAGATAACCACCATCCATTCCACTCTAAGTTCATAGGTCGATGGTTGTTATAATCTAGCTCTTGTAATTGGTTTCCTAAACTTATAATTTTGTTATTGATTTCTAGGTAATTATTATTATTTGAGGCTATTCAGCTAATTATGTTCCTCACCACCAATATTTTATCATCTATTGAGGCTTTCGTGCATTTCTACAAGTCATACGCACCTCCAACAATCTTGTACATAGCATTTCATGGAATATTGAAGCCGTACACACCACCATACATGCCATACACAACCTTGGCAAGTTATACCTCATTACTTTTGGCTATATGTTGGGCTGATTTCTCATTCCATCATTGATGTTATTAAATTAACCTTTGGGTAGCTTTAATTCTCTCCTTCCAGCCAATCATTGGGAATTATCCATAGCTAAGGCGATATATCAATATAACAAATCATTTGGCACTTTGATCAATTGCCTCATGATCTCATTAATTGTTGTATCATTCATACATCTATATCTATGTTGATTAGTAGATTATATTACACACACTAGGTTGTGTTGGAAGCGAAGTTTTATCATTTGATTTGAATCTAGCATGGAGTAGTTTATGCATTAGGTTTATTAGAGGTATGTGAGGAGTGTGGTTCTACCACAAGATAACCTCCATTGGCAATAGATAATTAAAGGCATGAGTAATGTTTCCCATTCAATTGAATATGGACTCAATCATTTCAAGACATAAAGGGAGTCATTCATAGCAAAATAGATCAAAAGCATAAGCTCAAAAAGGATTTATAAACATTTTCATCATCGTAGTCTCATAAGCATTTGCAAGATCATCAATGAATTTCCAATCTCTTAGGAATCTGCATTGGTGAAATGACGATCTATAAGCCTACCACATATGAAATGATGTCTTAAAAACAATCGAACATAAATTTACAACTATGGCTTGATGTCTTAAAAACAAACGAACATAAATTTACAACTATCTCTAATAAAACTAGAGAAACCTATAGTCCTTAACATCAAAATGTGGTCTTTGAATGCTCGTTGCGTACCACTACAACAATGTTTGATTTTAAAGCTATATTAAAAAACATTGTTATTGAATAATTAAAATATATTCACGTAATTATATGATGTCATACATCACATAATTTATTTTATGAGAATCACATATGAGATATGAAATTGAAATAATTCACAAACAATAAAGGATAAGTTCAGTCATTTGCACTTAAATTCAAAAGTTACAATTGGATATACATGGACCAAGTTGATTTTACTATCTTAACAAGGGTTTTGTGCAACTTAGTCCTTGATATTCGTTGATAGATGTGAATAATCACTATTTTTATTTTTGTAAAATGAAAATAAATAATAATCCATTTAAACACAATAAAAAATGAAAATCATCACAACAAAAAAAGAAACTTTTTATCTTCACATTAACACAATTGTTTATAAAAAAAAAAATTAGTTTGATAATGATAAATTATATCACATAGACTCTTTTCATCCAATCAAAAAATAATATTAAATGATATTTTAAAAAAAATCAAAATCATATTCATATTTTTTTTGGGAACATTGTAAAACTAAAAATAATATTAAATGATATTTTAAAAAAAATCAAAATCATATTCATATTTTTTTTTGGAACATTGTAAAACTAAGGTTGTTGATTAGTTAAAAATAATGTTAATAATATTGTACACCATGACACTCATAACATTTTTGGTATCATGTCATATAAAACTATGACATGTCCTTTTATATTGCTAAATTTGTGTATTGTATTGAAATTATTTGAAAGGGTTTGTTCATAGTAATAATGAGGCTCATTACACTTTGTGGGCATTGAGTAGGTTGCAACATCACAACCTTCATTGCAATAGTAAATCCTAATAAGCTTATGAAAAACATTAGTGTCAATATAAGAAGTGATATGATGTACATTATTATGATTGGAGTTAACACTTCCCCATTCGAAACCTAATGAGGTAAAAGTGCATTTTTCTAATCGAGAGATTGTTATAATTATGATTATGGTAATATCAATAATGATAATTTGTTAATACTCAAAGTAATAGAATTAATGTAATAAAATCATTATTTTTTTTAGTATGGGAACAAATTACTAGGAGTGATGGATTATCTTAATTAATTAATGCATGGGTTAATTTTTGCATACAACTTAATTAACTAATCGATATGTTTTTCTGCATTATGTTGCATCTCCATTATTCCCCATTATACACTCATATATATGGTATGGGGAATTTAATGGCTTAATATATGGTTAAAGTCTTAATATAATGCAATCTTAAAATGAAGATTTATTCATAATTAAAAAGAAAATTACAATTATAAATGTCAAAAACTAGACAAACCCAAATTTCTTGACATCAAAACACATTCCACGAATGCTCATTACATACCACTACAACAACACTTGATTTTAAAGCTATATTGAAAATGCAATAATTATTAAACAACTAAAATATATTCACATAAGTATTTGGTTGAATAATAAAGTGGGTGGTGATTACATGGTTGAAATTGGATATCAATCCTTGGTAACAACTAAAGAGGGACCCTCAATTTGGTGGTGGAAGAGAATCTAGTAAATAAAGGCACCTAAGAAGACGAATATTTTCAAGTGGCTCGCATTAAAGGATAAAGTGTTGACCTAGGAAGCACATCAAAAGAGGAATATTCAAGGTCTTGGCTTCGTTGTGCTATGCAAGAAGGCTAAGGAAACATTGTTCCACTTATTCGTTCAATTTCCTTTTATAGAACAAATTTGGGTGACATTAGTAGGTGGTTGAACAAAAGGGAATTGTGGAATAAGGGGGAGATTTCACTTTGTCTCAAAGACTAGTTCGATAGGGAAGATTTGAAACCTTTCATATCCTTACCATTTATTGTCTTATGGTGGGTATGGTTGAGTTACAACAGTCAGATATTTTCAAATAATGTGATTCCCACTTTCTAGGTTTTTGTGCAGGTGGTGGATTTGTACAATATACTAAAGGAATATTATGCTTCAAGGTCACCACAATATGTAGGGGAGCTATTGGTTGACAAGAGTTCCAATTAGGGATATTTTGATGGGGCATGTCAGGGTTCATATCATCTCTATTGTTTAAGAGTGGTGTTATACATCATGGACGATCATTACATTACCATGAAATCCTGATATGGCTAGGGCTCTAATAATCTGACCAAGTTAATGGCATTAAAACTTTTATTAAGAAGAGCCTATAATTCTAGTTTGAAATTGTTGCAAGCCTTTGGGGATTCATTACTAGTTGTAAACCAGATGAATGGAAAGTATCAAATACATAATGTGGAGCTAAAATATTTGGCGAAAATTTCAAAGGAGATAATATATGTGTTTGGGACCTTATCCATTAGTCATATCTTCTAGGAATTAAATTAGTAAGTGTATGCACTATCTAAGGAGGGTATTAGTTTTCCTCTAGGATAAGTGAAAATGGTGGAATAAAGAGAATGTGAGACACAAGAGTTCTACCAAAATTTGTGGACTTAAAGTCTTTGTCATTTTTGTGGGATTGTAAATGTTTTTCCATAGATAATTTTATATGTTGCAATATGTCAAGTATGGTCAATTTGTAGACAATATGAATAGTCTAGGAATAATGGTCAACTTGATAAACAACTTGAACATTGTTTGAAATTAGTTATATTTTGTAATAATTTAAGTATGGGAAATTTATAGTCAGTGTTTTGGAAATAATGGTCAAATTGACAGATAATTTGAAATTTTTGAACAATGAGAAAAATGAGGTACGATTTAGAATATGAGTAATGTATTTTTATTCTTGATAATAAAAATACAATTTTTTTTCATGGAAAAATTATTCACATAAGTATATAATGTCATACATCACATTATTTATTTGATGAAATCACATATGATATATGAAACTCAAATAAGTATCTAGTGATCTAAGAGCATTATAATAAGGAAAATATGTCATTTTCTAAATTAAATACATGAAATGTATGGGAATTAAATAAAGATATCATTCATATTTGAAAATAAAGAAGCATTATAATAAGGAAAATAGGTCATTTTCTAAATTAAATACATGAAATGTATGGGAATTAAATAAAGATATCAATTATATTTGAAAATAAGTGTGTAATTGATTAGCATGGTGGTTGAAATGAGTGTCATTCATATTTGAAAATAAGTGTGTCATTGATTAGCATGGTGTTTGTGCATTTACTATTACTATTGAATAATGTCTTGTATTTGCGCTAACCATTAATGTTTGTATTATTTAATAATGTTTTATTTATTGTAAATGTGTTTTCAGTTGCATTATAGAAAAATAATTTTATTGAGCAAATAATAGTGTCAAAAATTATATATAGATATTGGTAAAATTGAATTGAACAAAATAAAATTCAAAAACCAAATGTTATTTTGGTTTTCAAGGATGTGAAGGTTCATTTGATTATATGGGAATTTATTTTAGTCATTGTGATTTTTGTGTTAAAATATAATTTAACCTTTTCAGAAAGATATAACTGGGGGATCAACATGTGTTACAACAATTGTAAATCTTTCTCTCTCTTTTTCTCTCTCTCACACACACATGCATCCACATATACTAAAGTATAAGATATGTTTGATAAACCTATTAAAATATTTTATAGTGGTAACAACTTGGCATATCATTTTCTTTTCGTGTATAGTAAGTGTTTATCATGTATGGTTATCATCATCACCACCTCTTTCATCACCAAAAGATGGATAATGAGGGTATCATTAACATAAATTCTGACTATGCTTATGGAATGAGTGGTATTCATCCCAGTGTCTATGGATCATCGAATTACCAAACTGGTTTTGATTATAACAATTGGATCTAGTTAAAATGGTATTTCTACCTATGTTCATCAATGGGAACAAACAAATTAGTATTAGAGAGCCTATGAGAAAAGAAAAAACTAACAAAACAAAAACATAAACACACCAAATATTCTTGATGATTTCACATATATTTCCACTACTAACGCTTCTCAAGCTATCACATCTCAGTACCTCGTCAAATATTTTATCTAGATTGAATTATCCATTTTAAATCTCTTTAATAGATAATTATGTTCTTCTCCTTCCATTTTTCAATGGAAGATACCTACAATTTGCATACCCCAAGCGAAGTCCTCATCATTTGTTGTGTTTTATCTATAACAATGGATAAAACAATTAAAACAATGGACCAAGTTTTATGTAATGATGAAAGATCGACTTCAAACATGGCCATACTTTTATGTAATAAAGACCACCAAATTTCATTATGACATCTTCTAGGTGGGAGAGTGTGGGCAGGATATTACAAGGGCACAAATGGCATGGAAGGATATGAATTTGAGTTGTAACAATGTGTTTCTTTGGGGAACATAATTGTCTTTGTAATATTTGGTGGGAATAGCGATAGAGAAACCCATGCCGAGAGGCAGTGTAGAATAATCCTCTACTATCACCCTTGGCGGATGATCCTAACTTACATCATTCACCTCATGACAATTTTTCTTTAAATATGATCTATGATATCGATGTACTTATTCCATTAATGGTGATGATGAATATTTTGTTAGAAATGTATGGAGGAGAATGAATTTCCATTAATGTTTTCATTCATTGTGTACCAAAAAGATCAAGTTTATGTAAGATAATAGATGCATCTATGTTCTAGCAAATGGATATGAATCAACAAAGCATTTTTCTATTGATTTTTTTTTTGTTTCAAAATGAACATGCAATTAAAAGATATATCAATTAATACATGGATTTTTTTAATTTATTTGGTTTTTGTTATTCTCTCATGTAAACTATCAAATCAAACTTTGAGTACAAATATCAAATCATATATTTAAAATAAATAAATAAAATTGTGTATTTTCTTTCATATCAATTTTATTGACCAAAACAAAATCAATGTAAAAATTGAGTATTGTATTTTTTAAATTTTCTTTGAAAAATATAATATATTTGTGGTTTTTAATGATAAAACACATCATATTATTTTTTCATCCAATCAAATAATATTTAAATCAAATTTTTAATTTAAAAAAAAAAAATCGCATTCTTAATAATGTTTTTGAAAAACACAGTAGAACTTGGACATTTTTTTTCCAACTTATACAACTAATGTAAAAATGAAAACAATAGTCTCCTACCAGAGGAAGGGACTAAGGAAGGTGTAATATTATTCCTTATGGAGGCACTCCTATAATGCAAGCCTAGGGAATCTTATTTTGCATCCCAACCCTATGAATATTTTTTAGACTTTTCCCAAGTTTTAAGGATTTAAAATTAGATGCTACATGTGGTATCCTTTTTTGAATCTCTCTAGATTCTCTTTTTTCATCCCTTTTCACCACAATTGTGCATATATTTTTCATCCAATTGTCTCCTTCTGACATCCCTCTAGTGTCCTTATTGCATCAACATTGTGACAACATAAAACAAAAAATTAGATGCAAATTAAATGTCAAAAATGAAAAAAGGATGTAAAATGGGATGGAGAAAAAGGACACCATAAAAGGTTGTGTGTTCCATTTCTTGTTCACACATCCCATTTGGTTTATTTTAGTAGTGTACTTTGTTGATTAAGGATTTGAACATATGACCTATTAGTTACTATGCTTGTTTCGTACCAATTACCATACTACTACACTTGGGCTGCAATAGGGTAAATATGACTCTTATCATGATGTCATTCATAATAATTTGTAACTTTTTAGGATGGAAACTCTTGACTACAAGACTTGTTTTGGGTGCATGATACACTATTGGAAAACTATTAATAAGGTTATGAAGAACTTAGATCATTGTTAGGATGTATCTCAAAATTATTTATACATAATAAGATATTACCACCATTGAAATGTATCTTAAATAAGAAATGGATCAGTATCCATGAGGGGTAATTAACAAGGTTAATCACATAATGAGTTGAAATCGTACCCCCCCCCCCCGCCAACCCACCAAAAAAAAACTATTTTTTCTATAATATTTTGCAAAAGAAACAATGTGGAGTTAACTTATTTTGCATGAGAAACAATGTAAGGTCAACTTATTTTGCATGGTAAATGATGTGGGATTAACTTAATCGTTTGAAATTTTCAATAAAGCAAGTTAACTTTGATCATTTTGAAAATCCCTCCTTTATTCATTCTTTTGGATTTACCCAAAACCTATGATCAAACCAAGTCGTCTGCCCTATTTGAACAAACCCTGTGAAACAACCCTATAAATAGATGAAGTTGAATTCCCTTCTTGAACAAACATAATAAGAGAACTTGGAAAATTATAATAATTCTTGGGGTTAATGAGACCAACATGTGTTATATATTACTTTAATTTATCAACCCAAGAGCATAAGAATTTCAAAACACCTACATTGTATGTGCTATGATCTTGCACACCTTGATTCATCAATCTCACTAGATCACAAACTATTTCCTAGCTAGTTTATCTCTAGAGATAGGTTGTTTGAAGGTAACCCAAAGGATACCAACCAATTGCTTCATAAAAATTCTCTAGAGGAGTCCAAAACAACAAATGAGCCTATTATTCCTTGAACAATTCAGCCAAGGGTAGATCAAAAGATACCACTTTGTGGCTTTGTAGAATTGATTCAAGGAAACCAATGCTAATGAAAGTAAATTTCAAAAAACAAGTACATTTGTAGGAAATAAATATTAGGAAAGCATCACAGAATAAAAGTAAATTGCCACTCTACTTGCACTATCCAAACCAAGAAATGAAATTGCATAAATCACAATTCTAAAAGCAAGAAATGAAACAAATGTCGTAAACACTACAAAATAACTTAAAATAATTGAGACCATAAAAAACAACATGTCACAAAAGTGGGACCTTACTCTATATCTCATTGGATGATCTCCTAAAAACTAAATCAACAACAAGGAAAAAAAACTCAATGAATACGATTCAAAGATTAATCATTCTATTAAAATTAGTGGTGAACCCAAATGGTTCTCAAATATGCAATCTCCTCAAAATAATTTCTTGGGTAGTTTCCCCATTTTTAGAAAAATAACTATCTACCCAAAACCATTTTTATTATCTTTTAGAGACTTATTTTTACAAATTGGAAGAGGAAAACATGGAGAGACACTCTCCTCAAAAATAGGGCAATGATTCAACAACTTCATGGTAGTTCAACTACTCCCTAGAGTCATTGTTGTGGATCTTAAAAGTGTGTTATCATGATCATCAAGAAACACAGGTTCAAAAAAAATATGAAATATAGATTCAAGAAAAAAGGATTCAATTTGGGGCTCCTTTTATGTCACCACATGTTATCACCTTAATTTAGTTCACAAAAGATATTTAGGTGATTTTATAAAGAAATCATCAATGGGAAAGAATACAAAATAATAAGGCTACCTCATGGATCCTTTACATCACCTCAAAAGAGCATGGAAAAACATTACAAAAATAGGTTTTCATACACTTGTGTGGATTTCCTTCATTGACATTTGCACAATTTGCATGGATTTTCCTTTCAAAGTTGTGCAATTATGATCACATGAGAGAGTGCATCCTCTTTGGTTCATTTAAGAAGGTGGAACTAGCTTAGTTAGCTCTAGGTTGATGTATAGGTGAAATTCAATCTCGCATCCCATTTATGAAGAGTAATTTGGCTTCCCAAAGTCCTTTTCAAGAATTGGGATCTCCATTTTGAATGAATAGCTTTCACATTGGCACTAGTTCTTCAAGGAGTTCAAAATTTTCCTATAAATGAAAGTCATGGGAAAACATTTGAAAGAGAAAAGAATTGCAAGGTTATGCTATAGGAATGATATTGGAGATCATCTCTATTTATCTCTCATCTCTATTTTTCATCACCCTCATGCTTGTTTTAGTTATTTCCTCAAAGAACAAATACTTCTTCATTCATCATTATTAGAGAGGGATTTCAAGAAGAAAATGGTCTCATCCCAAGGAGAGTGTTGGGGCTCATTTGTATCCAACCATTTTCTCAAGTCTTGTTACTCATGTTCATGCCTTACCATTGGACTAATATATTAGTATTGTTGTTTCCCTCCACATTTTATTTTATATGGCATACTTGTAGTTTATTTTGTAGTTTAAATTTATGCATTCTTATTTAATTTTGTTTACTACTATAATACTCTTTTGTTCGTCCCACAACTAACCATTGTTTGTTGTTTATCTCACCGCCTAGCTTAACAATGGATATGTTTCTCACCCATGCAACAAAAATCCCCAACACATGTTGGTGACACCCACTTGGGTTTAGATATTCCTACATTTCCTCCTATGTCATTTTCAACCATTCTCTAATAATGTGTGCCTTGTACGAAGCATANACCTTATTCTTACATGCAGATTAGTTTTTTGGTGAATGTTGAGTATATGAATATGTTTGATCCTTCCATGTTGGATGGAGAAGAATACCATCAGGTCATCCCCACAATAGAATATGTTTCCCCACGTTCTCTTGAAGAGTTAGAGTAGGATAGAATTATGCAGATGAATAAATGGGTAACACACAAAGGACGACAATAGATCTTGTAGATTAGCCTCAAAGGACAAAATACAAGGAGAGAAACATGGAATGAGAAGCAAAAAGTGGAAATAATGTTCCTTCACCTATCCTTGGAATATTTTGGGGGACCAAAATCCTCCCAATAGGGAGGTGTGATTCGAACTAGATCCATGAAATAAAGTGATTTTCTAAAATCTCATATTACTACAAGGATCGGCAAATCAATATATATGGAAACAGAAGTAGAGTTCATGTTTATTAACAAGGTAGGATATGGGTTTGATGAGATGAAGGGCCCTATTCCATTACTATTGGTGTCCACACCTTTATTTAATATTGAATTCCCAATGTAATCGTGGAGAATTTAAAAAAAAAAAAAGGGAAATGGTAAGAAAAAGGAGAAAAGGATATATATATATATATATATATAGAGAGAGAGAGAGAGAGAGAGAGAGAGAGAGAGAGAGAGATCCCAGTGGGTTATTTCAACTGGTTAAATGTTGTGAATTACAAGCAAAAAATCATGGGGTCAAGTCCCCAGGATGGTTGCCTTTGTGTATATTATGGACCTCACTCAATGTCCCCGTCAGGTTAGGTTATTTGGTTGAGACTAAAAGGAATTGTCATCCAAATTCTAATGTGAATATTGAGAATGAACCAAAGATCCAGATGGAATTGTAACATGTACATTTTCCAAGAACTAAAGACTAATCAAAGCTAATCGAATGTTGGTTCTCCTTTTTGGGTTTCCAAGGTAAATATGGTGTCCATTGTGTCATGAATTGTACTGTGATTTCTCTGTGATTATGGTGTAAATTTATGTGAGATATTATTGATACTCTTATCTATGTTTGATGGGCTTTCTTATTTGTGTTAATGGTTATAATGAAGAATTCCAAACTATATTTCTATTATTTCTTAATCAAAAATCAATTTTTCCTTTGGTATCTTGTGAATTCCAACAACTCTAAGATAACCACCATCCATTCCACTCTAAGTTCATAGGTCGATGGTTGTTATAATCTAGCTCTTGTAATTGGTTTCCTAAACTTATAATTTTGTTATTGATTTCTAGGTAATTATTATTATTTGAGGCTATTCAGCTAATTATGTTCCTCACCACCAATATTTTATCATCTATTGAGGCTTTCGTGCATTTCTACAAGTCATACGCACCTCCAACAATCTTGTACATAGCATTTCATGGAATATTGAAGCCGTACACACCACCATACATGCCATACACAACCTTGGCAAGTTATACCTCATTACTTTTGGCTATATGTTGGGCTGATTTCTCATTCCATCATTGATGTTATTAAATTAACCTTTGGGTAGCTTTAATTCTCTCCTTCCAGCCAATCATTGGGAATTATCCATAGCTAAGGCGATATATCAATATAACAAATCATTTGGCACTTTGATCAATTGCCTCATGATCTCATTAATTGTTGTATCATTCATACATCTATATCTATGTTGATTAGTAGATTATATTACACACACTAGGTTGTGTTGGAAGCGAAGTTTTATCATTTGATTTGAATCTAGCATGGAGTAGTTTATGCATTAGGTTTATTAGAGGTATGTGAGGAGTGTGGTTCTACCACAAGATAACCTCCATTGGCAATAGATAATTAAAGGCATGAGTAATGTTTCCCATTCAATTGAATATGGACTCAATCATTTCAAGACATAAAGGGAGTCATTCATAGCAAAATAGATCAAAAGCATAAGCTCAAAAAGGATTTATAAACATTTTCATCATCGTAGTCTCATAAGCATTTGCAAGATCATCAATGAATTTCCAATCTCTTAGGAATCTGCATTGGTGAAATGACGATCTATAAGCCTACCACATATGAAATGATGTCTTAAAAACAATCGAACATAAATTTACAACTATGGCTTGATGTCTTAAAAACAAACGAACATAAATTTACAACTATCTCTAATAAAACTAGAGAAACCTATAGTCCTTAACATCAAAATGTGGTCTTTGAATGCTCGTTACGTACCACTACAACAATGTTTGATTTTAAAGCTATATTAAAAAACATTGTTATTGAATAATTAAAATATATTCACGTAATTATATGATGTCATACATCACAACATTTATTTTATGAGAATCACATATGAGATATGAAATTGAAATAATTCACAACAATAAAGGATAAGTTCAGTCATTTGCACTTAAATTCAAAAGTTACAATTGGATATACATGGACCAGGTTGATTTTACTATCTTAACAAGGGTTTTGTGCAATTTAGCCCTTAATATTCGTTGATAGATGTGAATAATCACTATTTTTATTTTTTTAAATGAAAATAAATGATAATCCATCTAAACACAATAAAAAATGAAAATCATCATAACAAAAAAAACTTTTTATCTTCACATTAACACAATTATTTATAAAGATTTTTTTTAGTTTGATAATGATAAATTATAACACATAGACTCTTTTCATTCAATCAAAAAATAATATTAAATGATATTTTTAAAAAAATCAAAATCATATTCATATTTTTTTTTTGGAACATTGTAAAATTAGGGTTGTTGATTAGTTAAAAATAATGTTAATAATATTGTACACCATAACACTCATAACATTTTTGGTATCACGTCATATAAAACTATGATGTCCTTTTATATTGCTAAATTTGTGTATTGTATTGAAATCATTGGAAAGAGTTTGTTCATAGTGATAATGGGGCTCATTACACTTTGTGGGCATTGAGTAGGTTGCAACATCGCAACCTTCATTGCAATAGTAAATCCTAATAAGCTTATGAAAAACATTAGTGTCAATATAAGAAGTGATATGATGTACATTATTATGATTGGAGTTAACACTTCCCCATTCGAAACCTAATGAGGTAAAAGTGCATTTTTCTAATCGAGAGATTGTTATAATTATGATTATGGTAATATCAATAATGATAATTTGTTAATACTCAAAGTAATAGAATTAATGTAATAAAATCATTATTTTTTTTAGTATGGGAACAAATTACTAGGAGTGATGGATTATCTTAATTAATTAATGCATGGGTTAATTTTTGCATACAACTTAATTAACTAATCGATATGTTTTTCTGCATTATGTTGCATCTCCATTATTCCCCATTATACACTCATATATATGGTATGGGGAATTTAATGGCTTAATATATGGTTAAAGTCTTAATATAATGCAATCTTAAAATGAAGATTTATTCATAATTAAAAAGAAAATTACAATTATAAATGTCAAAAACTAGACAAACCCAAATTTCTTGACATCAAAACACATTCCACGAATGCTCATTACATACCACTACAACAACACTTGATTTTAAAGCTATATTGAAAATGCAATAATTATTAAACAACTAAAATATATTCACATAAGTATTTGGTTGAATAATAAAGTGGGTGGTGATTACATGGTTGAAATTGGATATCAATCCTTGGTAACAACTAAAGAGGGACCCTCAATTTGGTGGTGGAAGAGAATCTAGTAAATAAAGGCACCTAAGAAGACGAATATTTTCAAGTGGCTCGCATTAAAGGATAAAGTGTTGACCTAGGAAGCACATCAAAAGAGGAATATTCAAGGTCTTGGCTTCGTTGTGCTATGCAAGAAGGCTAAGGAAACATTGTTCCACTTATTCGTTCAATTTCCTTTTATAGAACAAATTTGGGTGACATTAGTAGGTGGTTGAACAAAAGGGAATTGTGGAATAAGGGGGAGATTTCACTTTGTCTCAAAGACTAGTTCGATAGGGAAGATTTGAAACCTTTCATATCCTTACCATTTATTGTCTTATGGTGGGTATGGTTGAGTTACAACAGTCAGATATTTTCAAATAATGTGATTCCCACTTTCTAGGTTTTTGTGCAGGTGGTGGATTTGTACAATATACTAAAGGAATATTATGCTTCAAGGTCACCACAATATGTAGGGGAGCTATTGGTTGACAAGAGTTCCAATTAGGGATATTTTGATGGGGCATGTCAGGGTTCATATCATCTCTATTGTTTAAGAGTGGTGTTATACATCATGGACGATCATTACATTACCATGAAATCCTGATATGGCTAGGGCTCTAATAATCTGACCAAGTTAATGGCATTAAAACTTTTATTAAGAAGAGCCTATAATTCTAGTTTGAAATTGTTGCAAGCCTTTGGGGATTCATTACTAGTTGTAAACCAGATGAATGGAAAGTATCAAATACATAATGTGGAGCTAAAATATTTGGCGAAAATTTCAAAGGAGATAATATATGTGTTTGGGACCTTATCCATTAGTCATATCTTCTAGGAATTAAATTAGTAAGTGTATGCACTATCTAAGGAGGGTATTAGTTTTCCTCTAGGATAAGTGAAAATGGTGGAATAAAGAGAATGTGAGACACAAGAGTTCTACCAAAATTTGTGGACTTAAAGTCTTTGTCATTTTTGTGGGATTGTAAATGTTTTTCCATAGATAATTTTATATGTTGCAATATGTCAAGTATGGTCAATTTGTAGACAATATGAATAGTCTAGGAATAATGGTCAACTTGATAAACAACTTGAACATTGTTTGAAATTAGTTATATTTTGTAATAATTTAAGTATGGGAAATTTATAGTCAGTGTTTTGGAAATAATGGTCAAATTGACAGATAATTTGAAATTTTTGAACAATGAGAAAAATGAGGTACGATTTAGAATATGAGTAATGTATTTTTATTCTTGATAATAAAAATACAATTTTTTTTCATGGAAAAATTATTCACATAAGTATATAATGTCATACATCACATTATTTATTTGATGAAATCACATATGATATATGAAACTCAAATAAGTATCTAGTGATCTAAGAGCATTATAATAAGGAAAATATGTCATTTTCTAAATTAAATACATGAAATGTATGGGAATTAAATAAAGATATCATTCATATTTGAAAATAAAGAAGCATTATAATAAGGAAAATAGGTCATTTTCTAAATTAAATACATGAAATGTATGGGAATTAAATAAAGATATCAATTATATTTGAAAATAAGTGTGTAATTGATTAGCATGGTGGTTGAAATGAGTGTCATTCATATTTGAAAATAAGTGTGTCATTGATTAGCATGGTGTTTGTGCATTTACTATTACTATTGAATAATGTCTTGTATTTGCGCTAACCATTAATGTTTGTATTATTTAATAATGTTTTATTTATTGTAAATGTGTTTTCAGTTGCATTATAGAAAAATAATTTTATTGAGCAAATAATAGTGTCAAAAATTATATATAGATATTGGTAAAATTGAATTGAACAAAATAAAATTCAAAAACCAAATGTTATTTTGGTTTTCAAGGATGTGAAGGTTCATTTGATTATATGGGAATTTATTTTAGTCATTGTGATTTTTGTGTTAAAATATAATTTAACCTTTTCAGAAAGATATAACTGGGGGATCAACATGTGTTACAACAATTGTAAATCTTTCTCTCTCTTTTTCTCTCTCTCACACACACATGCATCCACATATACTAAAGTATAAGATATGTTTGATAAACCTATTAAAATATTTTATAGTGGTAACAACTTGGCATATCATTTTCTTTTCGTGTATAGTAAGTGTTTATCATGTATGGTTATCATCATCACCACCTCTTTCATCACCAAAAGATGGATAATGAGGGTATCATTAACATAAATTCTGACTATGCTTATGGAATGAGTGGTATTCATCCCAGTGTCTATGGATCATCGAATTACCAAACTGGTTTTGATTATAACAATTGGATCTAGTTAAAATGGTATTTCTACCTATGTTCATCAATGGGAACAAACAAATTAGTATTAGAGAGCCTATGAGAAAAGAAAAAACTAACAAAACAAAAACATAAACACACCAAATATTCTTGATGATTTCACATATATTTCCACTACTAACGCTTCTCAAGCTATCACATCTCAGTACCTCGTCAAATATTTTATCTAGATTGAATTATCCATTTTAAATCTCTTTAATAGATAATTATGTTCTTCTCCTTCCATTTTTCAATGGAAGATACCTACAATTTGCATACCCCAAGCGAAGTCCTCATCATTTGTTGTGTTTTATCTATAACAATGGATAAAACAATTAAAACAATGGACCAAGTTTTATGTAATGATGAAAGATCGACTTCAAACATGGCCATACTTTTATGTAATAAAGACCACCAAATTTCATTATGACATCTTCTAGGTGGGAGAGTGTGGGCAGGATATTACAAGGGCACAAATGGCATGGAAGGATATGAATTTGAGTTGTAACAATGTGTTTCTTTGGGGAACATAATTGTCTTTGTAATATTTGGTGGGAATAGCGATAGAGAAACCCATGCCGAGAGGCAGTGTAGAATAATCCTCTACTATCACCCTTGGCGGATGATCCTAACTTACATCATTCACCTCATGACAATTTTTCTTTAAATATGATCTATGATATCGATGTACTTATTCCATTAATGGTGATGATGAATATTTTGTTAGAAATGTATGGAGGAGAATGAATTTCCATTAATGTTTTCATTCATTGTGTACCAAAAAGATCAAGTTTATGTAAGATAATAGATGCATCTATGTTCTAGCAAATGGATATGAATCAACAAAGCATTTTTCTATTGATTTTTTTTTTGTTTCAAAATGAACATGCAATTAAAAGATATATCAATTAATACATGGATTTTTTTAATTTATTTGGTTTTTGTTATTCTCTCATGTAAACTATCAAATCAAACTTTGAGTACAAATATCAAATCATATATTTAAAATAAATAAATAAAATTGTGTATTTTCTTTCATATCAATTTTATTGACCAAAACAAAATCAATGTAAAAATTGAGTATTGTATTTTTTAAATTTTCTTTGAAAAATATAATATATTTGTGGTTTTTAATGATAAAACACATCATATTATTTTTTCATCCAATCAAATAATATTTAAATCAAATTTTTAATTTAAAAAAAAAAAATCGCATTCTTAATAATGTTTTTGAAAAACACAGTAGAACTTGGACATTTTTTTTCCAACTTATACAACTAATGTAAAAATGAAAACAATAGTCTCCTACCAGAGGAAGGGACTAAGGAAGGTGTAATATTATTCCTTATGGAGGCACTCCTATAATGCAAGCCTAGGGAATCTTATTTTGCATCCCAACCCTATGAATATTTTTTAGACTTTTCCCAAGTTTTAAGGATTTAAAATTAGATGCTACATGTGGTATCCTTTTTTGAATCTCTCTAGATTCTCTTTTTTCATCCCTTTTCACCACAATTGTGCATATATTTTTCATCCAATTGTCTCCTTCTGACATCCCTCTAGTGTCCTTATTGCATCAACATTGTGACAACATAAAACAAAAAATTAGATGCAAATTAAATGTCAAAAATGAAAAAAGGATGTAAAATGGGATGGAGAAAAAGGACACCATAAAAGGTTGTGTGTTCCATTTCTTGTTCACACATCCCATTTGGTTTATTTTAGTAGTGTACTTTGTTGATTAAGGATTTGAACATATGACCTATTAGTTACTATGCTTGTTTCGTACCAATTACCATACTACTACACTTGGGCTGCAATAGGGTAAATATGACTCTTATCATGATGTCATTCATAATAATTTGTAACTTTTTAGGATGGAAACTCTTGACTACAAGACTTGTTTTGGGTGCATGATACACTATTGGAAAACTATTAATAAGGTTATGAAGAACTTAGATCATTGTTAGGATGTATCTCAAAATTATTTATACATAATAAGATATTACCACCATTGAAATGTATCTTAAATAAGAAATGGATCAGTATCCATGAGGGGTAATTAACAAGGTTAATCACATAATGAGTTGAAATCGTACCCCCCCCCCCCGCCAACCCACCAAAAAAAAACTATTTTTTCTATAATATTTTGCAAAAGAAACAATGTGGAGTTAACTTATTTTGCATGAGAAACAATGTAAGGTCAACTTATTTTGCATGGTAAATGATGTGGGATTAACTTAATCGTTTGAAATTTTCAATAAAGCAAGTTAACTTTGATCATTTTGAAAATCCCTCCTTTATTCATTCTTTTGGATTTACCCAAAACCTATGATCAAACCAAGTCGTCTGCCCTATTTGAACAAACCCTGTGAAACAACCCTATAAATAGATGAAGTTGAATTCCCTTCTTGAACAAACATAATAAGAGAACTTGGAAAATTATAATAATTCTTGGGGTTAATGAGACCAACATGTGTTATATATTACTTTAATTTATCAACCCAAGAGCATAAGAATTTCAAAACACCTACATTGTATGTGCTATGATCTTGCACACCTTGATTCATCAATCTCACTAGATCACAAACTATTTCCTAGCTAGTTTATCTCTAGAGATAGGTTGTTTGAAGGTAACCCAAAGGATACCAACCAATTGCTTCATAAAAATTCTCTAGAGGAGTCCAAAACAACAAATGAGCCTATTATTCCTTGAACAATTCAGCCAAGGGTAGATCAAAAGATACCACTTTGTGGCTTTGTAGAATTGATTCAAGGAAACCAATGCTAATGAAAGTAAATTTCAAAAAACAAGTACATTTGTAGGAAATAAATATTAGGAAAGCATCACAGAATAAAAGTAAATTGCCACTCTACTTGCACTATCCAAACCAAGAAATGAAATTGCATAAATCACAATTCTAAAAGCAAGAAATGAAACAAATGTCGTAAACACTACAAAATAACTTAAAATAATTGAGACCATAAAAAACAACATGTCACAAAAGTGGGACCTTACTCTATATCTCATTGGATGATCTCCTAAAAACTAAATCAACAACAAGGAAAAAAAACTCAATGAATACGATTCAAAGATTAATCATTCTATTAAAATTAGTGGTGAACCCAAATGGTTCTCAAATATGCAATCTCCTCAAAATAATTTCTTGGGTAGTTTCCCCATTTTTAGAAAAATAACTATCTACCCAAAACCATTTTTATTATCTTTTAGAGACTTATTTTTACAAATTGGAAGAGGAAAACATGGAGAGACACTCTCCTCAAAAATAGGGCAATGATTCAACAACTTCATGGTAGTTCAACTACTCCCTAGAGTCATTGTTGTGGATCTTAAAAGTGTGTTATCATGATCATCAAGAAACACAGGTTCAAAAAAAATATGAAATATAGATTCAAGAAAAAAGGATTCAATTTGGGGCTCCTTTTATGTCACCACATGTTATCACCTTAATTTAGTTCACAAAAGATATTTAGGTGATTTTATAAAGAAATCATCAATGGGAAAGAATACAAAATAATAAGGCTACCTCATGGATCCTTTACATCACCTCAAAAGAGCATGGAAAAACATTACAAAAATAGGTTTTCATACACTTGTGTGGATTTCCTTCATTGACATTTGCACAATTTGCATGGATTTTCCTTTCAAAGTTGTGCAATTATGATCACATGAGAGAGTGCATCCTCTTTGGTTCATTTAAGAAGGTGGAACTAGCTTAGTTAGCTCTAGGTTGATGTATAGGTGAAATTCAATCTCGCATCCCATTTATGAAGAGTAATTTGGCTTCCCAAAGTCCTTTTCAAGAATTGGGATCTCCATTTTGAATGAATAGCTTTCACATTGGCACTAGTTCTTCAAGGAGTTCAAAATTTTCCTATAAATGAAAGTCATGGGAAAACATTTGAAAGAGAAAAGAATTGCAAGGTTATGCTATAGGAATGATATTGGAGATCATCTCTATTTATCTCTCATCTCTATTTTTCATCACCCTCATGCTTGTTTTAGTTATTTCCTCAAAGAACAAATACTTCTTCATTCATCATTATTAGAGAGGGATTTCAAGAAGAAAATGGTCTCATCCCAAGGAGAGTGTTGGGGCTCATTTGTATCCAACCATTTTCTCAAGTCTTGTTACTCATGTTCATGCCTTACCATTGGACTAATATATTAGTATTGTTGTTTCCCTCCACATTTTATTTTATATGGCATACTTGTAGTTTATTTTGTAGTTTAAATTTATGCATTCTTATTTAATTTTGTTTACTACTATAATACTCTTTTGTTCGTCCCACAACTAACCATTGTTTGTTGTTTATCTCACCGCCTAGCTTAACAATGGATATGTTTCTCACCCATGCAACAAAAATCCCCAACACATGTTGGTGACACCCACTTGGGTTTAGATATTCCTACATTTCCTCCTATGTCATTTTCAACCATTCTCTAATAATGTGTGCCTTGTACGAAGCATAGCCAACCTATTCATCCAGTTAGAACCACCCTCTATGGTTTTTCTTCCCGAAATTTTCTTTTCCATGAGCCTGATAACTTGTGCTATTGTTTCAGTCTATTGTTTGATTTTTTGCAGAATTCATGCAACCTGTAACATTTTGTTGGCATGCAACCTATGTGGCTATCTCTAAAGAGACCCATGCAAGTCTGATTAAATCCACTTTTTGAGCCTTAGTTAGGTTCATATGTTTGACAACACAGATATTCCAATATAGAATGAACACCTTCAGTAACCACTCACACAACCATATCAAAGATCAATACACCGATGTTTTGACGTGGAAAAACCCCTACGGGGAAACATCAAACTAGACGTGCATGAACTAGCATTGGTTCGAGGTGGAAGTAGCTCAAATACTAATCCCTCCTCATCATGCCTGGAAAGTTCCTATGTCTCTAGACTTTAACCTCATCAAACCTCAATGTGTAACTTCATCAAACAACCTCGCTCGGTAAGAAAATCTAATGGGATTTCATTATTGTGTCGTCAAGGACCTAACTGTGAGCTCTTGGTTGGCGGACTTCCTTAATTTTATCTCCTTCCTTCCTACCCACCTACTTTACTTCCTACCCACTTACCTACTTTTCCTATGTCCTATGTTAATAAAAGGACCTATCAGGCCCTTTCTTCCTGACCCCAGCCAACGCGACCACTTGGAGTAGTTTATTAATGCAAAATGAAAATATTACAGAGATATTTTACAAGACATTTTCTCACAATCGATCATCAGCAAATGACCCTCCATGCTCTTTAAATAGATATCATGGACCAATCGGGTGTTAATCCATGAATCAATGGTCATTAATATTGAGGATAATATGAATCGTTGGATCACTCTATGTCGGGAACATATCGTGATCGTTGGATTTCCTAACTAAAAATGCATACTAATGCATAATAAAGAAACACACTTTTACCTAATTGTTGGATTACTAAGGGGGGGGTGAATCAGTAATAGAGAAATTTAATCCTTTTTAACCATATAATGAAAGTGTTATGTCAGTGTAGAATTATCATCCAATAATTGCAGAGTAAATAAACAATGAACAAATGAGCAATCATACATATACACAGTAAACCGGTGTTTTTATGTGGAAATCCAAAGGGGGAGAAAACCACAGAATGATTTTTCTTATATGTCTTGAAGAATTACATTCATTGGAAGCACCAACTTCCTTTATTTTCCAGCTGCAACTGGAAGGAGGATCCAACCCCCTATCTTCTCAGGCTACAACTTGAGGGAATATCCAACTCCCCAATTCTCTGGCTACAACCAAAAGGAGGCTACAATCCCCTATGTTCTCCGGCTACAACCGGAAGGTGGCTACCACCACCTGTCGTTGCCCTGTCCAACCGCCCTAAAATATAAATTCCAAATGTAGAGAACCTGTCACTGTCACTGAATCAACCTCTGTCGTTGTCAACCTGTCATTTTCAACCTCTACCAATAACCTGTAACAACCTATAACAATCAACCTATCACTGTCAACCTCTACCAATAACCTGTAACAACCTGTACCAATCAACCTACAAAAAACAACTTGTACCAATAACCTGAACCAACATGTACCATGCATCAACCTTGACTCGTCAATATGTACCAACATCATCAACTATACACATCATGTATGTGCCAAATCATCAACTATACACCTCATGTATGTGCCAACTCATCAACTACTTGTATCAACCATGTACCCAACATGTACCTCAACCATATACCAAAGACATACACCAATATAACCATCAAAAGTTATCTAACAATTCATCACTCTATCCATAAACCAAATACCATAAACCCTTACATCAAACTGTAATGATCCCAAGCCATTATGCAAGGATCATCACTGTTTTGGTGTCTTGTTAAAACTTTTTCCTGGTTGTGGTATTTCGTCAAACAGTTTGTTGATCTACTTGTTTAGATGTGTTTAGATGTGTGTATGCAGCAAATAAAAGAAAGATATAACCATGGAACATACCTCAACCATATGCAATAAGATAGACAAGCCAAAACATCTCAAATCTTCTTTATTCATAAAATAGAAGAACCTGCTACAATGGAGATGTCG
>JZKD02S2094926.1:31799-48937 GCA_000966675.3 Picea glauca
ACCCTTACATCAAACCATGTGCCACAACCTCACTTTTATGTAGCCTCAAGCTAAACCAACAACTTCAGCAACACATCACAACCAAAAGACCAATACCCATATGCCAAATACCAACTGTATCCCTCAACAAATCCGATATATGCAGCAATACAAAACATCCAATACCATCTCAAGAGATAAACCCTAGCTCAAAAAACATACCTCAAACAAGATGTGTCATCTCTCTCATAAATAGACCCCAATGATGTTGCTTCCACGATTTTTCTGCTGCACTTTTTCTGCTGTGATTTTTTTGCCGCACTTTTTCTACCGCGATTTTTTTGCCGCACTTTTTCTGCTGCAATTTTTCTGCCGTAATTTTTCTGCCGCACTTTTTCTGTCGTGATTTTTCTGCCACACTTTTTCTACCACAATTTTTCTGTCGCACTTTTCCTGCCACACTTTTTCCTACCGCACTTTTCCTGCTGCAATTTTTCTCTATCAATAATACCTACCCAAATAACCTTTCACAAAAATATATATTCAATGATATTCAAGTGTGATTAAAATGAGAGAGCATTGCCTCTTATTTATACTTTCATGTAGCTTCCTCGAGGGGTTACCTTTCAACCATCTTAACCCACTTTTCTTATTTTTGGGTTAACCAACTTCTAACCACTTTTCTAATTAGTAATTTCTCCATTAACTTTATTATTTAAATAAAAAAAATTGTATCCACTTTGACTTATAGTACACACATCACTTCACTTTATTATTTACCTTCTAAAATCTCTTAAACCACTTTTCTTATTTTAGGGAGTTCTCCATTAACTTTGTTATTTAAATCATTTATTTTGCATCATCTTTGACTTATAGTACACTCATCACTTCACTTTATTATTTAAATAATTTCTTCTTTGCAAACACTTTGACTACTTTGACCTTTTAGGGCTTCTAGATGACTTATGAGGGTTCTCCAACTTCACATGGCCATAACTCTCTAACCGTGAGGATTTATGTGACGTTCCACATACCATCGGAAATGGCATGATATGTACTATCCATATAGAATATTCTTACCTGCAAATATATCAAAAGTCATACCATTATCCATAAAACAAACTTTATTCCATTACCCAAACCTTTGTTCTACCAGACTTTCTTCAAGGGTTGACATCAATGACAACCAAACCAATTAATCAAAACTAACGACAAATTAGACCAAGTAGTTATTAACTAACTCCTAATTGTCTAAATATCCTAACATCCCCCCTCAAGAACAACTTGGGATATGATTGAAGGATTTACAATAGTGACACAATAGGAGAACGAAGGAGGAATTAGAGCATATCCCCCCTTGATGACAACTTCCTGAACTCCTAACATAGATTGAAGTTTGGAAAACTTCGATTATGTAAGAGACTTTGTGAAAATTTATGCAACTTGATCTTATGTAGGGAAAAAGAGCACTTCAATAACTTGATCATGAATGATCTTTCTGTTGAAGTGCATGTGTATCTATATGTGTTTGTTGCGCTGATGTTGAACTAGGTATTTGGCTATCTTGATGGCACTCTGATTGTCGCACCAAAGGTTGGTCAAATGCTGCTGATGGAATCCAAACTCTGAAAGAATCTATCAAAGCCATAAGACTTCCTGACTTGCATTTACCACAACTTGGTACTCTTCTTTTTCTTAAGAAAGTGAAATAGCCTATTGTTTCTTATAGGCCCAAGTGATAGGTCTTGAACCAAGGCTGAAAACATAACCTTCAGTAGACTTCTGATCATCAGGGTCGTCAGCCCAATCTGAATCAGTGAAACCAACCATTAAAGGAGTCCCCCATGAACTATAATGTATCTCGAACTGAATTGTACCATGTACATAGCGAAGTATCATTTTAGTTTCTTTACAATGGATTTCATGGGGTGTTTTCTATACCAGGAAACAAGACCAACATCAAAGGAAAGATCAGGACAGGTATGAGTAAAGTATAAGAGGCTACCAACTAACTGACGGTACAAGGTGGCATCAACATCGGTAAAAGTAGAGGTGGCAACAAGTTTGACTTCATACTGGAAGGGAGAAGGGGTTGGTTTACAATCGTCCCTATGAAAGCGACGAAGAAGGTCACAAGAATACTTAGACTGGGAAAGAAAAATTCCTTCATTGGTTTGCAAAACTTGGAGGCCAAGGAAATAGTGCAAAAAGCATAAGTCTGTCATTTCAAATGTATTCTTAAGGATGGTTTTCACATGGTTTAAAAATTTTGAGTCACTACCAGTAAGGATAAGGTAATCAACATAAAGGACAAGGATTATGAGATGGTTTCCTACTTTCTTGGTATAGACATTAGGATCAAAATGGAATCTAGAGAATCTAGTGGAAATAAGAAAGTTGTCCATTTTGGAATACCAAACTCGGGGAGCTTTCTTAAGACCATAAAGATATTTATTAAGGTGATAAAAAAGGCTGGAGTCATTCTGGACATAGCCAGGAGGTTGTTCCATGCATATTTCTTCTTGCAAATCTCCATGCAAGAAGTCGGATTTAACATCCATCTGATGGAACTCCCATTTATGTGAGGTAGTAAGGGAAAGAAAAAGGTGGATGGAATTCATTTTGGCTACAGGGGAAAAGGTTTCATTATAGTTAATTCCTTCAACTTGGGAAAATCCTTTGGAAACTAATCGAGCCTTGTGTATTTCAACACTTCCATCTTATGCATACTTAGTTTTGTAGACCCATTTACATATGATGAGTTTTCTTCCTTTTGGAAGAGGTACAAGATACCAAGTATCGTTTTCCATTAAAGAACGATACTCTTGATTCATTATTGTATCCCAATCTGGATGAACTGAAGCTTTTTCAAATGTCTTTGGATCATGAGTCTCTGAAACTTGAGCCAAAAGAGAAGAGGCTCATTGTAACTATGAACGTGTTTGACGTTGATCTGAAGGATCACCAACAAGATCACCAATTGCTTCTTGTGTTGAACAAACCCATCTAGAAAGAAGTGGAGTTGGAGCTAGTGTTGGTTTAGATTCAAAGGACTCATCTGGAGGAAGGTGAGCAGGTGGAGGTGGATTTCCATCCTCACTTTCATCATCTAAAGAAGAAACCATAATAGAGATGGAACAAACTTCAAATATGGATCGCAGGCCGAATAAGGCACAAACATCAAATTAGGCTCATAGGCTAAGAGATTTTCATCAAATTTAACATCTCTTCTAATAATAATTTCATTAAAATTTGGTTAAAGAAGTCTATAACCTTTGACATCTTCAGAATAACCAAAAAATATACAATTCTCAGTTTTAGGCTGCAATGTTTTCCTTTTCTCATTAGGAATGTGAGCCCATGTTATACTGCCAAATACATAGAAGTGACTTACATATGGTTTAATTTTAGTCCAATCTTCTTCCGGTGCTATATTTTTAAGAGCCTTTGTGGGAGTGTGATTTACTATGTAATTTTCACAGTTGATGGATTCTTCCCAATACTTTAGACTTAATCCCTTAGATTGGATCATACAATTAGCCATTTCTTTTAATGTGTGGTTTTTTCTCTCAGCAACACCATTTTGTTGTGATGTATATGGAACAATGTGTTTCATTTGGATGCCCTGTGTAGTGCAGTAACTTGTAAAATTATTTTTCACATATTCGTCTCCATTGTCTGTTCTTAACCTTTGAATTTGATGTCCAAATTGCTTTTCTACATGGGCCTTGTAGGCCAAAAACTTGTCAAAAACTTTGCTCTTAAGTTTTAAGAAGTAAAACCAAGTACGTCTGGAAAAGTCATCAATGAAAGTTAAGAAATACTTTCACCCAGAAAAATAAGGAGAAGAAAGTGGACCACGCAAATCATTGTGAACAAGCTACAAAGGGCCTGAGGCATGCCAAGAGGCACGTTTGTCAAAACTATCCTGATGATGTTTGTCGAGAACACAACCAGCAAAAACACCATCTCTGCATGAAATAGGAGTAAGACCAGTCACCATCTGTTGATTACATAGTCGCTGCAATGAGCGATAGTTTAGATGACCAAACCACTCATGCTAAAGTTTTCTCAAGTCATCGCTATGAGAAACAAAAACTGATGAAAAATATGATGACCCAAAATTGTCAAACTTGTACAACCTGGTAATATCATCAGCAATTTCAATTTCAAGAACATTCTAAGGATCTTTTAGATCCTTGATTACAACTTAGTGAGGTGAAAACTCTACAGTTTTACCTTCACTTGAATGAGTGATTTGATATACTGATAGAAGGTTACAAAAAAGACTTGGAACACATAATACATCATTGAAATGATCGTTTTCTACTTGAATTGTTCCATATCCTACAACACTAAGAGATATATCATCACCAACAAATATTTTCTTGGTGTTACATTCATTTAGAGCAGAAAATATGTCTTTGTCCTTAGCCATATGATAACATGATCTAGAATCAATAAGCCACTCATCAGAAGAAGAAGTTGAAGTTGTATTGAAGGAGAAACCAGAAGAAGAAAGTGCATGTCCATGAGAAGAAGAAGAAGAAGTAGAATCAATATTGTTTTTGTGCTTCTTCATCATTGATTCTAAAGTTGCCATCTTATTGAAACATTTGGACTCATCATGACCATCTTTATCGCAAAAGTTGCAATGTATTTTTGTCTTCTTATTTTTATATTTTGCTCCTTTGTCACCTTTAGGAGCGGAAGTTGTCTAAGTAGGTTTGGGACCCTTATGTTTCTTGTTGTTGTTGTGGCAAAGATGTTTCTTCTTGGTATTCTTGCGTTTATCTTTCTGATGGATGAATAAGGATTTATTGGAGGTACCTACAATGTTGATCACTCCAAGTTGTACAAGATTATCTTTCTCTCTAATGAAAGCATCACAAAAGGACTCAAGAGTGGGTTTTTGATAATTTATCCCTAGAGCCTCTTTCATGGCATAAAAGGTAGATACAAACATAGAATATGCACTACATAGATTAGAAAGAACAAGATAGATGCAATGCTCTTCATCCATGTTTATCTTACATTCTTCACATAAAATTTTGAGTTTTTTAAACTTAGATAGATAGTCTTCAATGCAAGAAAAATCACTTGGACTTAAAGTCAGTACTTGGTTTTCTAACTGTTGTGCTCAAATAATATTGTGTTTACCAAACACAGATTCCATATTTTCACAAGCTTCATTGGGTTTATCAATTTGTTGAAGGTGGAACCTTAAATCAGGAGAGATGGACATTTTGATTATGCCACGTGCTTCTTCATTACTATTATCCCATTTTAGTATCTTATCAGCATTAGTAGGTTATGTTTCCTTTCCCAATGTAATTCGGTACAAGCCTTTACTTCTTAATAAATCCTCCATATAGTATTTCCATTAGAAGTAGTTGGTGCTGGTAATAAAAATATTACTTGAAGAATCCATATTAAATATGTGGATAATATGGATTTAAAAACTTAAACTAATGATCTGGATGGAAAGATATCAAAAAATTAGGCATTTTTTAAAAAATGGCACTGAAAACAGACTTCGGATGTGAAAGTTGTGACCTTTTAAATAAAGGCATAAATGGTAACCAAAGGACCACGTGATGGAGTAAGTTTCTTTATGAAGTGACTCACTTTTATAAAAAGAATTCAGGATCACTTTTACAATGAAGTTACTTTATAAAAGAAAATTTGCATGCAAAATAAATAACTCTAAAAGCTACTTATAGTGATTCACTTTTATACTTGAATTGAAATACACTTTACAATGGAGCATGAACTTTAAAAAAAAAAGTAGCAAAAAGAGAGAATTGAACTCAAGACCTCTACTTAATAAGGAAATTTTTAACCAAGTGTGCTAGAAAAACATATTGTATTGTTTAGCAAGAGGATTTTTTTTGTTGTTTTTTTTGGTGTTGACGGCCTTGGAGAGAATGCTAAAAAAAACTCCTTTGACACAAGAAAACATTGTCACTTCTCGATGACAACAAGGGTTAGATCTCGTTTGGCTTACCTGGAAAATGCATATTTTCCTATCTTTTTCTAAGTTGTCAAGATCATATAGGGCGCAGGGAAAAAAGAATATGCATATATAAAAGAGTAGCAACCCGAAAACAAACAATATAAAGCTGAAATATTACTTTGCAATTTTTTTTTAAAAGGGCGTATTCATGCTTTATACCTCTGGATCTAGCTGAAATGGTTGTATCTTGGGAAAACAGAAATATTTTCGAGTGAAATGAAAAGTGTTCCTGAATGAAAAGAGCACTCTAGAAGCAATGGAACAGTCCTCTCAACCCAAAAATGTACGAAAATGGCAGAAAATGGAGATGAGGAAACTCGGCTTCATGATCTCAATCTACAATAGGAGTGGGTCTTCAAACAGGCTCTGATACCACGTTCAAAAACACAGGTATTCCAACAGAGGACGAACACCTTCAATAACCACTCACACAACCAGATCAAATATCAACACATCGATTTTTTGACGTGGTAAAACCCCTACAGGGAAACATCCACGGCCCCAGCCAACGTGACCACTTGGAGCAGTTTATTAATGAAAAAGAAAAAGATTATAGAGAGATTTTATAAGAGAGTTTCTCACAATTGATTATCGGAAAATGACCCTCCATTCTCTTTAAATAGAGATCATGGACCAATCGGGTGTTAATCCACGGATCAATGGTCATTAAGATCGAGGAAAATATGAACCATCGGATCACTCTATGTCAGGAACATATCGTGACCGTCAGATTTCCTAACTACAAATGCATACTAAAGAAACACACTAAGAAACACATTTTTACCTAACAACACATTATACCAAGTATATATTAACTAACTCCTAAGTGTCTAAATATCCTAACATCATCAATAGATGTGAGTAGCATGCCTTAATATTTTAGGAATTATAGGCTTCAAACATATGTTTTGTCTTTCCATCCTTTCATTAGTAATTAGCTAACTTAGTGAGTAGGAGGAGGAATCATACTTATTTTATATCTCCACATGGATGGATTTTTTACTTGTTATAGTACATGGATTCTTATACTAGAGTTCAATTATTTTGTTATGTTGTCTTTCACTTACCACACTCAAGGGACTTAAAAGTCACCTTGCCTTGATTCATAGCATACCACATACCCATTTTGACTGGTGACTCCACCAAGCCCTTCTTTACATGCATCAATGCATACAATGAAATCTTCATTTGGATCAGCAGTCCTTATTATTGGAGCACTTTTTAATAAATTTCTCAAGTGTTGGAAACTCTTTTCACAATCTAATGTCCACTGAAACTCCATCCCTTTCTTTTGGAAGGAAGTGATCGGGTGTGCAATATTTGAGAATCCTTCAATAAATATCCTATAGTAGCGTACAAAGCCCATGATTAATATGACCTCCGTCACATTCTTTGGTGATGACCATCCTCTAATGGCCTCAATATTTTCAATATCCATTGTTATCCTTTCCTATGAAATGTTATGTCCCAATAATGAATTTTCTTTTGATAAAATAAGCACTTGCTCAATTTGGCATACAACTAATGCTCCCTTAATACATGTAATACCATCCTCAAGTGGTGTTCATATTATTCCTCTGACTTATAATATATAAGACTGTCATCTAAGAATACAATTATAAACTTATCTAAGTATTCTTTGAAAATACCATTCATTAAACACATGAAGACAACTAGTGCATTTGATGACCCAGATGGCACCATTGTGAAATCATAATGCCTATACCTTGTCCTGAAAGTAGTCTTACTAATGTCTTCTTATTTAATTCTTACTTGATGATAACCTGACTTGAGATCAATATTATAGAATATTTTTTCATCTTTCAACTGATCAAAGAGGTCATTGATCCTAGGTAAAGGATACTTATTCTTCACAGTTACCTTGTTCAACTTCCTTAAGTCAATGAAAAGTCTCAATGTTACATCCTTTTTCTTCACAAATAATACCGAGGCACCCCAAGGTGACACACTTGGGCATATATACCCCTTCCTCATAATCTCTTCAAGTTGCATTTTCAATTCCTTCAATTATGGTTTACTCATCTTGTAAGAGGTCTTGGATATTGGGGTTGCTCCAAGCATCAGATTGATGGAGAAATCCATGTTTCTTTTAGGGGTAATCCTGGTATTTATTTAAATACATCTTCAAACTCTTTTAGGATTTCATAATCTTCAATATTTGACACCTTATCTTTAGGTCTCTCTTCCATATGTGCTACAAATATTTGACACCCTTTTTTGTAACTTTTCTTTAGCTGCAATGCTGAAATTTCTGTAGTGATTACTACCCCGTGGAATTTCTTGTACTATCCTTAGGTTACCTTCCTCATCCCAACAAGTAAATGCCTTATTATAATAGTCTAGGATAGCATGGTGTTGTTCCAACCAATCCATACCAATTATACATTCATAGGAACCTAAAGGTATGGTGTTCAAATCTGCCCTGGTGCTCAATCCACTCATGTCCATTGGATATGACTTAACCATCTCATTAATTTTTATTTTAGCTACAATATATAGCTGCACCAACTAAGATTTTCCAAGCTTTATTCTTGGAAAATGCAATCTTTCCACCATCTGAGGATCTATATAACTATGACTAGCTCCTGAATCAATTAAAATAGCAATGGTTTGGTTGTTGATCTTACCTTCCACTTCAATCATATGTGATTGAAACTCATCTTGATTTGTGTCCAGGGCTACATAGATCCTAGGCACATTTCTGCCCATGTCCTCCACTATATTAGCTTTCTATACATTTTGAAAAATCCTCACTTTTTCACCTCTGTGAGGACAATCTCTATACATATGATCCCCCCACAACCCCAACACTGAATAGGTGGTTTCCTTGGCCTTTCCCCCCCTGTCTCAATCATTTTGGGTTCTCTAGAAGATGGTTGTCCCTAAGGATTATTTCTGAAGAATGGTGGCTTAGTCCCCTTCTTCCTCTGTTCCGTCTTGTTTTTCTTCTTGTCTTCCAAAGATTTTTGGAAAATTGGTCTTCCTTTATGTTGATCATAAAGGCATTTATCTCACCTTATAGTCTCCTCCAATGTTTTGGGATCATCATATTGTATCTTGTCACTCATAAGTGATGTCAGTCCACTCAAATACCTCTGAATATTAATTGGCTCTTCCTTGATGAAAGAAGCATACTTTAGCAGTTCTAAAAACCTTCTTTCATGTTCATCTATGGTCATACTCCCAAGCTTGAGTTCAAATAATTGCTTCATTTTATTGTCATAGTATCTCTTAGTCAAGTATTTCTTTTGAAAATACCTCTTGAATTTTTTCCAAGTAACTTTTTTCTCATCAATGTGTTGCACCTGCACAAATTGGTCCCACGACATGGATGTCTTTCCCTTGAGATGATAGATGGAAATTATTCCTTCTGCGTGTGAAGAGTAATTATGCAATTGAAAATACTTCCTCATGCCTAACAGCCATGTCTCTGCATCTTCATCCTTCTTGTGCTCACCATTAAATGTAGGAGGTTTGATTTTGTTCATTTATCCTTGTAGCTCATCCACCCTAGACCTCCTCTTATGTTTCCTGATAGGGGACGGACTTGAGCTACTATGTTCTCTCCTAGTGAAATTCCTTGGAGAGTGATGGTGATGTCTGCCAACACTTCTTGTTCTTCTCCTCTCATCATGAGACCTATGACTTTCTGATTTGCTTGATTCATTCTCCTTATCCATTTTATTTTCTATTCTACCCAAGCTCTGCATTAAATTTATGTTGAAGTCCTACTGTCGCTCATTGTCTTTCATAAGCCTCTCATTATTAGCTTTATAACTTTTTACATATTTTTGCAAAATTTTAATGGTCTCTACCAATTTCATGCTTTCTTCCTTTCCTTCTCCATGTCCATTTGAGTTTGTACCTTCATCACTCATATTGTCATACATCCCTCTGATCTCATATTCCTAGCTATAAGCCCCCTATGTATCTTCCATGAATTTGAACTCTGTGTTGATCCTGTTTTGTTCTAATTGTTGTTAACTTTGCAAAATGTGCAGTCAAAAGAACTTGTTAGGATAATTGATTTAACAATTTCATGAAATTATGTACAATTCTGGATCAATAATGCATCAGAATTCCTGAAAATTTTTCAAATAATGGCATTCTTGATTAACGGTTGGCTGACCCTCCCCCCAACATAGTATTATCATGAAGGGGAATCATAGAAAAGAGTTTGTTGAACCTTCTGCAATGATGGTATTCTCATCATAGGGTATGCGATGGAAGGGTTGGTCAACCCTTATTTTAGCATGGTATTATCATGCAAGGGATCATGGAGAAGAATTGGATGACCCTTCCTAACAAATGATATTTACTTCATAAGTTATCCTATGGAATGATCGTCACAACCTTCCTCCACTAAGTTTTCACATAAGGGGGATCATGGGGAAGGTTCGATCAACCCTTCCTCCAACATAGTGTTATCATGGTGGGGGAGAATGGATAAGGGTCACTTGAACCTTCCTCAAAGATGGTATTTCCATAATGGTTTATCTATAGGAATTATCAGTTGACCCTTCCTAAAGAATAGTTTTCATGTAAGGGGGATCTTGAGGAAGGGTCGGTCGACCCTTCATCTAGCATCAAATTCTCATTGAGAGGGAGACCAAAGATGGTTTGATCGATCTTTAATCAATGATGGTATTATTTTTTTAGGGTATATAGTGTAAGGGTAGAATGACCCTTCTTCAAACATAGTATTATTATGGAGGGGGAGCATGGAGAAAGGTTGATTGACCCTACTTTTCCTAATGGATGGATTTCACATTGAGGGGTATCTAGTGCAAGGGTTGACTAACCTTTCCTCTAGAAAAAATTTTGAATAAGGGTGATCTCATGGAAGGTTTAGCCGACCCTTCCTCCTACGTGATTTTTTCATGGAAGGGGGAGCACAAAGAAGGGTCGATCGACCCTTTCTCAAGAATTTATTTCACATAATCAGGATCTAAAGGAAGTATTAGTTGGCCCTTCCTCAAAAATAATGTTTCCATGGTGAGGTATCATGGTTAATGGTAAACCAAAACTTCCTTGTGTATGGTATTCTTGTGATGAGTTATCCAATGGAAGGGTCTAGCAACCTCTCCACAAGCAAAGTTTTGGCATAAGGGGAATATTGAGGAAGGGTCAACTAACCCTTCTTCCAACATAGTATTCTCATGGATGGGAGCATGGAGAAGCATCAATTGACCCTTCCTCAATGATATATTATTTTCATAAGGTATGCAGTGGAAGGGTTGGATATTCTTTATTTAAGCACGGTATTCTCATTAAGGGGTAGCATTCATATGTGTCAGTTGACCCTTCCTGAAGGATGGTATTTGAATGGAGCAGTATCTAATGGAAGGTTTGGTCAACCCTTTCTAAAGAAAAATAAATAAATTAATGGCATTCTTGGGGATTATTCGATTGACCCTTCCCTTAACATAGTATTCTCATGGAGGGATATGACATAGAAGGGTCAGTTGAACCTTCCTTGATGATGGTATTCTCATTGTGGGGTATGCAATGGAAGGGTCAGTTGATCCTTCAATCAAAGGATTTTAATGGAGGGAGATCATGCAGCATGGAGTATGGTATTCATGTCATGGTGTATCGTTTTTTAGGGTCATCCCACCCTTTATCTAGCTAAGTTTTCACATAAGGGGGATCTCGATGAATATTCGAGTGAAACTTCATGAAAGATGGTACTCATATCAAGGGCCATATACTGGAAGGGTCTACTGACCCTCCTCAACCATTGTTTTAAAATAATAGGGATTTGTGGGAAGGTTCAACCAACCCTTTCTCCAACATATAATTATCATGGAGGGGGAGAACAAAGAAGGGTCAGTCAACCCTTCCTCATTAATGATATTCTTTTCATAGGACATCTACTAGAAGGTTCAAATGAGCCTTCTTCACACATAGTATTCTCATGGATGTAAAACATGGGGAATAATCAAACAACCTTTCATAAAGAATGGTTTTTGTATCATGGGATATATTGAGAAAGGGTTGGTTGACACTTCCTCTAGCTATGTTTTTGCATAAGGTTGATCTCATCGAAGTGGTAGGGACCCTTCCTCTAGTATTGTATTCTCACATAGTTGGAGCACAAAGAAGGGTCATACAACCCTTCCAAGAGAATGGTACTCATATTGAATGGTATCTAGTGGAAGGGTAGCATAGAGAAGTTGAGAAAAGTATTCTCATGAAGGGGTAGCATGTAGAAGGGTCAATTGACCCTTCCTGAAGGATGGCATTCACATAATGGTTTATCNTAAAATTTTGAGTTTTTTAAACTTAGATAGATAGTCTTCAATGCAAGAAAAATCACTTGGACTTAAAGTCAGTACTTGGTTTTCTAACTGTTGTGCTCAAATAATATTGTGTTTACCAAACACAGATTCCATATTTTCACAAGCTTCATTGGGTTTATCAATTTGTTGAAGGTGGAACCTTAAATCAGGAGAGATGGACATTTTGATTATGCCACGTGCTTCTTCATTACTATTATCCCATTTTAGTATCTTATCAGCATTAGTAGGTTATGTTTCCTTTCCCAATGTAATTCGGTACAAGCCTTTACTTCTTAATAAATCCTCCATATAGTATTTCCATTAGAAGTAGTTGGTGCTGGTAATAAAAATATTACTTGAAGAATCCATATTAAATATGTGGATAATATGGATTTAAAAACTTAAACTAATGATCTGGATGGAAAGATATCAAAAAATTAGGCATTTTTTAAAAAATGGCACTGAAAACAGACTTCGGATGTGAAAGTTGTGACCTTTTAAATAAAGGCATAAATGGTAACCAAAGGACCACGTGATGGAGTAAGTTTCTTTATGAAGTGACTCACTTTTATAAAAAGAATTCAGGATCACTTTTACAATGAAGTTACTTTATAAAAGAAAATTTGCATGCAAAATAAATAACTCTAAAAGCTACTTATAGTGATTCACTTTTATACTTGAATTGAAATACACTTTACAATGGAGCATGAACTTTAAAAAAAAAAGTAGCAAAAAGAGAGAATTGAACTCAAGACCTCTACTTAATAAGGAAATTTTTAACCAAGTGTGCTAGAAAAACATATTGTATTGTTTAGCAAGAGGATTTTTTTTGTTGTTTTTTTTGGTGTTGACGGCCTTGGAGAGAATGCTAAAAAAAACTCCTTTGACACAAGAAAACATTGTCACTTCTCGATGACAACAAGGGTTAGATCTCGTTTGGCTTACCTGGAAAATGCATATTTTCCTATCTTTTTCTAAGTTGTCAAGATCATATAGGGCGCAGGGAAAAAAGAATATGCATATATAAAAGAGTAGCAACCCGAAAACAAACAATATAAAGCTGAAATATTACTTTGCAATTTTTTTTTAAAAGGGCGTATTCATGCTTTATACCTCTGGATCTAGCTGAAATGGTTGTATCTTGGGAAAACAGAAATATTTTCGAGTGAAATGAAAAGTGTTCCTGAATGAAAAGAGCACTCTAGAAGCAATGGAACAGTCCTCTCAACCCAAAAATGTACGAAAATGGCAGAAAATGGAGATGAGGAAACTCGGCTTCATGATCTCAATCTACAATAGGAGTGGGTCTTCAAACAGGCTCTGATACCACGTTCAAAAACACAGGTATTCCAACAGAGGACGAACACCTTCAATAACCACTCACACAACCAGATCAAATATCAACACATCGATTTTTTGACGTGGTAAAACCCCTACAGGGAAACATCCACGGCCCCAGCCAACGTGACCACTTGGAGCAGTTTATTAATGAAAAAGAAAAAGATTATAGAGAGATTTTATAAGAGAGTTTCTCACAATTGATTATCGGAAAATGACCCTCCATTCTCTTTAAATAGAGATCATGGACCAATCGGGTGTTAATCCACGGATCAATGGTCATTAAGATCGAGGAAAATATGAACCATCGGATCACTCTATGTCAGGAACATATCGTGACCGTCAGATTTCCTAACTACAAATGCATACTAAAGAAACACACTAAGAAACACATTTTTACCTAACAACACATTATACCAAGTATATATTAACTAACTCCTAAGTGTCTAAATATCCTAACATCATCAATAGATGTGAGTAGCATGCCTTAATATTTTAGGAATTATAGGCTTCAAACATATGTTTTGTCTTTCCATCCTTTCATTAGTAATTAGCTAACTTAGTGAGTAGGAGGAGGAATCATACTTATTTTATATCTCCACATGGATGGATTTTTTACTTGTTATAGTACATGGATTCTTATACTAGAGTTCAATTATTTTGTTATGTTGTCTTTCACTTACCACACTCAAGGGACTTAAAAGTCACCTTGCCTTGATTCATAGCATACCACATACCCATTTTGACTGGTGACTCCACCAAGCCCTTCTTTACATGCATCAATGCATACAATGAAATCTTCATTTGGATCAGCAGTCCTTATTATTGGAGCACTTTTTAATAAATTTCTCAAGTGTTGGAAACTCTTTTCACAATCTAATGTCCACTGAAACTCCATCCCTTTCTTTTGGAAGGAAGTGATCGGGTGTGCAATATTTGAGAATCCTTCAATAAATATCCTATAGTAGCGTACAAAGCCCATGATTAATATGACCTCCGTCACATTCTTTGGTGATGACCATCCTCTAATGGCCTCAATATTTTCAATATCCATTGTTATCCTTTCCTATGAAATGTTATGTCCCAATAATGAATTTTCTTTTGATAAAATAAGCACTTGCTCAATTTGGCATACAACTAATGCTCCCTTAATACATGTAATACCATCCTCAAGTGGTGTTCATATTATTCCTCTGACTTATAATATATAAGACTGTCATCTAAGAATACAATTATAAACTTATCTAAGTATTCTTTGAAAATACCATTCATTAAACACATGAAGACAACTAGTGCATTTGATGACCCAGATGGCACCATTGTGAAATCATAATGCCTATACCTTGTCCTGAAAGTAGTCTTACTAATGTCTTCTTATTTAATTCTTACTTGATGATAACCTGACTTGAGATCAATATTATAGAATATTTTTTCATCTTTCAACTGATCAAAGAGGTCATTGATCCTAGGTAAAGGATACTTATTCTTCACAGTTACCTTGTTCAACTTCCTTAAGTCAATGAAAAGTCTCAATGTTACATCCTTTTTCTTCACAAATAATACCGAGGCACCCCAAGGTGACACACTTGGGCATATATACCCCTTCCTCATAATCTCTTCAAGTTGCATTTTCAATTCCTTCAATTATGGTTTACTCATCTTGTAAGAGGTCTTGGATATTGGGGTTGCTCCAAGCATCAGATTGATGGAGAAATCCATGTTTCTTTTAGGGGTAATCCTGGTATTTATTTAAATACATCTTCAAACTCTTTTAGGATTTCATAATCTTCAATATTTGACACCTTATCTTTAGGTCTCTCTTCCATATGTGCTACAAATATTTGACACCCTTTTTTGTAACTTTTCTTTAGCTGCAATGCTGAAATTTCTGTAGTGATTACTACCCCGTGGAATTTCTTGTACTATCCTTAGGTTACCTTCCTCATCCCAACAAGTAAATGCCTTATTATAATAGTCTAGGATAGCATGGTGTTGTTCCAACCAATCCATACCAATTATACATTCATAGGAACCTAAAGGTATGGTGTTCAAATCTGCCCTGGTGCTCAATCCACTCATGTCCATTGGATATGACTTAACCATCTCATTAATTTTTATTTTAGCTACAATATATAGCTGCACCAACTAAGATTTTCCAAGCTTTATTCTTGGAAAATGCAATCTTTCCACCATCTGAGGATCTATATAACTATGACTAGCTCCTGAATCAATTAAAATAGCAATGGTTTGGTTGTTGATCTTACCTTCCACTTCAATCATATGTGATTGAAACTCATCTTGATTTGTGTCCAGGGCTACATAGATCCTAGGCACATTTCTGCCCATGTCCTCCACTATATTAGCTTTCTATACATTTTGAAAAATCCTCACTTTTTCACCTCTGTGAGGACAATCTCTATACATATGATCCCCCCACAACCCCAACACTGAATAGGTGGTTTCCTTGGCCTTTCCCCCCCTGTCTCAATCATTTTGGGTTCTCTAGAAGCTGGTTGGCCCTAAGGATTATTTCTGAAGAATGGTAGCTTAGTCCCCTTCTCCTCTGTTCTATCTTGTTTTTCTTCTTGTCTTCCAAAGATTTTTGGAAAAGTGGTCTTCCTTTATGTTGATCATAAAGGCATTTATCTCACCTTCTAGTCTCCTCCAATCTTTTGGGATCATCATATTGTATCTTGTCACTCATAAGTGATTTCAGTCCACTCAAATACCTTTGAATATTAATTGGCTCTTCCTTGATGAAAGAAGCATACTTTAGCAGTTCTAAAAACCTTCTTTCATGTTCATCTATGGTCATACTCCCAAGCTTGAGTTCAAAGAATTGCTTCATTTTATTGTCATATTATCTCTTAGTCAAGTATTTATTTTGAAAATACCTCTTGAATTCTTTCCAAGTAACTTTTTTCTCATCAATGTGTTGCACCTGCACAAATTGGTCCCACCACATGGATGTCTTTCCCTTGAGATGATA
The DNA here is from genome assembly GCA_000966675.3 of Picea glauca. Lineage (NCBI taxonomy): Eukaryota > Viridiplantae > Streptophyta > Pinopsida > Pinales > Pinaceae > Picea > Picea glauca. Next base: position 48,424 of record JZKD02S2094926.1, read on the forward strand.
GATGGAAATTATTCCTTCTGCATGTGAAGAGTAATTATGCAATTGAAAATACTTCCTCATGCCTAGCAGCCATGTGTAACGAACCGCCTCGTTACGAACAACCATTCTAGTGACAGGTGCAATTTTTTTTTTTTTTTTCTTTTTTTTTGTGTGTGTGTACGGTGTGTGCGCGCGGGTATAAGGAAAAAAGAACTTGACTCTATGTCGCCCCTTCACATTCCGCAAGGCGGGACCACGGGGTTCTTGTCAAGACGCCAAACCACACTACGAGTATCTGCAAACAAATAAGACCATAGGCGAAGGTGCACAACGCAACAGTTAACGACGAACCAACTGACTGCTAACTACGACCGACTCCCCGCCCGTCCTACCCTGCAAGGTTAGGACCTCCAAGACACATAAGAAACGCTCAAGCCCGGTTTCCCATCGTCTTTAACCATTTAAGGTCTCAGGGCGGGCGACTGTTCTGAGGAACATGGAGGTGTCTACATCCCGCCCGAAACCATCAGACCAA
>JZKD02S2094948.1:23813-36585 GCA_000966675.3 Picea glauca
TCAGAACAACAACAAGAAAATGTGCACTTAAAGAACCTTAATCAAGGTTTATTAGAACAAATCAGAAGTTTAAAAGATGAGAATAAAGACACTAAGAATAAAGTCAACAGTCCAGAAAACGAAGAATTTTCACGTATAAAGAATCATAACCAAAACCTACTTACGCAAATAAAAACGCTTGAGTGATAAGAAGTCGCTAGAAGATAAGTAAGAACAACTTATTAAGGAGGAAGTTGTTGAAATATTGTAATTGTGAAGAATATTCTAATTATAATTAAGTTATTATTATATAGATCAATCCCCTTCTGTGAATTGATCATGTCGGAACTTATGTATGACCAAATCCCCTATTGTGGATTAGTCAAACCATGTTTATATGGTGTTAACTGAGAAGACGACCCCTAGGGCTAATTAAAGTGGTTGTAACCACTAGTTGAAGAAGTCGACCCAACTTGGTGAAAAGACACAACCCTAGCACCCCTCAGCTAGTATAAATAAGAGAGGAAGGCGCCTCAATCTCACACTCACTCAGTGACTCATCTAGTGCACAAGTTTTGAAGGAAGCTGCAGTTAGAAGAAGGAGAAGAGAGAGGCGCATTGCTCAGTCTTGGATATTGTTGGTGGTTTGGTCTTTTATCTTGGCATTGTATTGGCAATCTATATTAAGGAAGCTTTTGTTGGGTTTTCTCCCCCATGAGGGTTTCCCAGGGTAAAATGTTCTATACCTTGTGACTGTGTTTCTCTTAGTGATCTTGCTTATGCTATTATTATCTAGTAAATTGAAAAGAACTTAATAGCAGCTCTAAATTTAACATGGTTTCAGAGTTGAACTGAATAGAGCACCTTTCATTGGGTAACCAAAAACATCACTGTTGTCGTACAAGAAAATTAGGGGCTTTTATTGGAAGAGAATTTCAGCTTAAAAATCATTTAGGCAAGTGTGCCCTAGCCTAGCGCATCACGTGACACCTTGAGCACACCTTTTCAATGGCCAGAGCCTCCGAAAAGTGAAACCCTAGTTTTAACTGGTACCAAGAAACCAAGAAACCTGAACCGGTACCAAAAGTACCAGTCCAGATTTGCGCAGGTCCAATTTCAAGGGGTAAAATTTGGATTTTCTGAAAACAAACTGCCTCAGCCTAGCGCACCTCCTAGTAAGTTCAAATTCAATTTCTGAGCACTTTCAATTTTTTGGTCATTTTCCGAGCTCCAGGTCAAGATGTCTGCAAGCACCAAGTTTGTTGACAAGTTAGAAGGTGTGGAAAACTTTCGTGCCTGGAAGTATAGGATTGCACTCATTCTTGAAGGAATGACCTTGCAAAATTCATAAAGGAAAATGTACCAGAACCTGAAGAAAATGCAGCAAAAGCAAAGTGCAAGAAGGATATGGTTAGGGCCAAAAGGATCATTGCAAACTCCATTAAAGATCACTTGATCCCTCAAGTGGCTTCTAAGAATACTCCAAAAGAGATGTTTGATGCCCTAACCAGAATGTATGAAGGAAAGAACATTAACTGAAAGATGAACTTGAGAACCCAACTCAAGAATACAAAGATGCAGAAAGGAGAAACAGTTCATGACTATTTCTCTAGGGTTATCGGAGACAACTTAGATGAAGATGAACTCATCATGATAGCTCTTAATGGTCTCACAAGACCTTGGGATGCCTTCATCTAATCCATCTGTGCAAGAAAGGAGAAACTCCAATTTGACAGTCTGTGGGAAGAATGTGTTCAAGAAGAAGCTAGAGTAGCTAACCGAGAAGCAGTACTATTAAGGGATGAAGACCAAGCCCTAGCTTCTCATGCTAAAGGAGGAAAGAAAAAGTCTCACTTCCAAAAGGAGACCCATATCCATAAGGAATCTCACTCCCAAAAGAGATTCACCCACTTCCATAAAGAATCTCACCATCTAAGGAGATTCCAGAAATATCAGAAGGGTCAAAGAAGAGAAAAATATTTATCCTCTTATCAATGTTATCATTGTGATAAGATGGGACATATTGCGAAGAATTGTCCTGCCAAAATAGAAGAATACAAGAAGAGAAACAACAAAAGACATCATGTCCATGCAGTTGGAGATGATGAGCCACCCACAAAGATGACTAAAGAAGAGATTGAAGATTATGTCTTATTTTCTGCCCTCTCAGGATCTGTGACTCCTGGAGAGAATACTTGGCTCATAGACAGTGGTGCCTCTAAGCACATGACAAGTTAGAGAGACATTCTCTCTAGCCTTACAAAAAGTTACACTTGGTGATGATTACCAGTACCCTATCAAAGGAGTGGGCGAATCCACCTACAAACTTGATTCAGGGACCTCGATGAAGATGAAGGATGTACTATATGTACCAGGTTTGACAAAGAACTTGCTTTCTATCTCAGCTTTAGATAAGAAAGGCTTCAAGGTTGCATTCATATATGGTGAAGTTCTTGTGCGACCTAAAGGAAAAACCATAGAAGATGCAATTGCCATTGGAACAAAAGAAGGTGGCCTATATAAGTTAAAAGGTCACTCAGATGTTGTCTTGACTCACTCCACTGAGAGTCCATGTGAACTTTGGCATAGAAGACTAGCTCACATCAACTACAAAGCCTTACGATATGTAAGCAAGGTATCCACAGGTCTACAAGAATTCAAGGTTGATCATGAAGGTGTGTGCAAAGGATGTGCACAAGAATCATTTCTCGAAGAGCGACAGTAAAGCAGAAAGAATCTTGGAGCTCATCCACTCAGATGTATGTGGTCCAATGCCATCAACCTCTATTAGTGGGTATGTATACTATGTGTCATTTATTGATGATTATTCTCGCAAGACTTGGGTTTAGTTCTTGAAATCAAGAGATGAAGTATTTGGAAAATTCAAGGAATTCAAACCCTTGATAGAAAACCTATCCGAAATAAAAATCAAGATACTCAGGTCAGATAATGCAGGAGAATACAACTCAAAAGAATTTGTAAGCTTTTGCAGAGATGTCGAGATTAAGAGGGAACTCACAAGTCCCTATAATCCTCAACAAAATGGTGTAGCAGAAAGAAAGAATAGAACAATAATGGAAGCAGTGAAGACAATGATCCACGATCAAGATCTTCCAATGCACTTATGGGATGAAGCAGCAAGAACAATAGTTTATGTCCAGAACAGATTATCCCATAATGCACTTGGATTCAAAACCCTCGAAGAAATGTTCTTCGGAAAGAAGCTAGAAGTAAGCCATCTCAAAAGATTTGGTTGTCCAGTGTTTGTACACATTCCAAAAGAAAAGAGAACTAAGTTGGACCCTTCAGGAAAGAAGGCAATATTTGTTAGATACTGTGAGGTCTCTAAGGCCTTCAAAATTTATATATCAAGTTACCATCATATTGAGATCAGTAGAGATGTAACCTTTGATGAAGATGCAGCACTTAAGAAGACGCCAGCTTGAAGAAGTATGTGAAGAAGAACATGTAGCTCCCAGAGCTGCAGAACCTATGAAGGAAGTTACAGTTAACCCTGATGATGAGATTCCAGAAGATCATGATATGATAGAATCTCAAGAACCTCCCCAAATAACGATCTCCCACAAGAGAAAGCCAGCGTGGGCAAGGGAACTTATTCAAGATGAAGATAAGTATGGTACCCCAGAGGGAACCATGAGACAAAGCAAGAAACCTAAGCCATTCTCCAGTTATATGGCCTTGATGTGTGATCTCATAGAAAAGGAGCCTACATGCTTTGAAGAATCCATTTAGAAGAAAGAATGGGTGGATGCCATGACAGAAGAATACCAATCCATTATAAAGAATGATGTATGGGAAATAGTTCCCAGACCGAAGAACAAAGATGTGGTATCTTCCAAATGGATATACAAGATAAAACATGTTGCAGACGGGAGTATTGAAAAACATAAAGCAAGGTTTGTAGCTCGTGGCTTTTCTCAAAAGGAAGGCATTGATTATGAAGAGATGTTTGCTCTTGTAGCCAGATACACTTCTATCAGAACAATCATAGCTCTTGCAACCAAAATGAAGTGGAAGTTACACCAGATGGATGTGAAAACAACCTTCTTAAATGGTGTTATTGAAGAAGAAGTATATAGAACAACCTCAAGGGTTTGAAGTTGAAGATAGAAAGACTCTTGTCTGCAGGTTGAAGAAGGCTCTGTACATAGTGAAGCAAGCTCCCAGAGCTTGGTATGGCAGAATTGATAGTTTCCTGACGAGCTTGGGCTTTACCAAGAGTGAAGTTGATTCTAACCTTTACTTCAAGGTTATGAATGATGAGCCAGTTATATTGTTGTTGTATGTGGGTGACTTATCCTTATCTAGAGAAGAAAAGCTCATCACAGATTGTAAGAAGAAGCTCGTTGCACAGTTTGAGATGAAAGACCTAGGCTTGATGCATTATTTCTTAGGTCTTGAAGTTTGGCAGAGCCCAGAGAAGATCTTCCTTAACCAAGGGAAGTATGCGGTTGAAACACTGAAGAGGTTTGATATGTTGAAATGTAAATCCATGAACACACCCATGGAAACAAAGTTGAAGCTTGGTGGATACTTCGTCAGAATTGGTTGATGCTACTCTTTATAGACAAATCATTGGTTCATTGATGTATCTGACAAATACCAGGCCCAATATATGCTTTGCTGTGAACACCTTGAGTCAGTATCTGGTACAGCCCAAACGTGTTCACCTTATAGCTGTAAAGCATGTGATGAGATACCTTAAGGGTACGTTGGACTTTGGTCTCTGTTATACTGGAGATCATGACTTCAAACTGATTGGTTATACTAATTCAGATTGGGCTGGAAGTGTTTCTAATAGAAAGAGCACTTCAAGATGTTGTTTAAGTCTGGGGTCAGCCATGACTTCATGGCAGAGCAAGAAGCAATCTAGCATTGCTCTCAGCACGGCAGTACCAACCCAACAAATAACAAAATAGCTCTTCGGTAATGGACTTTGAATAGGGAGGGTTTCACCTCAACCGCATAAGCCTCATTATGCTTCCACCTGATTATAAGGAATTACCTGAAATGCATTCAATCTGATATTTGGATACAGACAAATGTGAGTTCGAAACCCCGATGGATGAATATGCCTCGGAACCCCCAACAACCACTCCGTGCCTCTTTCTCAAAAGCGTGTTTCAGGAGGTTTTTTAGGTAGTGAGTAGTTTTCATGCATGTGTAAAGCGGAAATACATTACAGCATGTTCCGCCAATTGTGAAGCCATATGGCTTCGAAAGTTGTTGACGGGTCTATTCAATCTGGAGATGGAAGCCACCGTGATTCTATGTGATAACCAGAGTTGCATAAAGATGACGGAGAACCCTGTGTTCCATGATAAGTCGAAGCACATAGAAATCTGGCATAACTACATTCGTGATATGGTGCAGAGGGGAGTTGTTAAGCTCCAATATGTTGGCACAGATGAGCAGGTTGCAGATGTGTTGACCAAGCCTCTATCTCGTGTAAAGTTTGAATACTTTCGAGACAAGCTTGGTATAGTCCGAAAGTACCTCCCTCGAAAGGGGGAGTGATGTTGATGATACCATGGTATCCTGACCAACAGCAGGTAGCTCTGTTAGGATTTTATATCCTAGGGGATTGATCATCCCTGGACAGATCCCAAAGGTCCGGTAAGGACGATATGTCAGAGTACCTGTGCATGTATATGCCAGTTGTGGTCAGTAGTGGTAGCTTCGTTGGGATTTTATAACCTAGGGAATCTTTTGATTCTTGGGCAGATCCCGAAGGTCCAGTAAGGACGATCTGTCAGAGTACCACATGGTAGCTCCGTTAGGATTTTATATCCTAGGGAATCTTATGATTCTTGGGCAAATCCCTAAGGTCCGGTAAGGAAGATCTGTTAGAGTACCACAAAATGTTGTTGTTGCACCTGCCTCATTATGTTGCTATATGATGATGATATTGTTATCTCAGCCTCATGCTGATGATGTTGCTCCAACCTCATGTTGTTGATGATGTTGTTGTTCCAGCCTCGTGTTGTTGATGATGTTGTTGCTCCAGCCTCGTGTTGTTGATGATGTTGTTGTATGAGCCTCGTGTTGTTGATGCTGTTGTATCAGCATAGTGTTGTTGATGTGGTTGTTGTAGTTTTATACTAATTGATGTTGATGTTTCAGATTCCAACTCCATGTTGTGAACAATGATGATGATGTTATTTCAGCTCCATGCTGTGAACGATGATGATATTGATGATGAGTAAAACTTATGATGATTTATACATGTGTCAGTAAGTGTTCCAGATGTTGATGATGTTGTTGCCCTCTCTCTCTCTCCTGATGTTGTTGTATTGTAGAATACCCTTCTTGTTAAGGGGGAGTGTTGAAATATTGTAACTGCAAAGAATATTCTAATTATAATTGAGTTATTATTATATAGATCAATCCCCTTTTGTGGATTGATCATTTCGAGACTTATGTATGACCAAAGCCCCTATTAGGATTGGTCAAACCATGTTTATATGGTGCTAATTGAAAAGTCGACCCCTAGGGCTAATTAAAGTGGTTTTAACAACTAATTGAAGAGGTCGGCCCAGCTTGGTGAAGAGACACAACCCTAGCGCCCCTCAACTAGTATAAATAAAAGAGGAAGGCGCCTCATTCTCACACTCACTCAGTCACTCATCTAGTGCGCAAGTTTTGAAGGAAGTTGCAGTTAGAAGAAGGACAAGAGAGGCACATTGCTCGGTCTTGGATATTCTTGGTGGTTTGGTCTTTTATCTTGGCATTGTATTGGAAATCTATATTAAGGAAGTTTTTGTTGGGTTTTCTCCCCCATGAGGGCTTCTCGAGATAAAATGATGTGTACCTTGTGATTGTGTTTCTCTTAGTGATCCTGCTTATGCTATTATTGTCTAGTAAATTGAAGAGAACTTAATAGCAGCTCTAAATTTAACAGAAGTATCTAAGTCTTCAAGTGAAAGAATCCAAGTTGAGGAGAAAGGAACAAACACAGATCCAGTTATTATCACAACTCAAGAAGATGTCAGTCCAGCGTAAGAAAAATATACTCAGATGTTGGAGTACAAATTATGGAAATTCCAACTATAAATCTAGCAATCAAGAAAGCAACATCAACGCGTAAGGAAGAAATTCATATACCAAAATTAAACCAAGAAAACACTACAAGCATGATAAGGGGAAAACACTACAAGCATGATAAGGGAAAATAATGTTATAAGAACTCCTTATCGACATCCAAATCATAAGAGCAAATATCTTAACCGGTCATAATATCAATATCATTCAGGACAAGAACGACTAACTTATCATCCAAAAAATATTGATACCAACATAATTAAGTCTCATGATAACCATTCATCATGGAAGAGCAACGTTCTGCAAAAGATTGAATTAGGATGGTATGATCCTTTCACAATTCGACAGCTATGCTCAACTCTTTGTCACTCATATCGTCTCGTATCCTCAATCGTGACAACACCGAAAACAGAGAATCATGCAAAAACATTGCGAGCTAGAACGAAGTCGTAAGACTGTCCATAAACATGCTTTGAGGACAAAGAATTTCTAAAGGGGAAGGCAATGTAACAAACATATATATATAAAATATATAAATATAAACAATTAATGAATAACTAATAATTAACAATTAATTACTAATGAAAAGGCACCTCATATGAAGGTCATGTCTCTTATGAAAGGGTACCCCTGCGTGGATATATATACAACCCTCATTTCTCATTTGTAAGCATTTCATATCTCAGTCATATTCTTATTCAATATATATATTTTACTATCCTAAATGGAATACTTTATATTCCAAGTATTTTGGATATTGCATGTATGAACCGAGTTGGTTCACCACATTGACCTCTCGTGGCTAAAGAAGGTCAATGAAACTATGAAGTAGAACAACTGATAGTGGTCTAAAGAGTGCACTAGGCTACTCTGAATGCAAAATAAAATAGATAAAAGAGAGAATCCATGAAAAAGGTTCTATAGGGAAAAGAATGAAAAAAGAGAGAAAAAAGCTCTACGAAATGTCACTAGGTCAAAGAGAGGAAGTAAATGGTGAGGACGAAATATCTGCCATCACATCAACCATTGAGAAGGAATCGACGTCATCATGAAAAAGTCTAGGGCCAACATGACCTAGTTGGGTGATCCTAGGAGGAACTTAGGCGCCACATGCACAAATTCTCAAAACATTCAAGAACAAATGGAAAAATATTGTAACAGGGGCATAGCTTGATTTAGACCAATGAGTAGGTACAAGTTGAGCATGGGTCCACCTTTGTGGCCTCGTCATAACTCTACCAACCCTAGAGTGAATTGTTGTATAAGATCTCACCAAACTGGGCCCTATTGTATCGGTCATTGGATGATCTACACATTGCTTAGCGCCACCACTTAGCACAAAAGCAAGCTAGGAATAGGAGTTGAATTACCCAACAAAGCATGATCTAAAGAAAACCTATAAAATTTATCGTTTGAGAGTCACCACCCCGTGGATGTAAAGAGCCAAACATCTCTAGTAAGGGTAGCAAATGAAAGTGGAATGGGATGTCACTGAATCCTAAAATAAGTAATGATATCCACTACAAATCTCAATAGCAAATGGGGCCCATGAAGATGAATTGCTCCTCGGACTCCACCTCCTATAAGTAGCACAACTAACAAATCCTCTCTAACTCCTCTATTATACAATGGTCAAGCTCAATCCAACGATGACCCTTACTATCCAAGTGGCAACCTAAGACCATGAGACCAATGACGTCTAGTATACTATGGACGAACGATGAGACCATCCCTCAACTGCAAAAAATGCTCTCGATAGAAGGCATCTTGGGTCCAAGACCATAGGAAGGAATGGTCCAATTAACTTATCTATACCATCAATAATTGTCCTACAAAATAATCATGTTGAGCTCTTACTCAAGGGGAAGCAAGCAGCCAAAATTATCTAAAGAGTAGTTGAAAGGATAGAGACGCTTGATAGAGATGTCGATGAACGGAAGTAGAGGAAACCTAAAAGAACCAAAAACTTCTCCATACTAAGAGGGTAAATTCAATCTCTACCAAAGAGAGAAGAGTGAAGTACGGGTATCTCTCATGCCCTTTCATTGAATCTATCATGGTGTGAACCTTGAGAAGGAATGAAACAAAACTGAAAATGTTCCCAAGGCACATGGGATGGGTATCAAACTCAGTGTTCACTGTTTCCCCCTCAAGGACAACTAACTACCCTCTCATGGGAGCATTGATGTTGATTCGATGAGCTCTCCTACTCATATCTGCCAGTTCCAGCTTGATCTTCCAGTCCTTCCAGCCTGACATCATCCATGAGCTCCTTCAGATAGCTCTACCATGGTATATCTGCTCCTATGCTTTACACCTCAGATGATATGTGCTTGCGCAGATGGTATTTCATGCTTCTTTCAGTTGATGTGTCATGATTTCATGTGATGGTTTCCTGCTTAGAAGTGGTGTGATTGTTTCTGACCTGTCATGAGAGTAATAAACATGAGTTAAATCTTATAACACATCTTAATGCTAATAATTTTATTATTTTGTCTTGTCTTACCATGGGGGAACATGTTGTCCTTAGATAAATGTTGTCATGACTTAGGACTAATTGTACTACTGGTGATCTAGTTGATGAAGAATTTTGAGGTTCCTATAGGCTGCCCAACAGGCCTGTCTTGTGACCTCTTGTTGGGCACTAAGTTCAAGGTAATTTCAAACTGTTTTTGCTGCTGTCTAGGACAGCCAACAAGTCTGATATTTCTGCCCACTGAAACTGCCCCTGAGGAAGTGATTGGCTGCCACTTTGTAGATGTTGTTTTAAGGATTTAATTAGGAGTTTTTTGCTGTCCAAATTAGCAAACATAAAACTCCACAAAAGCAGTAAATACCCTCTAGGATCTTGAACACCTACAGCTGATAAGTAAATAAGCAAACCATGACAAATGAACACAAGTGTTTTTGGTCAACATGACCCTGGAAAAACCCCCATGGGGAAAACCAGTAAGAGGGTAGGTGTATTATGGAGATCTCAAGCAAATGCCACAACAGTGAAATTATACAAAGGAACCCGATACATGTGTAAGCTCCTCTCAAGCTAAACAATGGAGTTCCTTGGTATATGCACCCTCCTTGGGATTTGCACCCCTCTAAGGTGAATGCGCCCCTCTCTTTGTTGTGCCTGCTAGAATGAAGCTTTGTGCCTCCTTGCTTGCTTTGCCTGCTAAATGAATGCTTGCGCCCCCTTTGCCACAATGGTGCGCCCTCAACCAAGCATGCCTCTTTCCAAGCTCATGTGCCCTCAAGAAAATGTGCGCCCCAACCACAAGTGCGCCTCTCCCAAGCAATGATGCGCACTCAACACAAGTGTGCCTCTCTCAAAGCTTGGTGCACCCTCAACAATGGTGCACCCCTCTTGAGCTTCTCTTCTTCTCCAAACCCTTCTCTACTACTCCTCTCCTTCACCCAACTCTCTCAAGTGAACAAGCGAATGGCTCTTTTTCCCTTTTGCCTCCTTTTGCCCTTTTGTCATTAATGATGTTATAAAGTCAAAGTGACTTTATAACATAAAGTAAAGTGGTGAGGGTCAAAGATTTCCCCCTTTGAGTTAGGCACTCAATAACTCAAGGGGACTACTTTCCAAGGTACCCAAAACTCAACAGTTGAGTAGTGTGTCCACAGCCTAGCCATGTCTAACAGTTTCCATCATTTCCCTTCACTACCATCACGTTCATAAAATAAATACTATCCCTCCTAATATTGGACTTATCAAATGTCATCGAGCAAGGTCTAAATGAAGAAAAATGTAAGCCAAACCCAAAATAAAGCCAAAATGGCTAGAGGTGAAGAGCATTAAAAATGAAAAAATAAAGAAACTAGAGCCATGCCACCTCATTAAAAAGGCCCATCCCCAAGGTCCTATGATAAAAACACATATCTAAAAAAATGAATACGAAAAATCAAAGAAAAGTAAAGGGGGGTAATAAAAAGGTGTCAAAGTGGTAACTCTAAGCCAAGCTCCCTCTTAAAAGGCTTACAAGTACAAAAATGAAGATTCCTAGCTCAAAAAGGCTAGTTGCACCAATAAAAGACCTCATACATCATTAGAAATTACTTTTTGGGTCAAAATATAAAGTTTCCCTTTCCTCTTCCATCAATTATTCATCAAATTCGCCCATCTCTAACCAAATTACTTAGGAAATACCTTTATTCCTAAGCATTGACACATGTAGTAGGGGTAAAAGTTGTTCCACCATGATAAACTTAGGCAATTTATAAAATTAACCTATGTTAAGTTGTTGTTAGAGGATATTACTTAGTGTTTGTTGCCTAATGACTAGTTTTGAAGCTTCATGCATCATTGTAGGTGGGCGCCCCACATTGGAATCCATGCACTATGCCTCGGGATCTGTCATTGCCTCGAGATCCATGTATCTACATTGGGATCTATGTACCAGTATTCAATCATATCTACCTACATTGGGATCCATGACAGCACAATGGACGATGACAAGAATGCCACATTATCACTGAGGTGTCCACATCAACAATTTGTAGACTTGTCAACATATGGAGCATGCATGAGCCAATCAAAGGAATATTCTCACATGTGGGTGGTTAGAGGTGGGTATGAGGTGATTTTAGCACATTTTTTAGGGTGGCCAGCTTCAGGGGCAGTTATCTTTTGACAAAGTGCCCAGAATTTTGCCAAATCAATGCCATAGTCTGCAGAATTATCACAAGATTTCCGAAAGTGGGTTATAATAGAAAATCGGCAAAAAATTGACCAAGTTATGATGCTACCAGAATTTATCATGCTAGAATTTGCCGCACGAAAATTATCACCAAGTTTTGGAGTTGCACGTGTGAAGCTTCTAGAAGGGGCGCACCTCATCTTCTACTTGTTCTCACACATGTGAATAAGTTGTTGCATGATTTTGGGGGTTAGTTAGGGGGCACCCTTGTTCTAGGGCCTTCTTTTGACCCACATGTGTGAAATTAGTTGTTATTTTCTCACTTTGAGGAAGGTGCCCTAGCTTCGAGGAGTTTGTTATAACCAATTGACAAGTTTCTCATGGTTTTGACTTGGGAACACAGTTTCAAGCTCATGGTTTTATTCTAGCACATGATATGAGCACCCAATTTCATTGTAGCTCATGGTTTTCTATGTATGTTTTTGAGGAGGCCTCTACCTATTTAAGGAGGGCGTCACTCTCATTTTACATGGTTGGAAATGGAATAAGAAGACTATTTTGCTCACTTTTAGTAGGTATTCTTCTCCACTTTCTTATGTGCATTGCTCTAGGGTGAATACAGAAGGGTTTTGGCATGCAAATCTCATTGAAGAAAGGGCTATTGCAAGACCAACAATGCAAACACGATATAATGAACATCTATTTTGTTTCTTTGTGATTTTTTTAGCTATGCCTTAGTATTGAATTTAAATATCTTAGGATTTTAAATTCTTACCTTAAATGTATGTTTTAAACAAAGTTTGCAATACTTAGGCTAGATCTATAACTAGTTTAGCCTCTCTGAATTTTGCATAATCCAAGAAGCTTAGATTGATGATTTCCAAGCATTCTCCAAGAAGATGCATAGAGACATCAACATCAAAGGAGAAAGGGGCATCTACTCAAGAGCTAGTTAAGACTCCATGCCCAATGGAGGCATTAGGGTTTTGATTCATTTTCTAACAATCCCAATTTTCAAATTTTCCCTTTTAATTTTATTTTGCAAGCAATCTAGGGTTTTAAAGGATTAATCTTGAAATAGAATGCTAGAT
>JZKD02S2094959.1:0-11436 GCA_000966675.3 Picea glauca
ATGGTTAGATTCGTACTATAGAGTGGCGGAGATGAAGACCCTGGATATTTTCTGATAGATCTAGGTTGCGTTGGAGTATATTCAGTGTATTGTTGCATAGATCCACATTGTATGTATGGTGGCTCTGTTCAAATTTGAGTCTTTAACACATAGATCCACAGTGTATTTTTGGTGGCTATGTTCAGATTTGAGTCATATTGACATGGATCCACAATGTATGTTTGGTGGCCATGAATTGTCTTACTTGACATGGATCTTCACATGTCGGCATTTATGCTTTGAGTCATTTGTATTCTGAGTATGGGAATTCCTACCTCAGTGATGATATATTATTGTACTGTATTTCCTTGTTTGTTGGCAGGTTTCCGACCGACTGTTCCTTGTTTCCTACACACACTCGACAAAGTATTTCATCTATCACTCTGTTATAACTTCATACTTTGGGGGGCTCTCTATTACACATTATTTTCGTCATCCCTATGATCGTTAATTATGTAAACCTATCTATTTCCTTCAGAGGGGTCATAGTGGCCTGAGTTCCTAAAGAGAGAAGGGAGAAGAACTTCTCCTGAGAAAAGAAATTGCTTCTTGCTATGTAAAAACCTTATAAAAAGGGAAGTTCACAGGTTGCTATATAGGCAGGGTGCGAGAATCACCCATTCTCGCAGGTTTCACTATAGCCAGGGTGTGAGGTGTTCACAGGTTGCTATATAGGCAGGGTGCGAGAATGACCCATTCTCGCAGGTTGCACTATAGCAAGGGTGCGAGAATTCCAGCACGTGGGAAAAATGAGTGTTTTTGCGAATCTTCTAGAAGGAGAATCTTCTATGGTGAGGTGGCATCCAAATGGTTTGGATCTTACTCGATTTCATGATTTTGTGGGATCATCCTGACCTCCTCACCTTATCTTCTTCAACTTATAAAAGGAGAGGAATTCTCATGGAGAAAGTTAGATTGGGTTAGCTTTGTTGGTTCTTGAGCTTGTTAGCTTTGGCTTGGTTAGAGTGGCTTTGAGATTTGCTTTGTCAAGACATATTGTGAGTAGCTATCAGATCTATGGTCTCAGAATCCTTGGAGAAAGAAGTGTGTGGGGAACGAAGGACAGTTGGAAGAGACCTTACAACATCAAGGCTCAGATTGTAATCTCTCTTTCATATTTAATTTAATACAGTAATATGTCCCTTTCCCATAAAGATGATGTCACTTTATTACATAAGTCCTTGATCATATGTATAGACTAGCTATTGAATATATTAATCTTCCTTTACTTCAATTGGTTTGTATTGTTGTGATCTGAATGGCACAAGAGCATTGGAGCAAAGCTTGGAACAACAGAGACCTAAGGAAAGTGTTCATAAGGTATGTCCATGATCCTCATCTCTTAGTTCATTCAATAGCTTAGATATAGGGAAAGTGTATTATTCTGTTCTGTTTTGTTCTAGATCCAGGTGGATCTAGGGAGATCGGTTTGTGTCCGCACTCACGGATTTATCCAATAACAACTGTGCATAAGGTTTGGCACATAATAGAAAAGAAACACATTGCAGAAGTATGATGGATAGGGGGAACGAGTGGAACACTTGGAGAAGTGCAGAGCACTGTGAACAATGACACCCCCAGAGGAATGGCCTCATCATTTCATACATACTTTAGAGGGTGTACCAACAAAATGGTATACAGACCAGGAACTACGCAGAGGAACTTCGATCTGGACAATACCACAACAAAATTTTATAGTCACTTTCTCATTCAAGCATGATAACCCAAACATAGACACAACACTTAAGGAGATAAGAGGGGTGATATTCATTAAGGAACCCGAAGTCGAACTCATAACATAGGAAAAACAATGTAACAGACAGACAATAAAAGAATTGTTGTCAGGTTACCATGTGCAAGAAGAAGCACCTGATGAATATGATCCACGTGATATTCAGATGGAGGAAGAGGAAGGAAAAAGAGAAGTGGAAGGTCCACTGCTAGAATCAAAATTAATTGCTGCATTGATCAAAGTGAAGAAAGTCAACATTGAGACAGTTGAAAATCCCAAAATGGCTAGCATTGGAGACTACTGGGATGAGAAAATAGTGGAAAGGATAGAGGATTTACTCTATGAGTACAATGACCTATTCCCCACAACATTTATAGAAATGAATGGCCTAGGAGAAATGAAGATACCACTCAGAGTTGAAGAAAGACCAATCAGACAACGACCATACATATTAAACCCAATATATAAGTAGAAAGTTAAAGTTGAGATCAATAGAATGCTCAAAGCCAGAATCATAGAATCGGTGGAAGAATCAGAATGGATAAGCTCGATGGTAGTTAAGAAGAAAAAATGTAGGCATGCATGCATCCACTTGAGGAAGTGGAATAATGCATGCCTACATGACCCATTCCCTACACCTTTCACGAATGAAGTGTTGGAGAACATAGGAGGTCACGAAGTTTACTCATTGACCGATGGATTCTCAGGCTACCACTAGATCAAGATAGCATAAAAAGATAGATACAATACTATATTTGCTACATAATGGGGATCCTACCTGTAGACAGTCATGCCATTTGGACTCAAGAATGCACCAACAATATTTTCTAGAGTAGTCATTGCTGCATTTAAGGAGTTTATCCACCAGTTTCTAGAGGTATACTTGGACGATTGGACAGTCTATAGTCTGTTGAAATACCATGTAGAGGTCTTGTGACTAATGTTAGAAAGATGCAGGCATTGTCAGATATCGTTAAAAATCAAGAAATGTATTTTTGGAACACCGTTTGGGATATTATTAGACCATATAGTATGCAAACAAGGCTTACTAGTAGATCTTACAAAGATTGCAGTAATTGTTAACTTTCCACCACTAAATACAGTCTATCAACTAAAAGCGACATTGGGACACACATGATACTATCAAAATTTTATCAAAGGGTATGCGTAGATCACCACGCCAATGGATAAATTGTTAAGGAAAGATACCAAGTTTCAGTGGAATGAAGATTGTTAACATGGTCTGGATACGCTGAAAGAAAATATGGTCACCGTGCCAATACTAGTATTTCTAGACTGTGAGAAGACATTCCATGTACATGTAGATGCATCGACCATAGCATTGGGAGCTATTTTGGTGCAACCAAGAGCAGGAGATTTGGATAATATTATAGCGTTTGTGAGCAGAAAACTATCGAAATCAGAGCAGAACTATACCACTACATAGAGGGAAGGCCTAGCTATTGTCTACGCATTGCAGAAGTTCAGACATTACCTATTGGGAAAACATTTTAAGATGTTCACAGATCACTCAACCCTTAAATACCTTGTCAACAAGCCAATGTTGGGGGGGAGAATCTATCGATAGTTACTACTATTTCAAGAGTTTGATTTTGAAGTAATAGTCAAGACAGGAAAGATGAATGCAAGACTTGACCACCTATCAAGGGTCACGAATGGAGACAAACCTACAAATTTAGAGGAAAAATTTCTGGACGCATAGTTATTTTCAGTCCAGATCGCCGATGAATAATTTGTAGATATCATCCAGTACTTGAGTACAGGTACTACGCCACATGAATATAACACCATGTAGAAGAAAAACTTGGTAGTCCAGGCACATACTATTAGCTAATCGCAGGACACTTATACAAAATGGGTGTATATAACATCTTACGAAGATATGTGCTAGAACACAAAAGACCAAGGGTGTTAGCAAAATCCCATGAGAGAATAGCAGGAGGACATTACGTAGGCAAAGTTACCACATAGAAGGTATTGTGTGCAAGACTATGGTGTTCGACCATTCATAGAGACTTGAAAGAGTACTGCAAGAGATGTGATGTCTATTAGAGGGTTGGTAAACCCAATAGAAGGGATGAGATGCCATTGCAACCACAAGTAACGTTGCAGGTATTCGACAAATGGGAAATCGACTTTATGGGACCAATAAACCCACCAGCCAAAAGGACAGGAGAAAGGTACATTATTACTGTAACATAATACCTAACAAGATGGGTGGAAGCAACAACAGTGAATGATTGCAACGCAGAAACAACAACACATTTTTTATTCGAACAAGTAATCAATAGATTTGGTTGCCCAAGAATTTTGATGAGCGACCAAGGCGTTGACTTCATTAACAATACCATCAAATCCATGACTTAGGAATTTGATGTCCACCATCAAAAGAGCACACCATATCATCTGCAAGAAAACAAAATAGTAGAAGCATTTAACAAAACCCTTGAGAATGCACTGACAAAGATCTGTAATGTCAAGAGGGATGATTGGAACCTCAAAATACTGATAATATTGTGGGCATATAGGACCACATGCAAGAAGTTGACATGACACACACTATTCAAATTAGTATATGGACAAGAAGAAAAGGTGCCACTAGAATATTTGGTACCCAGTCTGCATGTAGTTGTGATTACACACATGACATAACAAGGTACAATACAGGACATGCTGAATCAGTTGTTGATCATGGAGGAAGATCAGATCCTAGTAGGGTTCCACCATCAAGTTGAAAAAGAAAGGGAAAAAGCGTGGCATGACAGACATATCAAAAATAAAACTCTGAAGGAAGGAGACTTAGTGTTAATGTATGACAACAAATCCATTCAACATCTAGGAAAACTCAGAATGCACTGGTTAGGACCGTATGGAGTAAAAACTGTCACAGATGGGGGAGCTGTACACTTGAAAGACTTAGGAGGAATAGAACTCAGAGGGATGATCAATGGGAGTCGGCTGAAGATGTATAAGGACAGTCGACCACCTTGTTGACGAGCGAAAATGACCATTCGTCAACTGGAAGAGTGGATCCGGTCCGGGGTTGTCTAAATAACCCAAGCCGTTTGGGATAACCCATCCTGATGGGTTTAGCAGCTCCGTTAGCCAATCTAAGTCCTAAGAAAACAAAATAAAACTACTCTAAACTACTCTAAACAAAAATAACAATTAAAACAAACTAATAAACAAATCTAAACTATTATATATACAATTTACTATCTAATACTATACTAACTCTAAAAATTTAAACATCTAACTACTAACAGAATTAAATCTTATCCACAAATATACAATATTTAAAAATTACAGATTTAAATGAAAACCCTGCAAAACTCATTTGTAATCTGTCCTAAGACAACGAGATTGTTTTTTTTTGATTTTTATAATTTTATGAAAAATAAATAAACTGAAAAACTATCTAAGCTAAGCAATTAAAACAATAATTCTAACTATGTATCTAAACTAATATATTTATCTAAACTACTTATACTATACTAACTAATTAACTATTAAACAAAATATAACAAACTGACCTAAAGTAACGCTTCAGGTTTGTCTTGTGTATGACGGTTGATTCAGCTGTTTGGTGGGAGGAAACCCGCACCAGATTCTCCACGAGCTTCTCGTAAACGGAAAGCTGTTGTACTCTTTCAAATATTAATAATAGGACAAACAAGACATAAAAATTTACAACAATCTTATGATTTACAAATCATAACATTTAGATAAATCTGCGTGTAAGGATTTGTACAAAATGATTAAATCAACGAAGAAGAGAAATCTGTAATTCATTAACTGAAACAAAGTAATTGTTGTATCTTTTAAATAAGAGAGATCATATATGGATAACACATTAATCAAGTCACATCAACTTGCAATAGATTATGATAACTAAAGTAGTCTATAATCAACTGCAAAATGATATGAATAAAACTTGAAACAAAAGTTTGATATATTGAAAGTGAAAGTTGTTACAAGACATCAACTTTCATCTCAGTCTGTATCATAAATCCATAGTCTGGTTCTCCCACAGTGAGGATGATGATCTTATTACAAAAAATGACAAGTATTTAAAGACTTCCCACAGGGTAAAACATTCCCGTGGGAATTATCAAAACAGTTTACACAAATCTGAGAAAATATCCCAAGTTTATGACTCAAGCTAACAACCTAAGACAAAAGCAAATCCAAAGTATCTCCTAAACTGTCACATCATGCCTAATAGCTCATGGTAAATTTGTATGTACCTGAAAGAGGACAAAAATAGACAAGATTAGAGGATATCTTATTGATAAAATTGATAAAAATCTAATTTCTAAGACTAGCTATAGAATCTTGCGATTCTGTAGCTGGTCTAAATTTAACACATAATCGTTTTAAAATCAATTCAAAACTCAAAGAATTAAATTCAAACTACTAAACAAATATCTAATTGCTATTTGAAAACCAAACATATCATTCAAATAAAAAACTGTTATGCTAATTTGAGAACAAACAAGATTATGATCAATCGAATGATTACAGAGATACATGTACCCTGTTGAATTTGTTATCACAATTTCAGGTAAACAGAAACACATTAGATACTTGACATTCATGAAATCATTTTCATAAACTAATTGAAATCAACACCAATAGTTTATGTTGCTTTCAGCCATCAACAAAATCATTTTTGAATCCAAACAAAATCAACATGATTGTTTTTTCAAATTGATATAGCTATATTAAACATAAACAAACAATCATGCTAATTGTAATTGAATTAATCAGCTGATAATAGGATATATGGGATTTTTAAAACGTTTGTTATTGCCAATTGGAAGCGGATATAATCGATTGACAGTCAACGAAATCATCACTTGAATAAATTTCAAAATGAACTATTAGCTGAGTTTTTCATAGAATTCAATAGAGACAAAATCGTTTTTTTGAAAATCAACAGAGCAACATCAAATCTATTTTCGATATCAATCTAACTCAATACAGGCAATTGTGCTAACTCAAGACACGAAACAATCAAATCAAAACGAATCGAAACAATTTGTGTTTGACACAGTCGTTATGAATCAACACAACTCCACGATTTTAGCGAATAGATCTTTTGCACAAGCCGAATGTAACCAGGACCCAAACGAAAATATCAATTCAATACAAAACAGAGTCGTTCCTGGCTAATCGAAGTCAACAATGTTATTTTGAGTTCATTAGATTACATCGTATCTATCAACCCAGTCACTAATAATGACACATAACACATATAGAGGATCATACCAATTCAAGCCCACGAAATCGTTCCAAAATAAAACCATAAGAACAAAATCAGAGCCAATAGAATCCAACCACAACAAAATCATACCAAATCAAAACATAGCCGTGCTCTAATTTTAGCACAAAAATCTCCTATACAGGTCAGATGCAATCAAAATCTAAACAAAAACAAACCCCATTGATCACATTAATTCAAACCAACAGAATTTACTAAAGCAAACCACACCAAGTCAAAACCAATTCATCGCTTCTACTAAGCTGGGCATGACAAAATCACATACCCAAATCATAACCATATTCGACTTTAGTAAAATGAATCTACTGTACAGGATCCACAACATAACCGTTTTTGATAATCAAACTATGACAAAATCATTTCGAATAATGAACAGAGCTAATTGGAAACCAAAACCCAATTCATTATATTAATCCTAGCAATTCATAAAACGAAATTGATATTGAAATTCATACCTGGATAATCAGAAAACAACTCGGTCATGATAATTTGGAATTGACAAAGGTTGTTTCCGATTCGACATTCCTAGAGACGATCGAACAAGTGGTTTTTTGTTTCTTGTCATTAGCTTGAAACTTGTCCCTTTCTCTCGACAACACTGCAACTTGGTTCTCTAAAGATTTGATCTTCGATTGTAATAAGGGAACGTCATTGTAATAACATTCTAGCCACATATTGCATTGGATGCATGCTGACTGATCGGGTTTCGAAATTGTAGGCGAGGGTTTGCTTAAATCACTGAGGGTTTCATCATGTAGCTTGATTCCTTTGTAGTTAGGATTGTTCTTTAGGCATGGGGGTAAATTAGAAACATAGTCATAGGGTTGCTTGGAGCATAGACCATGGGAATAAGGGTACTCTATAGCTAGGAAGCGCTCGATATCGGAGTCTGAGTCCTCGCTCAGAACTATGGGCTTTTGATCAACTTTTGGCTTAGGTTTATTCCGGTCAAGTATCAATATCAATCGAGCATTCTTTTTACCTTTTCTATTGACAGTAGGATTACCCTTGACCTTTTTACTCACAGGCTTCTTGACAGCCTCATTCTTATCTGTTATGATGTCAAGTAGGTTGATTTTAGGGCGAGTCGAGGGTTTAGTAAGGGGTAGAAGGACATGGAAAGGCACGGGTGGCCCGACCATAGTCTCACTAACCACGACTTTATCGATTTGGACAGACTCTGGACCAGCAAAGCCATTTCGAGACAGAAAGGCTTGCCAATTATCGCCATGAAGGTTTAAATGGTGGACAATGATGAGCCTAATCAAGCCATGGTGAAACAGGCTGCTATCTGCCTTCTCGCGTTTGAACCTCTTAGCCATTTTGTGAAGACTACATAAGAACTAAAATTGCATGTTCAATGGATAGCCCATGAAATTCATTAACAGTTGAAGGTGATAAAGAAAAACCAATCCATACCGACCTTCACAGGTCACAAATTGTTTAACCATAATCAAAAGATCGTGCCACCTGGGTTTAAGGGTGGAAATAGGCATACCTTTCTCATAGGACACAAACTTTCGTGATACGAACAACAAAGGCCACGACACTTCGTCGACTTTGGAGTTTTTGAACCATCTTTCCCCTGTGGCAGCTAGTCCTGTGGCAGAGCTTATGAATTATTCATTGAGTTCAAGATGAATGTCACCTACTTTAGCCCTACACCCATCAAAGGTAAGGGAGAATTGATGTGCAA
The DNA here is from genome assembly GCA_000966675.3 of Picea glauca. Taxonomy (NCBI): domain Eukaryota; kingdom Viridiplantae; phylum Streptophyta; class Pinopsida; order Pinales; family Pinaceae; genus Picea; species Picea glauca. Next base: position 8,773 of record JZKD02S2094959.1, read on the forward strand.
CTGTGATGTCGAAGCCCTCGAACCTATGTATAAACATGAGCTGACCACTGTCTTCTAAATCTTTACGGGCATCATCAAACAGTAATAGAGCTTGACTACCATTTGGCTCTATTCGCACCACCGGTGCCATAGAGAGGAGCACACGGTAAGTGAGGTGAACCAGCCAGGGTTTGAACACATTATGCGTAGGGGTAGAATGCTCATAGGATTACTCGAAACTAGCATGGGTGACCCGGTATAGGGGGGAGACATTAATGACATATTGTGTGAAGGTGGTGGAGCTAGTTCATTACATGAAAAACAATCATGACTACAGTACAACCGCCGACACAAATAGCTATTCAACCCACTATTGTATAGTTTAACAATTATGCCATTCAATCAACCAATGAAATCAATGGTAAGTGGATTAAACATTTGCGCGAGCAAAGTTTTATCATAGATTTAAAACCAAACAAATGAATCGAAACCAATACCAAGGGTTTGATTATATGACATGCGCTGTATGCAACGATTTATACCAAGGTTCTAACCATAACACTAATGTGTTTTCATGAAACCAATGTGCCAAGTGAATCGATCCAAGAGCATGTAAATCCAATCACCAATGCATCACAAACTCAATCACTCATAAAATGGAATAATATAATCAATCAAAGAATGCCAAATGAGTACAGATCAAGAGGTCTTTCCAACTGCATAATGATAAGTAAATGGGAAATGCAATGGGCATATCGACAAGAAATATTGTGACAATACAGTGACGTTTTAAATATGACTTTGAAAACCAAGTTTTCACGCTTGCAGTCGTGAAAACAAGAACAAGGGAAAGTATGCAAATAGCGCAAAAATAATAGTGTCGTTTTATTCAAGGATTGCAATAAAAATCCAGGTTTGCAAAACACTGGTGTAGGCAGCTTATAAGGACAGTAGAAAAATGTGAATTGGCTGCCAACACACCCATAACTTGAAAGTCACCGTGTAGTTTGAAAAAAAAAGAAAAAAAGAAACAAGTAGGAGATTAAACGGTACCAAGAGAGGTACAATGCGGCGAAAGGAGAAAGAGAACACACACTTAGGAATATGAACCCGAAGAAGACAAGACCAACAATTAGTTCAAAATGAAAACAAGTAGGAAAGGTAAAGACGACAAAAGAAGTACTAAATAATGAAGAGAAGCATAATTGGATGCCGGAAATGATCGATGGGACGCCGCATTAATCGCACCAACTGGATATTGTAAGTTTTAAACCTATGAAGCAAAGCAATGCATATAGATTCTTAAGAAAAACATAATTTAATCAATGGCTCATACACATAGTACACAAATATTTTTACCGGAAATCCTCAACCAAGGAAAACCTTTCTTATTTCATTATATCAAATTTCACCATTCACCATACAATATATACAATGTTTTTAGGTATTCCGTAGATACCAAAACCCTAATCCCTTAATCCAGGATTAATTTAGAAAACCATTAAAAATAGAAAAATCCTCTAAAAATAGCAAAAACCGCCAGACCCAGGGATCGTCAAACGTAGTTGTCGAATCTGACGTGCCCACACACACACATTCAAAGAATATAACATATACCCAAAATTCTCCCACTTTTTGTTTTCTTCGCATCAGGGGTCCACGAGATTATATAGTCAACAATCCAGGGCAACAATGGCCATTGTTACTCTACACCAGGAGAACTTTTCTGTGCTCACAAACTTTGTCAATGAATCTGCAACATTCTTCAAAGTGTCAACCTTTTCTAGCAACACCTTCTTTTCTTCAATAATGTCTCTCACAAAGTGATACTGAACATCAATATGCTTTGTCTTCGAATGATAAGCTGGGTTCTTTTCCAGGAAGATTGCACTCTGACTATCACAATCTAATCTCACTGCTTATTGTACCAACCCAATACATGAACACAATCTCTGTAACCATATTGCTTCCTTGCTTGCATGAGTGGTTGCCATGTATTTAGCTTCTGTAGTTGACAGTTCCAGTACAACCTGTCTTTTTCTCATCCAACTGATTGCTCCTCCAAATAGGTTAAACACATACCCACTTGTAGATATTCTACGATCTAGATCTCTAGCCCAGTCTGCATCAACAAAACCATGTATGTCCACCACTATGTCTAATCATGGTCTTCCTTGGTTGCACAATCCATAACTGGTAGTGGCACGAAGATACCTGAAGACCCTCTTTACTGCTGTCCAATGCTCCTTCTCTGGTTTTGACATATACCTTCTCAAAAATTCCATTGCATGTGCAATGTACGGTCTAATACAAACCATTGCATACATCAAACTGTCAATTGCACTAGCATACAGAACATGGGACATGTCCTATTATTCTTCCTATGTCTTGGGACATTGATCTGCAGATAAATTTACACCTATAGGAATATGAACCTTGACTGGTTTACTTCCATGCATATTAAACCTCTGCAATATCATCTGAACATATTTTCTCCGATTTAAATAAAATTTCTTGTTTGCATGATCTATTTTAATCTCCATTCCCAGAATGAAGTTAGCAGCACCGATATCCTTCATGTCAAATTTGGAGGATAGCTGTGATTTCACCTCCTTGATAAGATCCATGTTATTTCCTACCAACAACATGTCATCAACATACAACACTACATAAATGAAGTGATTA
>JZKD02S2094959.1:17349-29644 GCA_000966675.3 Picea glauca
TCATAGGATCAATCCCCATTGTGGATTGATCATGTCGGTTATTGTATTAGGACCAAATCCCCTTTTGCGGATTGGTCAACAGACAATTATAATAGGCAGAATAAGAAGTCGTCCCCAGCAGTTATTATTGAGACCTAGAAATATAATAAAGGTGGGTTTACCCACCCAGATTAAGAAGTCGGCCCTGCCAGTCAAGAGATACTTCACGCGTGCCAGACTTGTATATATATAGAGGCCAGCGCCTCACTTTGACACACAACTCACTTGCTCATTCTGAGAGGAAAGTTTCGATTTACCAGTTGGAGAGAGAGAGAAGAGTGGCACATCTTTTGGAGAGGACTTTCTGTATTGGTTTGAGTTATCTCTTGACATTGTATTGAATATCTATAATAAGGAAGTTTTATTGGGTTTTCTTCCCCTAGAGGGTTTCCCAGGATAACTGCTGTGTCTCTTGTGAATCTGTATTTCTCAGTGATCTTGTTCTTATGTTGCTGTTATCTATTGAAATGAAAAGAACTATAATAATGGCATAAAAATTAACATGTTTCTGGGTTCCAAAGATTACAACCTTTCACACCATCTTTATAACCAATAAAGATACACTTTTTAACCTTTTTATCCAACTTACTCCTATTTTCCTTTGGAACATGTACATAAGCATCAAAACTAAACACTCTCAAATGTTGAAGAGAGGGTTTCTTTCTAGTCCATACCTCATGTGGAGTTTTATCATCCAACACTAATGAAGGTGATCAATTGGCCAACTAACATGCTGTACCCACTGCCTCTGCCTAGAATTCCTCTCTTAACTTGGCACTGCTGAGCATGCTCCTTTCCTTTTCCATCAGTGTTCAGTTCATCCTTTCTGCAACTCCATTCCACTGAGGTGTGTATGGAGTAGTATTCTTCCTTTCTATACCACACTTCTTACATAATTCTTCAAATTCATTTCTATAGAATTCTCCACTATTATCTGTCCTCAATACCTTTATTATCTTCTTTGTCTGATTTTCTACCAGAGCCCTAAACTCTTTAATTTTATCAAATGCCTCATATTTATTTCTAAGAAAATAAATCCATGTTTTGAGAAATAATCTATGAATGAAACATAATACACAAATTTACCTAGTGATGGAACATGAATAGGTCCAAACACATCACTGTGTATCAACTCTAAGATCCCCTTTGCTCTTGTAGCACCAGATGGGAATCTTAATAAATTTTGTTTACCATATATGAAATGTTCATAGAAATCAAAATCCAGAGTAAAATTAGCCATACCTTCAACCATACCTTTACCGTATAGTGTTTGAAGGCCCTTTTCTCTAATATGCCCCAGTCTTTGATGCCACATCATGGTCTTCGTTTCTCGGATAATATTGGTATCGTCTCCTTCATTTTTCTACTCAGGGATAACATAAATGTTACACACATTAGTATAAGTGATTCCCAACAACTTGTATATAGTTCCACACTGAAATCCCCTCATCAAAACCATTGCTCCTCATACGATCTTGCAAGTGCCCTTTCCAAATACAATATCCACTCCTGCATCATCCAACTTGCTTAAATATATTAGGCTCCTGGCTAGTTTTGGAATGTGCAGAACCCTAGGGAGAGTTCCAATCCTTCCATATTTTAGCAGAAACTTAACCCTTCCACGTCCCATGATTTTGGCTGTCGAGTCATATCCTAAGAATACATCACCACCATCATATTTTTCATATTCAAATAACCACTCCCTATGAGGATTCAAATGGTATGACCCACCTGATTTGATCAACCATACATCACGGTCTGCATGTGTACCTGTAGATTCCAGGTAAACATCACCTCCTTCTTTAGTGGAGGTTTTCGCCTCTGTGGAAGAGGTACTATTAGATCCCTTTGGTTTTTCAACCTTCTTAGACTTGCAATATTTATTATAATGGCCTGTTTTACCACACTTCCAACATTTCCTCAAAGATTTTCCTGGAGACTTAGATCTACCTGTAGATTTAGATCTCCCCCCTGAAGGCTTACCCGGATTCTTGTCTTGGGTATGACCTCTTACAAATAAAGCATCTGTGCTATGACCATGCATGATTTTCTGCCTCATCTCTTCAGATAACAAGGATGAAACTACATCCTCATACTTCAATGTAGATTGAGTGGTAATACCAATTGCTACAACTAGATTATCCCAAGAGTTTGGAAAAGAACATAACAAAGTAATACACTTATATTCTTATGCAATTGTAATATTAACAGAGACAAGTGGAATTACCATAGTATTAAAGGCATTTAGATGTTCTGTCACATAATATCCATCTTCCATCCTAAGATAATACAACTTCTTTCGAAGAAACAACTTGTTTACTAGGGAATTTGATTGATACAAGTTCCCTCACTTATTCCATAGATCCTTGGCTGTAGATTCTTCCGAGACATTCAACAACATCGAATCTTCTAGGCAGAGTTGAATAATACTCCTTTCTCTTTCGTCCAATTTCTCCCAATATTCCTTTGACATACCAGTAGGTGGTGTACTAGTAGGTTGTGTACTAGTCATCTGTGTGCCAATAGGCTGCATACCAGTAAGCTGTGTACCAGGATCCACATCGATCCATTATTCTTTTTCTACAAGAAGGTCCTCCATCTTGAGCTTCCATAGCTCAAAGTTTTTACCATTGAACTTCTCTATCTCGATTCTAGAAGAGATCACCATTCCTCTTTATACACTTGAATAACCACTACAAAATCTCCCACTAAACCCAGGTTTATCACAGATCCAAGATAAACTTTATCTATCAAGACATAGTTTTCGAATCTGATGCACCCACACAGACACATGCAAAGAATATAACATATACCCAACAGATAAGGAAAGGGATATTAATGGCAAGTATGGAGGGATTGGAGGTTCATTGAATCTGTAATAAAGGTAGCATCTTCAACAAGCTTCACACGATGCCCATACAAAGCAAGGACATGAGAGAAAAAATATTATTGTGAAATCAAAAGAGGAAGAGAGTGATAGAGAATAAAAAGCACATAACTGAGTTCACAGAGGTTGCAAAGTCCATTGAGCTTGGTGGAAGATCGAATTTTACCACCATGGCACCACCCAAACAAGCCGAATCGAGCAAGACTGCTAGAAAATCTAGAGTGAGGACCAGAGCACAAATGCAATTGTAGGAAAGCGAACAACAGTTGCCAGAGCTCATCAATGTAGAAAAAATCCCATCACCAGATACAACACCAGTTAAACCCACACCCATTGTGGAGGAAAACTAGTAGACAAAACCATCAGGCATGGACGTGGATATGCCTGAAGAGGGGAAAGACCAAAACAATGAGAATAAAACTAGTCAAGTGAAACTAGAAAACTCTGAAGAAGCCCCGAGAGACAATGGGATGAATCTAAATCAGGAAGCATCGATCAATCTAGATGAGTCACAAACAACCGTGTCAGAAAATCCACAGGAGGGAGCAGTGGAAGACGTCACGAGCTGGCCGAAATAGTATTCCGAAGAATGACCAATGGAGGATGGAACCTTGAGTCATCCAACACCATGAAAGGACAAACACATAGTACCTAGGTCACTACAAAAACAACTTGCCGCAACAATTGTTTTTTCATGCCTACCAGAAAGGGTGCAGGTAAAAGCAGATCTGTTAGGATATGTAGAAAAACTAAAGTACTCAGACCATGGTGTAACGACATGGAAAATTTCTCGGAGTTCGTGAAGAAAGTCTACCTACAGATTGTGGTTCTAGATACATTTGGGGCACTGGTACATCAACCACTCCAGTGGGCAGGAAGATTGGAAAAATTGAGGATTTTAGGTCTGTTGGAACTACCACACTTTGGCAGAGAACAATATGTCAACAACTGCGTCAAACAATTGATGGAGGTCACACATGGCAGAGATATATGGCTGGAAAAGCTTGTCTCAATAGACGTAGAGCTCATTGTGTACATCACACAACTGTCATCATGGGGCATGGATCCCGCACAATTTATCAACGATAAAACAAAGGAGAAATCACTCCCCGAGGAGATGAAAAATAAATATGGCCCTGAAACGGTACACGCGGAATAATCATCAAACAAATCAGTGACATCATGACAAAAATGGCCGCAAAAATCATGGCCTGCAAGCTGTTGAGAAAATGCTGCAAGGAGGAAGTCCTGAATGAGGTTGTCACTTTTGCAACACAGTGTGCTGAGGGCACCACAATCAGCTGGGCCCCTTATCTTTTGAATTTGTTTCTAGATGACTGGAAGGATGCGTAGGATCTGGAAACATAATTTCATTATTCATGGCTGATCATGCTAATAGCCATTATGGGATGGAGGGAACCAAAATATGTATTTTTCACCAGCAGACCCAAACCCAATCATGGAGTGAGATATTTATCACTTGGCACTGCTTCAGACGCTAGGAACAAAAATATGAATGCAACTATATTCGAAGGATATCTTCATGACCTAAAAAATACCATCGCCAACCTCTGGAGAATAACACTACAGGATGTTGCATACTATTGGGACATAGCTAACTTCAAGGCCACTCGACATGCCATGTGGATCCAGGCATGGAAGGACCCCAACAAGAAGTGGCTACAACTACACTATTGCATCACAAAGGGCGACATAGAAATGGCTATCAAGGATTGGGAAGATGATTGGAGGATTCCAATCCTCACTCAATACATACCTGCAGGGGTAGAGGAGGAGGACGCAAGGAAGGAACATCCACATGATGAGGAGGTAGGGAAGGAAGAGACATAACCCCAGGGAGTCACAGTGCCCAAGAAACCAAGAACGGGCCAGACCAAGCCAAAGCAGACGAAAGGGGGGACATATAAGACACAAACCCAAAAGGGGAAGAATAATAATACATATTCGCCCCAAGTACAACAGAAACAGGCTGAGGCAATGGAAGAGACTAAACCAAGTCCTAATCCACAAGAACTAGGCCTGACTAAGCGACCAACTACTGAGACAGGGGTTGCACGCAAGAATATGAAGGTGCATAGAAAACCTTCATAATACATGATTGCAAAGGATGATGCAGAAATGGTGGCCCAAATGGTTCAAGATCGCACATCTAAGGATTTTTAGAATTTTGTGTGCCACAGGGATAGAATTTAAGAGGATATGATAGACATGCGACAGATCCTCAAGTAGACCGGGGATGCATAGGAAGTGAACAACAACATAGAAACAAGTCCATCAACATCATAGACAGGAGGGGAACCTGAAGCAAATGAGCGGGATACAATCCAGACAATATCGCAGCCGAGTGCAACATTTCACATTACACCCAACATGCTGCTGTTAGGGTCCTAACCCGCACATAGCTAGAACATTATATTCGAATGTAATAAAGGTCAATATTAATAAGGCCTTTCAATAAAATAGAATAAGGTGGATGTAAGAAGACCTAATAGAAGCTTCTGCTTCTAGAAGGATCTTCCTCTAAATGCTTCTTTTTAGTATAAATAGGAGTCGAGGGTATGAGAACCCTAGCTTGGACATTATTGTAATAGAGCTCTGCTCAACTAGAGGTTTCCCCCTCAAAGAGGCCCGTGAGCATTGCTTTCAGATTCAAAGTGCTATTTCTGTTGTTGTTCTTATATCATTTCAGTGTTATTGTGGTGAATATTCTGCTTATATTGCTGTTATTCTACCATTACTAGCATTTTATTTTTGTTCTACATACATTTTATATCTGGCATATTACAAGTGGTATCAGAGCACTTTCCTTGGAAAAAAGTGGGTTAAATTTTTTTCCAGGGTAGAGACGTATTCCGACGTCTTTAAGCCATAGAGATCTGTCATTATGCGCATAAACCCATGGTCGAGGGATTCGTACATGCAAGAAATACAAGTTGTACTTAAGCACACATCTGTTGGCCACCCTTGTAACCCCTATTGGTACCCCTTTGAGTGGTAGCACATCAAACAACACCTATGTATGAATCAACCTAGATTACCTGAAGCCCTCTTTAGATAAACCGATCGGTCGCTTGACTTCTATAGTGTCACCGAGAAAAACACTCGGGAAGATACTCTCTAGTACCTGGGTAGTCGGGTAGTACAACTAAGGGTAATATCTATCCTCCTTAGTTAGTGCCCTGAGATATTGGGCTGAGTACTATTGTTGGACCCTGCACATATATCAGAGAGCTATAGCACAAGGAAAATCCTTGTCTGTAGAACCCTTGAATCCCTAACCCTTGGGGATAGAAACTAAAACAGATAATATCTATTGCCGCGCAACTGTGTTCGGGTTGCCAAGTAAATACACATTTCTTTCTGGTGAAGCATTTGGGAATTTCCTCTCTGCACTATTCTTCAGACTGGAGTATAACTCTATAAAAAAAAAAAAAAATTGGAAAATTTTTCACCATTATTTGAGACCTATTCCATTGGATTCATCTCTTCCCCCTTATCAAATTCATCCATATCATTTTTCGACAAAAGCATTTTACCCTACCTTCCCCTTTTTAGTTTCCCCATCCTCATGGCCCATACTCGTAGCCAAGACTTGGAAGCTCGCTTCAACACCTTACAAAATGGTCTCATTGAGACCCAACAAGAAGTGAAACAACTCAGTGCCAATGTTGCCACCATCAATACAACCATGTAGTCCTCAATGGGGGAAATCAAACAAGACCTCACCACCCAACTTGAATCAGTCTTTTTAACACTCTGCACCAAACTTCATATCCCTATAGATAACCCTTCCTCTTCCTCACCTCCACATACTGAAGGTGACCATTCCTCTCATTCCCATACCTTGCAGACCCATCACTTTCAACGTGACCTACGCCTTCCGAGGGTGGATGTGACCAAATTTGATGGATCGGACCCCATTGGTTGGGTAACCCAAATGGAACATTACTTCTCTTTATATGACATTACATATGACTTGGCCAAACTCCGGTATGGTGTTCTCCATCTAGATCAAGAACGTTGGCAATGGTGGAAATGGAGAAAAACTTATCGCCAAGTGTATATTGCTTGGACAGACTTGTGGTAGAGATTTATGAGTGCTTTGACACTGACACCAACCATTTGGGTCATTTGACAAAGCTGAAACAATTAGGAACAGTGGAAGACTTTATAGCTTCCTTTGAGCGCCTATATTTTGGAACAGAGGGCATGTCTGATGCCTTTTTCCGAGAGTGTTTTATTAGCGACCTTAAGGATTAAATTCAGGCCCATGTCCTCATGGGTCAGCTTGAGAGTTGGGTGGAGGCTACCAAAAGAGATAAAGAAGTACAATAGGTTGTATCTTCTCAAAACCACAAACCCTCCTTTATCCCTTTCCCTAAACCAATAAATCCCACTACTCCCTCTGCTCCACTAAAGATTCAAAAATTGACCAGGGATGAAATGGATGAATGCCAACTCAAAGGCCTTTTTTATGACTGTGATGAAAAATATTTCCCGAGCTACAAGTGTAAAGAAAAAAATATTTTTATGGCCATATTCGAGAATATTTTGGAAGAAGATGAAGAAAATCCCTCTGTGTCTGAGTCACCTGAATCGACTAACATAACCCCTCCCTCAGACCCTCCCGAAGTAGAATCGGTCATTTCCCTCAATGCTCTCACTAGATTCTCCACTCCCCAAACCCTCAAGCTAATCGGTTACATCAAGCATCAAAAGGTCATCATTCTGGTTGATAGTGGCAACACCCATAATTTTATTCATCACCGCATTGCCCAAGAAACTCATTTCTACATCCATGCTGTCAATAATTTCCAAATCATGATTGCCAATGGTGGTTCCATGAAATGTGGAGGGCATTGTGAAAATGTGTGTCTCCAAATTGGTGACTACCACCTAAAATCCCATATGTTTGCTATCACATGGGAGGTTGTGACATTGTGTTGGGTGTAGAATGGCTAAGGACTTTGGGTCCCATTCTCATGGATTTTAAGGACTTAACCATGCAATTCAACTAGGAGGGCCACCAATATAAGTTCCAAGGCATCATCGCCGGTTCACCTAAGATCATTAGTTCCCTTCGCATGTAAAAGCTGCTAAAAAATGGCCATTCGGGTGTTATCGCCCAACTGCATGCCATATAAGTAGCAAAGACACCCTCAGTACCGCAAGACCTCCAGGCCATCCTTTCTAAACATCAATCAGTCTTTTCCACTCCGCAAGGCCTCCCTCCTTCTCATGGTGTTCATGATCATTCCATTCCCCTTGTACTCGAAAGCCTTCCTCCCAACATCTGTTCGTATCGTCACCCCTTTTCCCAAAAAAATGAAATTGAGAAAATGGTCCAGGAACTCCTTAATGCAGGCGTTATCCACCCTAGTACGAGCCCCTACTCGTCTCCTGTGGTCATGGTCTTGAAGAAAGAAGGTTCTTGGTGAATGTGTCCTGACTTCCGTGCCCTCAAAAAACTTACCATCAAAGACAAATTCCCCATTCATGTCATTGATGACCTTGTTGATGAATTGAGTGGCACCCAATTCTTCACTAAACTGGATCATCATTCGGGCTACCACTAAATACGCATGAAAGAGGCAGACATTCCCAAGACTGCCTTTAGAACTCATGAGGGCCACTATGAGTTATTGGTCATGCCCTTTGGCTTGTGTAATGCCCCCTCCACCTTCCAAAGCCTCATGGATCATGTCTTCCGTCCTTTTCTCAACCACTTTGTCTGAGTTTTCTTTGATGATATCCTCATCTATAGAAAAACCTGGACAAACCATCTTGCTCATGTGGATTGAGTTCTCCATCTACTCTCTCAGCACCAACTTTTCCTGAAACAGTCTAAATGTGATTTTGGCACCTCAAAAGCAGAATACTTGGGTCATCTGGTTGGAAAAGATGGCATCAGGGTGGATCCTAAAAATATTGAAGCTATGAAAGACTGGCCTCATTCAAAGACTCTTAAGAGATTGCATGGATTTCTAGGCCTAACAGGGTATCATTGCAAGTTTGTTATGAATTATGGGAAGATTGCAGCACCTCTCACTGCTCTCCTAAAAAAGAACTCTTTCACCTGGACTCCAGCCACTGCTCAAGCTTTTCAAACCTTGAAGATGGCCATGTGCACCACTCCAGTCCTCACCCTTCTCGATTTCACAAAGACCTTTGTGTTGGAATGTGATGCTTCAAGGAAAGGAATTGGTGCTATCCTTATGCAAGAGGGTCAACCTTTGGCCTTTACTAGCAAGAAACTATATGAAAGAAATCTGGGCAAATCCATATATGAAAAGGAAATGTTGGCTATTCTTCATGCCATGGATCTGTGGTGTCCTTATCTATTGAGGAAACGTTTTCAAATTAATACATACCATCAAAGCCTCCAATATTTTCTAGAACAACGCATTTCCTTCCTAGAAGAACAAAAATGGGTGACTAAACTCTTTGGATATGATTATGAGATCATTTATAAGAAAGGAAAAGACAATGTGGTTGCGGATGCGCTTTCTAAAAAATATGAATATGAAGGATCCCTTTTTTCTCTTTTAGTCATTGTACCAGATTGGCTCCAAGCCATTCGCCAGGAATGGCCACAAGATCCCAAGAGTTCGTAGTTGATCCACCAATTGCAGTCCAATGCTCTAGCTTCCCCAGGGTACTCTTGGCTCCATGAGGAACTTCGATACAAAGGCCATTTGTATTTAAGTAAACAATCAAAGCTTAAATCCACGGTACTTTCTGAGCTTCATGCTACACCCACAGTAGGGCACTCCGGGTTCACCAAAACCTATGACAGGGTCAAACGTTCCTTTTTCTGGGATGGTATGAAACAAGACATTCGTAATTTTGTAGCTGAATGTGATGTGTGTCAACGCAACAAGGGAGAAATAGTCAAATCTCCAGGCACACTACAACCGCTCCCAATTCCACCTACTATTTGGAAGGATATCTATATGGATTTTATTACCAGCTTACTCGGATCGGGACAAAAATCCGTCATCATGGTGGTTGTTGATTGGATTTCCAAGTATTCTCATTTCTGCACCCTTCAACACCCGTTTACAGCATCCACGATGGCTCAAATCTTCATGGATCATGTCTTCAAGCTTCATGGCATGCCACAGTCTATTGTTTCTGATCGCGACCCAACTTTCACAAGAAATTTTTGGCAAGAACTGTTCAAGATACAAGGCACCGAATTGCATCTCAGCACAACTTATCATCCCCAGACTAATGGCCAAATGAAATTTGTCAACAAGTGTTTGGAAACATATTTGAGGTGTTTTGCCTCGAAAAAGAAAAATCAGTGGGCTCAATGGTTACCCCTAGATGAATGGTGGTACAACACTTCATACCATATAGCTACACGCATGACTCATTTTGAAGTGGTATATGGATAAAAGCCACCTTCAGTTCTCTCATACTTACTGGGTGCCTTGAAGGTCCAGGCAGTTGACCTCACACTTACAGCTTGAGAGGTTATTATCCGTACCCTCAAAGAGAATTTTTTCATGGCACAAAATCTCATGAAGCAACAAGTAGATCAAGGTTGCTCTAAATGTCAATTTACAGAAGGGGATCAGGTGTTTCTTCGACTGCAACCTTACAAGCAAACTTCCCTCAAGGCCAAGCATTGTTAGAAGCTAGTGCCCAAATTTTATGGTTCTTATACCATGCTTAAGCATGTGGGACAACTCGCCTATCAGTTAGCTTTTCCCAGCCATTCGAAGCTACATCCTGTTTTTCATGTTTCATGCTTAAAGAAGGTGATTGGAGCTAAGTGCCAAATTCAAACCAACCTTCCAGAGTTAGCTGAAGAAGGATCCATTTGGCTACAGCTAGAAGCATTTTTGGACCAGTGTGAGCGTCACCTACATCAGAGAACCATCAAGGAAGTGCTAGTCTAGTTGAAGAATACAACTCCGACAGACGCCACTTGGGAACCGGCTACCATTCTGCAACAATTTCCTCATCTCAAGCCTTGAAGACAAGGCTATTTTTAAAGGGGCAGACATGTTAGGGTCCTAACCTGTGCATAGGTAGAACAATATATTCAAATGTAATAAAGGTCATTATTAATAAGGCCTTTCAATAAAATAGAATAAGGCGGATGTAAAAAGACCTAATAGAAGCTTCTGCTTCTAGAAGGATCTTCCTCTAGATGCTTCTTTTTAGTATAAATAGGAGTCGAGGGTATGAGAACCATATCTTGGATATTATTTTTGGGTATGTTTTATATTATTTGCACGAGTAGTAGTGTTATATTCTTTGTAGGGTGGCGGAGCCCCCCGCGCGGGGGTTTGGGGGCAGCACCCCCAATTTTTTTTTTTTTCGGGACGACATATTTCTGGGACGACATATTATCGAGACGACATATTTTCAGGACGACATATTTCCGGGATGACATATTTCCGAGACCCCATGATATTTAGGTGGTTTTTTCGGCACATGGTTTTTTGCCGATGGTTTTCTATTTCTGGTTAAGAAATTAGGGTTTTGGACTAATCCAGGTCACTGGGTTAGGGTTTTGGATGCTGATGGCTCCTATATGTATATTGTATTGTAAACAATGTAACACAATGTATGAATATAATATATGCTGTTTTTCCCGGTTTGGGTTTTCAGGTGAAAAATCTTTGTGTAATGTTTGTATTTGCCATTGTATCTTTTCTGTTCTTTTTTGAATATTAGTTTGCAGTAGATATTGTACAAGGTTAGAATTTACATTTGGTATCAGAGATTTATTGGCTTCAGGGGGACGCCTTTGTCGTCAAGGGATTGGCTCAGGACTGTGATAAGCCTTGTTACAGTGGGAGATCTACGGTATTGTTTTTCAGGTGAAAATAAATGCCAAGCAATTCGAAGATGGAGATCGAGAAGTTTAATGGGAAAAGATTTGAGTTGTGGAAGCTCAATATGGAAGATCTTTTGGTGGATAGAGATCAGTGGATCGTGGTAGATCCAGGTACGACACCTACAGGAACTTCTGTAGATGACTGGAAAAAGATGGATTGGAAGGCAAAGAACACAATTCGACTGTGTCTCTCCGATTCAGTATTACTGAATGTGTCAGAGGAAGCTACAACTAAGGATTTATGGGAGAAGTTGGGGAAGTTGTATCAGTCTAAGTCCCTGGTAAATAAACTATTCTTGAGAAAGAAGCTGTATAACTTGAGGATGAGAGATGGAGACTGGGTGGCAGAGCATTTGAATGCCTTCAATACTGTGGTAATTTAGTTAGTATCTGTTGATATTAAAATTTCAGATGAAGATAAATGTATCAGTTTGTTGTGTTCTTTACCAGACTCGTGGGATAGTTTGGTTGTGGCCATAGGTAGTAATACAACT
>JZKD02S2094959.1:37300-47769 GCA_000966675.3 Picea glauca
ACTTGTCTGGGAAACAAGGGTTTTATGCACATGTTTAGATAACTTGATTATTAGATGTGATTGACATTGCTATGATCCCTATGACTTATGAGCCCATGGAGGGTGTACTTGTTTTTGTTGCAGAGACACACCTGATGGATAAGTACACATGGGGAGATGATTAGTTCGGACCTCCATAGGGATAAAATCCCACCAGATGGATGTTGAGACCCCAACCAAGGGCATACACATATTAGAGGCTTGCACTTGAGATAGAGGAGGACGTTCCACTAGAGACAACTTGATATGCCTAGAAATAGGGGCATCTTGCCCTCCCACTATGATGTTGGCCTTGAAAGGCCCATGATGTCACCTTTGCAACCCTTGACATCACCCAAAATTTGATGGACACTTTGGAGGCAGTTGTGAGCCAAGTGGCATGTGTGGCTTGGTCCAGAGGCCTTGGGAGGCCTAACATTTTGGTCCTGGAGGCCAACGTTTCACCTGAGTGGCCTAACTTCACCCTAGAAGGGCATGGCGTCACCTTTTCTACTTCATTTAGGGTTTAAATTTTCATTTTTATGTAAAAACTGGATATTACATGTAAACTGGCCATGTCAGCCTTTTTGACCTAATTTGTAAATTAAAAGTCATTGTAACTGTATAAATAAGGGTTTTTTCCTTGTATTATTTAATCATATTTCACTCACACTTAGTGAGGTCTGAAATTTGTGCCCTAATTAGGTTTTATTTGCTGAAATTTGGTGCACACTTCTTGAAGGAGGCTAGTTTTGGTGTGTTCTAGCATTTTTCTTGGTGGAAATTCTTAAACTAGGCCTATTGCTAGATGATTCTCGGTGAATGTAAGTAAATTTATGCAATTCTTCTTCATTTTTAATGGTTATGGTTTATTTATCTTGCATTTCTTCCAAGATTATGAAATTTCTAGCTTAAAACCCTAGGAGGTTAAAGCACATGTTATTGTTCTTTCCTTAACAACTTTTCACCTACTATATTGTGCTAGAAACCATACTTTCTTGAAGCTTTGTGCTAAGGGACTTTCCATTGCAACACCATAGCATCATTAGCTTCATCTAGCCATCATATACCTCATCCTTGAGATAAAGAAGGAGGAAAACCACTAGGGCCTAGGGTTACCTACTTCCTAGTGGCCATTTCCCCCTAGGTTTTAGTGATAGAATCTTTGGGTTACCAACGCTTCAATCATTGAACTTATTGTATCTAGCTCTCATATTATCATTTGTCCCTTCAATATTTCCGCTGCTAAAAGTGACTCCATTAACCCTAAAAGCACTGATCTAAGCCTTTCACTTGATTGATTGATGAAAATAACTCTCAAAACTTCTATGTCAAGCTATCTACTAACTTTTCCTAACCCTAGAATAAACTAACTTACTAATCTACTTGCTGCTGTTACAAAAGTAAGCTACAACCATTTATTGCAGCAATAAAATAACTTAAAAACAATTAAAAAGTTGATTTATACACTGCCTAATTAGCTTCTAACAACTGATAGTACTTTTCTATTATAGTCATTATTTTGGGTCATTGTGAAGCTCTTTTAAGGAATTTATTGTGAAGCTATTATCTTATAAACATTGCTATTATAAAATTCCATTTGCTTCATCATACATCAACTATTGCTTTTATTGATAAGTCCATGGTTTATGAAGTACTAACATGAAATTGTACTTGCAAAATATATTGTTTTATTGTTTCTTTGTTCTGGGAAGGTACATCTAAGCACTTCATTACTTCATTGGTTAAAACCTTGGGACTTTCTGATCAATTTGACTTGTGAGAAGGGATACTTTTTTAGACACTTTAACCTTTTCCTTCTCAAACCCCTAGGTCATCGGGGACATCTCCCCTGGGCCATCAACCCTAAATAGAAAGAGGCATCTTATTAATGTGATAGTGATAGGATAACCTCCTGTTATGCCAATTTTCCTCCCTTAGCCTTTCCTTTGGAACAAATACAAATTGCGCGATAACATTTTGGCACCGCTGCCAGGGAACACTGAGTCAATTCTCCTCAAAGATGACACTTCTCGGTAAGAATTTCTTTAAAATCCTTCACTTTTCAAAGCTTACGTGGCAACTCCACTGAGGGTGATCCGCTCATCCCTTTGATAATTTCAAGAAAATTACCTCGCGACTCCACTAATGAAAAATCCAACCATGACCTCTCAATGGGACCTCGAAAATTTCAAACCGTTGGACATGATTAAAATCCCGGAACCATAGGAAAATACCCCCTAAGTACAAAAATTGGCTCCCTATATTTACTGGTAGTGATGGGGAGAGAGATGACTATCACATGGCTGATTTTTGGGCTTTCTTTCAACTCCACCCTATCAATGATGATGCTGAAGACTTGGAAATGAAACTATTCTCTGCCACTCTTCATGTAAATGCTAGGAAGTGGTATGAAAACCTCCCTGATGCCAACATCACATCTATTGACCAATTGGAAGAAACCTTTCTCAAAATATGGGCTATTAGTATGGAAGACATCCCAATACTACTAAAAAGACTCGAGCATATAAAAGAAACCGGGAATGAAACTATCAGACATTTCCAGGATAGGTTTAGGGACCTACTATTTTGAATTCCTAGAAGCCATCATCCTGACGACAAGTACATTGTTTATCTCTATACCAATGCACTCTTAGTGCATCTAGGGTTTCCCCTCAGTAAAAAGGTCCCAAGAACGGTCCATGAATCTCATGACATGGCTAAAAGAATTGAGGAAAATATCTCCTTGTCCCAGAAAAGAAACCTATTCACCCCAGACACTCTTAGTTTGGAGAGATTGTTTTCCCTTGAGACCTTTACTAGAGATATTGATGAGATTTTCCAATCCCACAAGGAAGAGCAAAGGATTAATCATTCTTCTGCCAAGAATAATGAAGATGTGGTTGAGGATCTAGAACCCAAGGATATAAAAAATGATGATGAAGTATTGATGTGTCCTCCTCCCTAGGATGAATCCATCCAAAATGCCATTTTTCCTACACAAGAAGAAGAAGATGAGGTTAATCACTTTCCTTTTCAGGATTTTGATAATAACTTATTCTATGATTCAGAGAGTGAAGGAGAAATAGAATCCTCGGGAAAGGTAGATCCTCCTTGTTGTATAGTTGAAGGTGTAGAGGCAAGTCATGAGGATGAAACAATGATGCACGCTATTTCATTTGATGAAGTCACTCAATTCCTCGAAGCTCATGCACAAGAAGAAATAAACACGGTGAGTTACCTTCCTTTCCAAAATTTTAATGATTCTTTATTTTATGATTTGGAAAGTGAAGAAATGCTAGATGAGACCTTGGATGCTTTAAATCCTTAATGTTATGATAAAGATAGTGACATTGTTGATAATATTGATGAGTTCATACATGTTGGAAGGCGTAAGTGGGATGTGATTGGTTCTAATAAGGATCCCATTTACGACATTGAAGGTCATTTCCAGGAGTTTCCTTTGCAACTATCATATGAGGTTACTAATTTTGAGAATTGGCAACAAGGATATGATATAATTACATATATTTTCCAAACACCTAGGGATGACCTAGTCCTATATTCTTCTGATGATTTTCAGTCATACCTTGAGGATTTTGATGAGTACTCATCTGAGCATTCAAATTTATTATATGAAGAAAATTGTCAACCATCATTGTGCTCAGATCTTGGTAAGAGTGATCCAGGTGGATATCGGTGGCCACCCACCTATTCCACTGGCTTGAAAAATAGTTTTCCACCTTGGCAGTTTTTCTGTAGTTTTTCAGGTTCCAAACTTCCGGGGCCATTTTGAGGCCCTAAACGGTGTTTTTTTGGGATTTGGGGACCATGTGAATATCAAAGGCACCAACCTAGGCCAGTCGAAAATTATTCTTCTCGGTTAGACCTTTCCAACGGGATATTGTTCACCTTAAATGAAGATTTCATGAAAAAGTTACGACCTCGAGAAATTGATGTATTAACTTACCCAAATGGGGCCCACATGACTTTTGGTGCTTCATCTCCTAGGATTAGGTTTTTGGATGTCTAGGGTTTTTTACATTCCTGTTTACTATAAAAGGCCTTCAGAGCCTTATTGGAACCATATTATTTCAAATGAGCACAACCATTACATATCTTCTCAGAGATAAACCACCACCATTCCAACAAGCTTGTTTTCCACTGCATTTTACAGTTTCAACTTATTTCCTTATTGAATAGAAAACTAGTTTTACTGTATCTTTGTTATTTTGTGTTAAGAATATTTTAATAATATGTATTCATTTCATTCTTCTCATAAAATCCAGATTAGTGGTATCAGAGCATTTTTCTCCTTGTCGTCTTAATGCATGTCCCCAATGAAGTAAGGGTACAAAGAAGTGGGTCTCGAGCTTGTATCTCTTGAGGAAAAAATCTCTCGCATGCCCAAGTGACCTCTCATGGTAGGAGAAAAGAAAGATGATGATACATGATGGATAGTTTCATGCAAATCCTTTGGTGGCTACCAACAGGTGACACATATTCTCGAGCAAAGGCACCACCCCCTTCAAGGTACAAATCAATTTCGATATTCCTATATTTGAAGGTCAGATAGACGTAGATGCTATAGACAAGTGGTTGAATCTACTAGAAGGGTATTTTTCTGTCCATGACTTTTCAAATAGAGAAAATATTAATTTTTTGCTCCTCAAATCCGTTCCCCATGTCAAATATTGGTGGAAAATTTTTTGTGAGAAAAAAGGAAATAGAGGAACCATCATTATTTATAGTCATGACCACCTGGGAATACTTTAGGGATGCTATTAAGGAACAATACTACCCTGTCGGAAGTAATGACAACTTGTATATCAAATGGACCACACTGCAACAAGAAAGAGACCAAGCAGTGCCAGAGTTCACAAATATCTTCCATACCTTGCGCACCAAGCTGGGTATAAAAGATTCATAGAGAGATCTAGTGCTCAAGTATCGTGGTGCTCTGCATAGATACATCCAAACTGAAATAGAATTTCTGGACATCTCATCCTTGGGCATGACCTACCGATATGCCGTCAAAATCGAGCAGAAGCTCAAACAAAAGACGCGACAATTTGGGCCTGGGAACCCCTCAAAGTAAAAGCCAGGAAAGGGCGGCCCCAACCCACATAACAAAGGACATAGAATATATGGACAATATCAGGACAACCAGTACAAACCCAAAGCAAAGAAGGACACCAGAAAGAGAAAGAAAGATACGGGGAAATGGTGCGACTTCCATAAGAGCCCTTGTCATAACACTGCTGACTACCGCTCAAAGCAGTTGCTGGTGGCTGAAGTGAAAGCCTCTGAATAATATGCGAGTTTTGACTCTGAGTTAGAACCAGAAAGGGAAAGACAGATCATTGATGTGGAACCTAGTGCCACCATTTCTACCACCAAGCTCTAGCCCGGTGAACTAGATGAGCTAGAAGAAGGAGAGATCCTCTTCCATTCATAGATGTGGGTAAAAGGCACTCCACTGCACTTCACTGTTGATAGCAGTAGACATAAGAACCTCATATTAGTAGAGTTCATCAAGCGACTGGCCCTATCAACAATGCCACACCCACAACCCTACACCATTGGATAGCTCCACCAAGGAAGCGATCTCTGCATTAGCCAACAGTGCCGACTATTGTACGACATCAAGCCCTTCAAAGACAGGGCATTGTTTGATGTTGCTCCTCTCAAAGTTTGTAATGTTCTTTTGGGCCAGCCTTATTTATGGAAACGTCATGATGTATATGAGTCTAGGCCTTATAGTGTTATTATTACTTTGAACATGAAATTGTATAGGATATCTGAGGTAGTCCCTCCTATTGATATTTCCTTGATCTCTGCCAAGCAATGCATGAAGGTCGTCTCTTAGATCGAGAAATTTGTCTTCTTCATGATTCACTCTAAGAGTGAGTGAAATATCATAGCCACATCTAGGGCCTCCACGACCAATCTCTCCACACAACAAAAGCAAGTGTATAAGGCCATGGAAGAATATTTAGATATCTTATCCTCTCATATTGGGGTACCTCTGCACTTCTAGGTCAAGCATCCCATTGATCTGACCCCAGGCGCACCTCTACCCAATAGGCTAGTCTACTGTCGCTCTCTGTTAGAAAACGAGGAGATCAAGAGGTAGATCCAATAACTTCTGCACAAGGGGCACATCCATCCAATATCATCACCTTGTGAGAGCCCAATCATGCTGGCACAGATGAAAGATGAGACCTAATGATTCTACATTGATTACCAGGCCCTGAATAAAATCAAAATCTGAAACTGATACCCGATTCCCCAAATCAAATACCTCCTTGATCATCTCACGGGGGATAAATACTTCAGTAAGATTGATCTGAAGTCTGGCTATCACCAGGTCCCAATAGAATAGACAGATGTATGGAAGACTGCCTTCAAGTTAAAAGAAGGTCTTTTTGAATGGATGGTCATGCCCTTTGGTTTGACAAATGCTCCAACAAATTTTATGAGGATGATGGATGATAACCTAAGACCTTTCACCAATAATTTTGTAGTGGTGTATCTGGATGACATCCTCATCTATAGCAAGGATTGGGTGGGACACTTGCAGGATATTCAACAGGTTCTGCACACCCTGTGGCAGCACAAACTATATGAAAACTTGGAAAAATTATCCTTTGGCATAGTCAGGGTCCATTAATTAGGATACATCATTTATCAACATGGTGTGCATGTGGATCCAACCAAGATCTAGGTCATCCATGACTGGCCAGCCCCAACCACACTCACTGAAATTCAGAGCTTCTTAGGCCTTCCCAATTTCTATCTCATGTTCATGCTGGGATTCTCTCATATCGTATGGTCCCTCAACCAAGTAACCAGGGGTGGTCGTAAGGAAAAAATTGTGTGGGGCCTATCCCAACAAAAATCCTTTGATGACTTGAAGAAGTGTTTTTTCTCATCCCTGGTACTTTCATTACCAAACCTGCATCATCCCTTTGAGATCAATATAGATGCTTCAGACTATACTGTGGGCACCATTCTCACTCAACACGACCACCCCATGGAATATCATAGTGAGACACTATTAGATGCTGTCCGTAAGTACCCTACTTACAACAAAGAAATGTACCCCATTGTGCAAGCCTACCGCCAATGGAGACATTACATTCTTGGGAAGGAGACAATCATCTAGATTGATCAAAAGGAAATACAGTTCATTCAGACCCAAGGAAAATTACAGAATGACCACCATCAGAAGTGTTCAACATACTTACATCAGTTCCACCTCAACATCAAGTATAAAATAGGAAGTACCAACCGATTTTCTTACTGCCTCAGCTAACCTCTAGTCGCAACACTCACCACAGTTCTAGAATATTGTGGCCATGAGACCTCTAGATGGCCCCAACTCTATGAGACAAACCCTGACTTCTCCACCACCTACCAATTGTTGGGCACCAACTCAGTGGTTGCTAATTTCCATATTCAGGACGAGATGTTGTGTCGTCTAGTCCATCTTTGTGTTCCATCAAGAGAGCATGTGAAGATGATTTCTGAAGCTCAGTATAGTCAGGTGGCAGGACACTTTGGCATCGAAAAGATAGTGGCAGTGCTGTAGAAACATTTCTACTGGACGAAACTTTGACAAGATGTGGGCAAGTATATCAGGTCTTGTGCCGCCTATGCTATTGCCAAACCGACCACTAAGAAATAGGGCTTGTACACCCATTTTCCTACTCCTAACAGGCTATGGGATCAATGGAATACATGTCGGGCCTCCCGTCCACCAAGAGGGGAAATGAATGTGTTTTTGTGGTTGTTGATCACTTTTCCAAGATGGCGATTCTAATCGCCTGTAAGAAGAACATCACAAAAAAAGCCACTGCTAAGATATTCTTTGAACGAGTATGGGTACATTTTTGGATCCCAAAAACCATTATCTCATACCATGATAATCAATTCCTCATCTCATTCTGGTTGAGCCTCTGGTCACTACTAGATACCAAGCTCACCAAATCTACTGCCTTCCACCCCCAGACAGATGGCCAAACTGAGGTTGTCAATCGAATGGTCATACATATCCTGCACATGTACAATTCAAAACACCCCTGCACATGGGATGAGAGTCTTCCCTATGTCCAACATAGCTACAACCAATCCCTGCATAGCTCAACTGGCCACAACCCTTTTCATATGGGGTTGGGATTCCAACCATTGGGCCCCATGGATGTTGCACTACCCCTGGAGACCACCTTAGCCGACTCATCCCCTACTCCACCAAAAGATGATAAATCCACTTGTTTCATTGAGAGAATCCAACATATCCACCAACAGGTTCAGGATATTCTACAGAGGTCTAATGCCAAGTACAAGAAATGCCATGATCAACATCGGGTGCCACATAAATTTCAGGTGGGTGACAAAGTTTGGTTGTATTTGCAGAAATAACGCCTTACAGGGCCCCATAGAATCTTCACCCACTTTATTATGGGCTTTACACCATCACCAAGGCTGTGTGTAGTAATTATTTTGAGCTCAACATTCCCCCCTTCCTTGGTCTACATCCAGTCTTCAACGTGGCTCTCCTTCAACCACATTTCCCACCATTATTGGATACCTCAGAGATAACAGAGAAGTTGACACCAACAGAACTCAACCTTGTCTTCATGCAACAAGAATATAGTAATAATATTATGGACACACAAATCAAGGGCACTCAACAATAAAGGATCCAACTTTATCGAGTCGTCAAAGCAGGGTAGCTCCTGCACCAAGGAAAGTGGCTCACCCGGGGCCAAATTCAACAGAAATTTCCTCATCTGATGGGGGAAATCAACGCAATGGAGAACATTGATTCATAAGGAGGGAGGATTGATCTAGGTGGATATCGGTGGCCACCCACCTATTCTAATGGCTCGAAAAACAATTTTCCACCTTGGCAGTTTTTCGATAGTTTTTCGGGTTCCAAACTTTCGTGGCCATTTTGAGGCCCTAAACAATGTTTTTTGGGGATTTGGGGCCTAGGTGGCTGGTAGAGATATTGACCCAGGCCATTCAATTTTTTTTTTTCTCGCTTAGAACTTTCCAATGGGCTATCGTGAGCCTAAAATGAAGATCGTATGCAAAATTTATGACGCCGGGAAGTTGATGTACTAACTTACCCAAACTAGGCCCACATGACTTTTGGCGCTTCATCTCCTAGGGTTAGGGTTTTGGATGTCTATGGTTTTTGACATTCATGTTTAATGTAAAAGGCCTTTAGAGCCTCATTGGAACCATATTCTTGTGAATGAGCACAACTGTCACATCTCTTCTCAGAGATAAGCCACCACTATTCCAGCAAACTTGTTTTCCGTTGCATTTTACAGTTTCAACTTATTTCCTTATTGAATAGAAAACAGGTTTTATTGTATATTTGTTATTTTGTGTTAAGCATATTTTAATTATATGTATTCATTTCGTTCTTCTCATAAAATCCCGATCAAAGAGTGAGTAATTTTCCTGCCTAAAGAAGGATACTTGTGATAAGATTTTCTACCTCCCTTTGATTACTCTACCTCGCTATGTCACTAAGGGTATTGTTTGGAATAATGTCCCTTATACTAGGTATTCTGTAGGACAAAGACTCGTTTTGGATTTTAGGGGAAGGTTGGGTACCTTAAGAAGAAGCTTATTATCACAGTCTTCCAACTTCCCCTTAATAATTTTTCAGTCATCCTTTAGGTTCTTGCTAGTCCCTTCCTAGGCCTCAGATTGTGAAGACGTCCGAGGTAGCTAGCCTTCAGACTCTTTGAGTCAGAATTTTGAACCTTTGGTTTTTCACGATCCCTTTCTGGGATGGATTGAGGACTTTCTTGAGAGTATGACTTGGCACCTTTTTTTCCCTCCCACCCGCTTCCATGAGCTAGACCTTACAATTTCCAATGATACAATATGTTTTCTAAGTCATGTTATTTTTGTGCTTAACTTATTAATGCTTTGGTTTATGATGAAGCACAAAGCTAGGTATTGTGAGACATTGCTAGGATGGTTTCACTTGATATTTGACTACACCTAGAAAGTAACATGATAGGCAAGTACATGTAAGTAGGTAGGCATTTTCATTCATTGTGTATACCATCTGCATTTCATGCTAGAGTAGTTCTATTTCCATTTGTATATATGCTTTCTTACTTTCATTTTTTATATCATATATGAGCTAGGGGTGATATCACCACCCCAAATGATTACTAATGAATGATTTTGAGATCAAGCAGGTCACAGGTCATGCCAGAGATGCTAATTATTGGCCCTTGACCAAGTTTTAAGGGATCTGGTAAAGTTTGACCTATTTGGGACTTCGACAACCTGTCGAAGGAGGAGCGCAAAACAAAGCGAAGATCACGGATCTCAGGCCCTTTTTTGGGTCCTTTTTGGGTTTTTGGGATTATGTAACGGGCATGGGATGTCGGCCCATGGGTTTAACCATGTTTAGA
>JZKD02S2094959.1:53045-67445 GCA_000966675.3 Picea glauca
ACAGTTCCCTTTCTTCATTGTTCTTTGATTTCATCAATAGACCAGCTCAAAAACATTGGTGATATTGGTCTTGTTGTCTTTGTTATTTGTTTTTCCATATGCTCATAGTTTTAGTGTGTTTTAATTTAATTCTTGCTTGTAGTTTTGTTGTTCTTTTTCTAACCCTTTCCTCTACAGCTGTCATGCTCAGCAAGACCCAACTGGGTATGTAAGAAACCTTTATTTGCTCACCAAGTGACGAATTGGGTGCAAACAGATTGACAACCATACTGGGGAGAAGGTATCAATTCCTCCCTCATTTGGGTTTATTTTGCTTTCCTTTTGATTTCATTAACTTACAGGTGCACAAACTGGCCTCTATCGACCTGCTAACCAGTCAATTCAAGGGAGAATTGAGAGAAATCCATCTGGATTTCCTCTCTCGGCCATTTTCCATAGGCGCGTGGGTATTTCACCCCAGAGACGTGCATCGTGCATGCATGCACCTTTACCGCAGTCTGTTTCTGTGCGCATGCACCTGTTCTCTTGATTCTGAACGCGCACCAGCGCTCTGCGCGCGCCTGTCTACACTAGAGGCCGCTCATATGAACTGAATTTTACATTGTAAGGTCTTGGAGGTGGGGAAAATCATTTTCCTTCTTAAGAATGATGTTATGCATGCTCTAAATACTGCACCACTTAGACCCCTCAACTTATAAAGGGGATAGTCAAACAAACATAGGCACTTAGGTGGATAAAAATCATTTTCCCTTATTTTCTCTTCGCAACATGGATGGCTTTCTTTGATTTATAATCTAAGTTGGATAATCATACTTAATCACACCTAATTCACATTTGGGACTAGAAATTGAAGTAACAATCCTCGAGTATGCTCTTCTCTTGCGCCTTCGAGCGATCTTGAGAACCAGAAAAAGATTGTGAAAAACAATCTCACCTCCCTTAAACAAAATTTCAAAACCTTTAGGAGAGGACAAAGGCCCTTTTTGGACCCCTCTTAGTTTCATTTTTCAAACATATCTTAAATTTGTAACGGGCCCATACATGCCCACATGTCACAAAAGTAGGATAGTGGTTGGAATTTTTCTTTCTTAGATAAAAAATCTAGGAGAGTTTAAAGGTTTGTAACGGGCCCACACATGCCCACATGTTCAATTTAGGATAGTTTCATGTTTTTTCTAGATTAAATCACACATAGGGAGATAAAGGATAGTAACGGACCACATGTCCACATGCTAGTTTCCTAGGGCTTTTAAAAATTCTGCAAGGTTGTACCAATGACATCTAGATAACTAGGTAATCAAACTCTTGTAAGGACCAAGCGAAGTCCACATGCAACAAGGTGACATCTAAATAACTAAAAATTGGTACACTTTCACTCACACAAAAAAGTCACTGCTCACTCACATAGCCTCTTCTCGAAACGTGGAGGTCTAAGTAGGTTTCCTCCAAAGGGATTTCGAAGACACCCCATCTTTTCTTGACAGGACTATCCACTCCCACTTTTAATCAAACGAGGTTGGTTTTCACCCCCAGCCTCACAAAACAACTTCATCTAAAAACTTTCTAAAAACTCACTAAGTTTTTCCTCCATAGGAGGTTCCAAAAGAAGTTTTTAGTCTAGGTAGGATTTCGGGGAAAGGCATCCAAATAACTCCCCGTTATCTGGTTCTCACATTTTCAAACATAGAAGTTGAAAAATAGGGAACTTCAAAATCCTCCAAGTCCAGTGTTCCAATCACCATAAGGCAGGGAGATACCCGTGAAGGGTCGAAGGCCGAGGTCTGTTTGTTCTGTGCGTCCCCCCTTGAGGCACCCACCTCTTAGACAGGATCCAACTCGTGACCCATTTCTTAGGCCGAAAATCTAAATGCTGCACTTGGACCGAGGTACCTAGTAACCAATTTTAGGACATCTACCCGGGTGGCGATTGTGGGTTACAATTGCACCTTGATTTGATTTTGTGCGGCTATTGGGAAGTATCGCTAGCTCTTTCAGGATATGCCCCCTCTACCCCTCATTATAACCAATTGTTTCATCCTTCACTAGTGTCTCTTCCGGTGACTTTAGACCCCACTGTTGAGTACTATTGGAAGGTCCAGGGCTATTTGAGAGGAAGGACATTACGTCTTCTAGGACATGAGTATTTTCTTTCTTTTTGATTCTCCCACACAGACAAAACCCTCTTACCCACATATATGCTTCTTTTTCATTTATGTATGATGCACATCTGATTACAGTTTGACTTTGATATATATATTGTGTAAACAGTCACAACAAAGACTCTTGTTTCTATATTTTTCTCACCACTTTATGCACACATTCACACAACTAGTCTGACATCATAGGGGAACCACAGAAACCCCGTCGTTCACGACGCTTGATCAATCTCCCTCCTATATTAGGGGTATTATCTGGTCATACTTGCTCATCGGTACCTCCTTCACACACTCCTATGAGTGCCACTATCTTAGGATCAACTTTGCTTGGTTCTACCTTACTTGGGTCAACTTCCCAAAGTCACCTGTTCACTCGCTCTCCGTTACACGGAAGCGAGGGACCCACTTCCTCTCAAGGAGGGAACACCAACCCACCTAGCCCCCATCAAGGGTCAGGTTTACAACACACTATGGCTGGAGCTAACCCTCCCACCCCACTACATATGCCATACTTGGCCTCTCTCAACATACCAGATCTCACCAAGCTCACCAATGATCCTATATTGCATGACGCCACATGGCCTGCAATGCCAACAAAACTTCCTTCAGACATACCAAAGTTTGAAGGAAAGGCAGAAGATGATCCTGCCAACCACATCATGACCTTTCATCTATGGTGTTCTTCTAATAGCATCATGGATGATTCCATCAGACTTTGATTATTTCAACGCACACTCACTGGCCCATCAGCCAAATGGTATGCCGAAGAAAAATCAGGGTCCCATACGACCTTTGAGTCCTTGGACAAAGCATTCTTAACTTTCTTCCAGTTACCCATCCGCCATGACAATGGCCTATAACTACTGTCTAACTTCAAATAGACCTCATCCACCCACATCGCTGACCACATTCATGAGTGGCATAGGAGACGTAGTTTGTGTAAAGCAGAAACCACCAAGCAACAGTGCCTTGATTGGTTTCTTAGGTCACTTGTCTCTGGAAAGGATGTTGCTTCCACCTTCCCTCAATCTGAAGAGGAAGCCATCAGTAAGGCCCAACAATATGACCTTATTTATGTGCAGTCAGGATACTTATACACAGTACTTCCTGATCTTCCAAAACCTGTGCCATTTGGTCAAGACAAACCGGGGATGTCTCACTCAGCCGACGGACTAATAGGTGCCACCACACACCATAGTCCACAACCCCAACCACCACCTATGTATGGAACACCTCAATACCCGCCGGCATATGGGGGCACTCCTTATTACCCCCCACCCCCTTATCAACAACCATATCCTGTTGCTATACCTCCACCCATCAGCGAACCACCACTGACACCTCCCATACATCCACCTGTTCCCACAAATAGCGGTACTCCCTCAACATCCTCTTATAGTACTGGTAAAATCACACAACCTTCCTATGTACCTTACGGATCGACACCACCACAAAATCCTTATTTTCCGTTTCCTGGTCCTCCACAACCCATGGCTCCCCCACACCCACATGAAAGGGTAAATTTTGTTCAACCGTATGCTACTCAACAATACCAAAATTTTGAACAGTTGAATACAACCAACCCTTCGAACAACGCCAAGAAGAAAGGACGAAACATGAATAAAAACAACCCGGGTCAAGGTGGGAATCAACACCCACAGCATCAACCCACTGGGGGCAACCAGAACCAAGGGAACCAAAACCCCCAAGGGGGCAATAATAACAACAAACGCCAAGGGTGAAATAATGTTAAAACCATCCACCCTTATGCTCTTTGTGGCGAGTTCGGTCATTACACTCACCATTGCCCCTAGATCGCTGATTTCAAACGGTTGAAAGACTCGGGTAGTCTTCCCTACACCCCTGCACAGACTGCCTCTCAACAGGCACCACAATAGTACGTGCAACAACCCCCTCCCGCTGTGCTGCAAAATCCTATCCCACATAAAGGGGTGATAAACACCCAATAGGACATGCAGCATCCTCCACCTCAGGTGGGCCAATACCACAATCCCAACAATCCAGCAGAACGAACAATTCTCCTCACAAGTGAGGAAGAAATTCTGCTGCAAACACGCAATCGTCAGTATCAGACACCAACTGAGTCTACTCCTATCTCTTCAGAGACAAACCCTACACCAACGGGACCCCCGTTGGTGACCCCTCTCCCTTCTGCCGAACCACCATTATGCATCCCTCACATCGCCTTGCGCAGGAATGTCCACAACCCACAGGCGAGGGCCGCTCATAACTACAGCTTGGTAGATGACTTAGCACAGTCCCCGTCTGCCATGTCAGTCTTGGAAGTCCTCCAGACTTGTCCTACGCAGTGGAAATCACTACTTTCCGCCTTGGGAGTAGTCGACCCTGCTGATACTCGACTCATCACCTTTGACCTTGATAGCTGTGAACCTCGCCTTCCTGCCTTGGTCGCTATTCAAATACCAGTAAAAATATGGAACATCACCATCCATCGGTGTATCATCGATGGGGGGGCATCTACATGCATCATGTCCAAAACAATATGGTAGAAACTCAGTTCCCCGGAACTCATACCCTCCGCCATCACACTCCGAGCTTATGATGGATGACCATCATCTCCTGAAGGGCTCTTTCAAAATGTCCTTGTGGAACTCGGGGGAAAAACCATCCTAATTGACATCGAAGTTATTGACGCTCCACTCGATTACAATATCTTGTTTGGATGTAGCTACATGTATGCTATGAAGGCAATGGCCTCATCCATCTTTTGGACAATCATGTTCCCCCACAATGGGAAGATTGTGACCATTGACCAAGTCTCACATTATGAGCCAAACCCCTCTGCCAATCTCGATAACATTCTTCCTCTCATTCATACCAACAAAGACGCATATCCACTCATCGAGATGGGTCCAGGAATTTTTAAAGATCCATCCTTGTTAGGGACATACCATGGAGCACCACCACTCCTTCCCCCTAATCAAGTATGCGTTGTCTCATCTAACGGAACTCACACGGAGGATACTCTTCCTCCTCAGGGGGATTCAGTCATTCCTGATGTCTCAATAGTCGCAGAACCACTCCCACAAGAGCCTCTTGCGCACTTGTCGACCCCTACGGTCCACCTATCCACAACCTCTCAGGGGAAAAATCTCGTTTTGGGAGACAGTTCCCCCACCCCTTACTCAAGTTCCCCCACAGGAAGGCCTCCCCATGACGATTCCCATCCTTACCCCCACTACCCCCATACTCCCTACCCCCCCTGCTATAGCTGGGGGTAGGAGAAAGAAGAAAGAGCCCACAACTCCACTTCCTCCACGCATACCACCACATTGCGCACTCTATGAGAAAGCGGGTCACCAAACCAATAATTGCCCATCCCTACTTGAATTACGAAATTTGATTCCCCCCAATCCAACTCCCACAACACCTGTCACTACTGCTAGTCCTACTACTACCACCCAACCTTCCAGTAGTAAAGGGTTGAGGACCAAATTTGCGTGTGCTATCTATTCAGAATATGGCCATTACACGCATCATTTCCCAGCACTGCCATGCTTTCGGCAAACATTAGCATCCGTACGCCAGAACTTTCAGAACAACCCACGCCCTGCTACGTCCTCTTCAACTATCACTGACATTCGCTATGTCACCACTTCAGTCAGTGAACGTATGAGATGCCCTTGCTCTCTCTATGATTCATTGGCTCATTTTACATACCAGTGTCCTATGATCCTTGCATATAGGCAACGTCAACTGGCTCTGCGTCACCACCCCACAGCGGTGGTAATTGGCATTACTTCGTCACTCGAGGATCTTCATGTCATTTCTCCAGAGCCCGAGGCACTCCCAACGCCTCCATGGTTCTTAGATAACGTATCTGAGGATTTACCCCATAACCCACCCAACTCTCCGGCTCATTCCTCCACGGAGACTCTCCATCCAATCACCACGGGTACCCCTCAATACTTCAACATATGGTTTATGTCGAGTGAACCCTCACCAACTCCTCGCATTACCCCCTCTGCTTCTTCAGCAGGGGGCAATCACACTATCATTGAGATCACTCCTCACGATCCATTATCTTCCCATCGCTTCCAATGCGATGAGGAAATACTGGAAGAGATACAACACCCAGAATCTCCCTGGGATGCACTACATCATCGTGCACTCTTCCTTCCACATGAAGCCCTCATGCCTCCTACCCTCAACCCCATTTACACGGTCGAAACCAAAGATTTTATCCCATCAGGGCCTATCGATTGGTTCAACAATCCCATTCCTTCCCCCGACGCTTTTGAAGAAGGTAATATGGCCAACATTTTCCCCACCATCAAAATTGACATTTCCATTAAAGATGGCATCGTCGAAGAAATCATCATTGGAGCTGCTTGCACTCCTCAGGAAATTTCCGCATATAAATCCCTCTTCCAAGAATATAGGGATATTTTCGCTTGGTCATACACGAAGATGCCTGGCCTTGACTCATCTATTGTTGAGCATCGCATCGACACCTGGCCTGACATCACACCAGTTCGCCAGAAACAGCGACCGCTACACCCATCCAAGGCCGCGGCTATCAAAGCTGAAATTGACAAATTACATAAGGCCGGGTTTATTTACCCCATCGCTTACACTTCATGGGTTTCCAACCCTGTACCTGTTGACAAAAAACAGGGTACCATTCATGTTTTCACCAACTTTCATGATCTCAATAACGCATGTCCAAAAGACAATTTTCCAACGCCTTTCATCGATCAAATTATCGACGATTGCATTGGCCACAAGGCTCTCTCCTTTATGGACGGATTCTCGGGCTATAACCAAATTCAAATCCACCCATACGATCAATATAAAACTGCGTTCATCACCCCATGGGGTACCTTCGCATATCGTGTCATGCCTTTCGGCTTAAAAAATGCCGGTGCAACTTTCCAGCGGGCCATGACATACATCTTTCACGATCTGGCTGCAATCATCCTCGCCTACTTGGACAACCTCACAGCTCGATCCAAGAAGTGCACCCAACACCTCGATGGTTTACGAATCATCTTTCAACGGTGTCGTCAATATAACATCTGCTTGAACCCTCTCAAGTGTGTGTTCTATGTCACCGCAGGGTGCCTCCTTGGTTTTATCATTTCCCAAAGCGGTATTACCATAGACCCCCTTAAAATCAAAGCTATCATTGAAATTCCACCTCCTCAGAATTTACGACAACTTCAGAGTCTACAGGGAAAAGCTAACTTCCTCAGACACTTTGTTCCTGATTACGCCATACGCGCACATGGTTTCCTTCGCTTACTACGTCACAACATCCCTTTTCACTGGGACGACTATGCCCAACAGTCGTTTGACAATCTTAAAGTAGCACTTTCAAATGCACCTTTAATCAGTGCACCTAACTATAATCTCGACTACATTCTCTATGTATCAGCATCAGCTGTATCAGTAGCCGGTGTCCGCGTCCAGCTCGGAGATGACAATCGTGAACATGTCATTTACTATGTTAGTAAGAACCTCTCAGGACCACCCTTAAAGTAC
This sequence comes from Picea glauca, assembly GCA_000966675.3. NCBI lineage: Eukaryota > Viridiplantae > Streptophyta > Pinopsida > Pinales > Pinaceae > Picea > Picea glauca. Next base: position 60,728 of record JZKD02S2094959.1, read on the forward strand.
AAACACGAAGAGAAACTTGCTCTTGCAGTTGTCCTCGCAGTCCAGAAACTGTGCCATTACATTCTTCTTCGCACCACAAATGTCGTCGCAGATTCCAACCCTCTGCAATACCTGCTCAGCCGTCGACAAGTTAACGAAAAATTCGCTTGCTAGATCATTATCCTTCAGGAGTACAACCTCGAGTTTTCAACACCTAAGAGTAAGAAGGCCCTCGTTCTCGCTGAACTTGTCACGACCCTCCCCTCTGACGCACCCAGTGCCCCCGTCAACACTGACTTTCCTGACGAACATCTCTTTTACATCGCTTCCGACGATCCTTGGTATGGCGACCTTCTCATCTACCTACAAACTCAAAAGTTCGGTAATCACCTATCACGAGATGATTGTCGGCGTATTCTCCATCAGGCCCCCCACTATCTCCTCATCGACGACATCCTATATCGGTGGGGCGTCGACACCATTCTTCGTCATTGCTTGACTATTGACGAGGCCGACATAGTCTTAAACAACTGCCACAGTTGCGCATGTGGGGGCCATATTTTGGGTATCTCCACTGCTCAAAAGATTATCCGGGCCGGTTACTTTTGGCCTACCTTGTTTCATGATTGCATTCATACCGTGAAATGCTGTGAGCAATGTTATCTCTATGCCAACAAAGCCCACGCTCCCCCCGCTCTTCTTCACCCTGTCATTACTGCGGGCCCCTTCTGTAAATGGGGCATCGACTTTATGACTTGTAATCCCCCCTCTAGCAATGGTCACAAATACATTATTGTCGCCGTTGATTACTTCACCAAATGGGCTGAAGCTATGCCCACCTTCAACAACACCGCTGACACTGCAGTGCGTTTTTTCTTTAACCACGTCATATCCCGGTTCAGAGTACCACTCCAACTCATTTCCGACCATGGGAAACACTTTGAGAATGAGATCTTTGTCGAACTCTCATCTCGGTTAGGCTTCTCTCACGAGTTCACCTCACCATATTACCCTTAGTCAAACAGATAGGTCGAGGCAGTGAACAAAGTCCTCAAGACCATGTTACAGCGCACGGTTAATAAACATAAAACCAATTGGCATCATATGTTATTTTCCATGCTATGGGCTTATCGAACGGCAGTAAAAACCGCTACAGGTTTCACGCCATTCCATTTAGTCCATGGGGTCGAGGCAACTCTTCCCATCGAGTGCAAAATTCCCACCCTACGCACCGCAATTGAGCTCTTACCTGACACTGCTCCAATGGAGCAGCGCTTGCTGAACTTGGAGTCTCTAGATGAAGATCATCGATCCTCATTATAGAACAACGAGGCAACTACAAAACAATCCAAGGCTACCTTCGATCACCATGTCAACCTTTGCTCATTTCGTGAAGGCAACCTTGTCCTGGCCTATGACATCGCCCATGATACCTTTGGCCATGGAAAATTCCAATCACTTTGGCATGGCCCTTACATCATCCAACATTGACTCACCAAAGGCGCATACATCCTGGCCTCCCCCGATGGCCTCCCCCTCAAGGAACCCGTCAATGGGTTATATCTCAAGAAATTTTATGCTTAGAAGTAGTCATTCTACTTTAGGTTACTTTTTCTTCTTTTTTAGTGTTTTTAATCTTTTTCTCCTACCCTCTCATCTAAACTATCCTTTGTGCTATTGGCAGATGCTTCCTCCACCAATCTACCACATTGGTTACACTGACGGCGCTAGCCGTTGGACACAAAATCTTGCTTTGGCAGCTTGGGCTTTATATACCCCCTCACATGAAATGCTACAATCAAATGGCATCTATTTCGGACCAACAACCAATAACCAAGCCGAATACACTGCGGTCATTGACCTCCTGGCCGACGCCCAACGTCATCATATTCATCACCTTAGCGTCTTCCTCGACTCTCAACTAGTTGTTCTCTAGCTCAACAATGTTTACCATGTACGCGATCCGTGCCTCTTTCGCAAATACCTGCAGGTTAGACTGTTATCTCGACATTTTGATTCTATTACATTTACACATATTCCAAGACAATTGAATCAAACAACAGATGAAATAGCTAACATGGTGTTAGATTGGCATATATCACATCAAGCTACACATACATAAACATCTCATACATCCTGTCACAACATATAGGTAGAATAGACATCATCATCATCATCAACAAAAAACACATGTAGACAACATCATGATCTCAAAATATGTATACTCATATATATATATCGGCCCATCAGGCCATCCAAATGTTTACATACAAAAATACATATGCCCGCAGGCTGTCACAATCCCTTGGTACAAAAATCGGCTCACCAGCCTAATATACAATCAAAAAGGGGTACATCATACATCCATCAGGGTGCCTCTATCGCACCCCCATTGGCTCCCCCCTCCAGAGGAGGTGGTGGCCCACCCCCACCTGCCCCAGGTAGTGGTGGGGGAACACCCACAGAACCCTCCTGCCCCGGCGGCATGCGTCCACTAGTCATAGCGGCCAACACAGATGCTCATCGCACTATACTCCACCATGGTGGCGGTACTCCTATACACTGCTCCAGGAACCCCTCATCCTGGATGTGGATCCACATGCCCTCAGGCACGTCTTGTAACACCGTCTCCAGACGACAGCATATATCATAAAAATCTACTCCGGCTGCCACCGGAGGAGCATGTGATGGCCCTGCACCAGGATCGTCAAACCAACGCCTCCCCACTGCCCTCTCGGGCTCTGCAGGTCACCCCGCGGCCTCATCTTGCCGATGCCTCTCTCCACGCGGTAGTCTCTCCGGCTCTCGCTGAACCGACGCTCTTTGCAACTCCACCTCATGCCCATGAGGTGCCACATTTGCACATACACCAAGCAACAAACAACAGATCATATCAGCGTCTATATCACATATGAACTGATATATCAAAAAATAACATAAATCACAACATATACCAAAACTCAACATACCTCGATGGTCAAAAACCTCCCCAGGAGGCAATACCATGTCCAGGTCCCCCCGGAAGTCCACCCCAGCATAGGGGTACCGAAGTATCACTTGCGGCATCTGCCGCCATATCTGTGCCGCTTGCACTGTAAAATAATGGCCACCTTCGCCACCATCGTGGTGAACCAAAATCGATGACCACCACCTCAAGCGCGGATCTCATGCCCTTGGCGCCTCTAGTAGAACCCTCGAGCGTAGCATAGGCACCCTCTCCAAAAAGTAGGCTACCCGGATCGAGCCGAAAGAAAACTCTCCAGGACCTGTTGATCGACAATGGTCCAACTGCGCGATCATCCACGCGTGCAGCGTAAACCCCCATGCGAACCACTCACGGCCCACCACCACCCTCTCCAGCACTAGCAGCTAGCCACCACTAATCCATTGGGTCGCTAGTGACCCATACACACGAACAATCATCGCCTCTATGCAATGATGCACCAGGGAATCTAGACCACTAACACTCACTACAGTCCCAGACATGTAGTTCTCGCCTGAGCAATATCACCCGATGATCTCCGACAGGTGTGTATCCTTCGGCAGCACAGGCTCTACCGACAGCGGCGTTCCCCGGAAGGGGAGCCCAGTCAAAAAATAAACATCCTCCACCACAGTGAAGGGGATCTGCTCTCCTCACACAATGAAGCAATGCAGCTCCGGACTCCACATCTGGAGCAGGAACTGTAGCAAGTACTCATGTGCCCGTATCAACGGGCACTCAAAGAACTTTAGCAACCCACAGGTTGCTAAAGTTGCTCGCACCTCAGGCTCGACATTGGCCACAACATCTCGCAACTGCGACCTGTCTCACTCACGCCACCGAACTGCCATAGTCACTGCTAGCTACCGACACACAACAAAGAGTCCTATATCAGCTTATGCAGCCATCTAATGCATCAAAAAGACTCATTTTTTACCCTTCAACCTTGCCTAATAGGCGCGGTTTTTTCCCCCACAGGCGCGCACATATGCGCACCTATTCACTACACAGGCGCGCATATATGCGCGCCTGTTCATTACACAGGCGCGCTCTTGAGCGCACCTGTCCAACTTACAGCCGCATTCATGAGCGCGACTGTGCACCTCACAGGCACGCACTAATGTGCGCCTTCCCACCTCACAGGCGCGCGCCTTAAATTCCTCCTCACGCGCACCCATGCACGTCTATTCGGTAGACAGGCACACATGTATGCGCGCCTTCCACTGAATCACCTGTGCATGTGGGCCCACATCCTATAAAAGATCTCCTCAAACCCCCTGTACGGCCCCCCATACCTACCCTGCCCAAAAATTGGAAACCTGTTTCTATGCAGGATGATCAGACCACTAACCTGACACTCGCACACCGTCGATTGGATAACTTGTGCTCCCTGAAACTCCAACTCTCCTCTGCAATCTGCTCATCCAGTCACTGTAGCAACATGTACAAATGAGGTGGCAATGTGGGCCCTACAACTATATATAGGCCTTTTGCCAAACTTCCACTCACCATTCCGGGAGCCCAAGGTGTCCATTTTTCAAACCGTCTTCAGCCATAGGATCAACATCCTGCCGCCTACATCACGGCCATCCCTAGGTCACTTTTCGTCCTAGGCCCCCGGGGCACCCTTTTTTCCATATCATGGTCAGGTACGCATGCACATAGTCACATTTGTCAAATACATGCTCATATCTTTGATTCTCTTTAGATATAGTTCACTTTGGGTATTTGGTTGTTCTGTGCGCAGGTACTTGCTCATCGGTCACCAATATCATCCCTTCAGGTATATATATTCAACACTGGCATGTAGTCTCCCCCGTTGTATTGCATTTCTATTTCCAGTCACACCCTATGATATTTTCCTTTAGGATCATCATTCTCGTCTCTGCAGTACTCACACCTCCATTTGCATCATCGGTACTGTAACCCGGTAGCATTCTCACCCACATGAGTCATCCCATTCATAGCATCGTTTGGCACTTTCGACACTCATGCTGTCCTTCATTACCCTTTAGGGATGGGAGTCCCAGTAGTCTTTCATCATGTTGTGAATCAACCACATACTTCTTCTCCTCCTTTTGCTAGCTTCCCATCTGGACTCCCAGGTCAGCTCTTTATGGTTCTATTCTCTTTACCTGCACCTCCGTAGGATCATGAACCCTCCATTTCATCCACCATCAATTTGCCCATCTACGAACCTATCTTCATTTCACCTACCTCATACAAAAACTCACCGATGGGGCCCCCACCCTTCATCTATTTTCCAAGAAATTTCTGCCCTCCCTGGGGCACTCATTTCACACTGGGGCACCCGTTTCTGTATTTGTACAATTTTCCCAAATTATTCATTATTTATTTTACAAACACCTTTATTTTCAGTGATTTCCTTTTGTCGTCACCGTTGGTGACTTGCTTCCCTTTTTTTGGCCATACGCAACCCATGTCACCCTTGGTTGGAGCATTGCTTCTCATCTACTCTTGCCGGCATCGTCCATATCTTTAGAGTACTACCCTAGTCACTTACTTTTACTACCCCGGTCACTTACTTTTACCCTCTGAATTTGTTCACCTTGTCCCGCCCCTGGCACACCTTATCCTCGGTCTTGGCGTCCCCCTGACACTCGACCTTGTCACATGGTTGCGGCCACTCATTCTATCATACACCCTCCAACCAAGGGCAGTCTTGAGTCTTCCCACTTTTTGACTTCATCCATGTACCTCTACCACTTCCTCACCTCAGTAGATTCTATGAATCCCTTTGCTTCTGGGAGTCACGTTCCCCTTCTGTTGACAACAACACACTTTTTCCAGAAGGGCGACAGTATCTTGATTCTCATTCTTCATTTAATGAGAAATCTCGGACGACACAGGGTGAAACACCATTGCTCCCTGCTGTCATTGACCCCCATAACATTTGACGCCAACACTTTCTCATGTTATGGTGGGTCTTACTTTGCGACTATTGCAGTTCTTTTTATCATTTGTCGAAGACCTCTGAACTTGGCAGGGCCATCAATGCCCACATCAGTGTCACTGCTTATTACTGTGCTCATTACCTATTGTTCAGAGTATATTCCTTTGCAGAATTGTCTTCTGCCTTTATTATTACTGCCCCCAAGGGCACTGCAGTTATCTACACCAACACTTCCGTCATCTTTTGTCAGAGTTACATAACACGAGCATGGGGCATGCCCGCCTCATTTGTACACAGTTGTATATTGTTACACACCTTATGGAAGGTCGGGTTGTACCGGTGCCTTTCTTCTCCAACAGATCGCTTTGAACGGTCTCACTATTGCTCTCTCTTACAACCACATTCTCAGTAGAAGAAACATTGATGGATTTCGGCTATACGTTTTCTCCTAACCTCATCCATCAGGGGGCATCTGTTATCACTGAAATTTCATCCGCAAATGGAGACAAGAACTCAACATCGTCAAACAGTAATGAAGTCATTCATGGAACTGGATTAATCTCACAACATTGCAAAAGGGGTCAAAAACTATACAAAGTAACCAAAAATTGAAGGGCGCCTTACAGAAGATGGGTGCACATGCATATGCGCGGAATAGGAACGTACAATGCTCATAAGACATGCGTATCCTTGGATCAGGAACGTACAATGCTCATAAGACACACGTAAGTCTTCTAATTGTTTCTTTAAGCTTACAACTGTCTTTTCATAACTACCCAATTCACTTCTTAGTTTTCTACGCATGTCTTTGAGCTTGCTATTTTCAATCTCAACATGCTTCA
>JZKD02S2094959.1:192291-204240 GCA_000966675.3 Picea glauca
GGTCTTCTTACATCCGCCTTATTCTATTTTATTGAAAGGTCTTATTAATATTGACCTTTATTACATCCGAATACATTAATCTACCTATGTGCGGGTTAGGACCTTAACATCCAACGACTTACGCAAAGAACGATCAATGGTTCTTGTTGATCCTGGATCCTAAGGTGATGGGTTTCATCCGCTTCTAACCACTTTGTAGCTCCCTTTGATCCTACGGTCCTCGCGACTTCGTGAATTCTCCATAGAGAATTTTGACCGTCCGCCTTTGCTTCTCAAGGAATTCTGGCCAATAACTTGGCACCCTCCTTCTATAGTTACGAGGTTTAAACCTTGCGCACCTTTTATAGATCTGAAGACTCATAGCAACTTGACACTTCTCCCCGAAGTGTCTCCACCATCCGTCTCAGCTACTCTACTGCACGACCTCCTCCTGATGTCTGGACATAAATTCAACAGTCTAGATCTTTCCTCCCAGTGCCGATCCAACGACTATTGTTGCTCCTTCCTGAGAACGCACTCTCTCCTAGCCTTGGAAGATTTTGAATGCTTCAAAGGTCTTAGGCTTTGCTTGCTTTGCTGTGAAGCCTGTATCCTCAGCTCCTGCCTGTATTCTAAGGACACTGTCCCTCCTGATTTTTGTCGAATCTTACCTACCAAAGGGTGTCTCGACTTCTGCGATTCCTTGCATCCATGGCTCTGTACACAAGGGCACTTTTCCTCTTGAGCTTATTCCTTTTTGAAACCTTGAAAGGTTTCTCGACTTCTGCACTCTTTGCAGAGTCTCAACACACAAAGATACTATTTGTCCTGAGATTTGGGACTTTAGAATAAGTCCTCTCTCACTCCCACTCCTGCTGCCTGACGAGCCTTTAGGTGACTGTCTATCTATCAACACTTTACTCAGGTGTTGGACTAGTGCATTCCTTGCACAGGTCTTTATCCACTTGAGCTTCAATTGCTCAGGCCTCTAAGGTCTCTGCCCCTTTCTCTCCTTGAAAGGATGGAAATGCCCTCTGGCAACTTCTTTATTAAGCACTCCTTGCTGAGCCTGTAGGGTGTTCAGTAAACCTGTGAAGGTCTTCCTCCTGACACTTCTTCTCCTATTTCAGGACTCAAAAGAGAGTTCTTCTTGGTACACTCCTTTCACTAGCTCAATGCCCTCCTAGAAGATATTCTAGAGAACCTCAGACGTTCTATTTTCTCACTGAACTCGAAATAGAGTTCCTTCCGTGCACTCTATGCACTTGCTCAATGCCCTCCTGGTAGAGCTTCCACATAACCCTTAGTGATTTTGTTATCTCTGTGCCCTCCTCTGCACAGTCTTACCTCCAATTTTTTCAACAACCTTAAGGCTTCCTCTTTGAGTCGATGAATTCCTCTGGTGCACCCTCTTTTCACGTCTTTGTCTAGAATTCCACAGAATTCAGAAGTGCACTCCTTTCACTAGCTTATAGAACCCGTAGTGTTCTGTCATGCAACCTCTTGCATGAAGCCACAAAGAACCAGACCTAGAATCAAAGAACTCTAAACAGATAGTGAAAGCTATCTATCCTTTCAAATACACATCTTACTTACATCTACAACATATTATCAACACATAAAGACATTCATTCATGAACTCATAAACATGTGGACAACAACATGTAGGAAAAACTTCTCTGTTTGTATTAATCAAGAATGCATGATTACAATGTGTTCGATCTTGGACTGCAACAAAGTCTTGACTCTCTCCTCCCCTTATAAAAAACTAACTACTAGATACAAAGAAGATCTTTTTACAAAGAGGGGATCCTCGAGCTCTTCCCTCCAAGCTACCTACTCTCATTAATTTACATTCAATTATATTGAATGGCTGTCTAGTCCAAATCGGATCTAGATCTCAGCCTTACAAAATATTAAGAGTCCAACTAACTATAGCTTACGTACAAGCATGATGTTGGCTCTACCAGCCTTACAATCATTTAATACAATTAAATTCAAATTTGAAATTTGAAAGTGAGAGGGCCATGCCTCTCCTCTCCATTGAATGCACGCTTGAAGTGCTGGCTGGCTGGTGCGTAGCTGGCTTGGAATGATGCTCCTGCATCAACATAGTCCATAGTTAAGCTCTTTTCAGACTCCCTAAAAGTGAAAATATCACTGAGAGAGCTTGTTTCTTCAAACTCGTTAAATCGGTCCAGAAGAATATCCATTACGGAGTCCATAGTTAAGCTCTTTTCAAACTCCTTAAAATTGAAAAGATCGCCAAGTGACCTTGTTCTTTCACACTCATTAATTGGTTTAGAAAAACATCTACTAGCATGAGTTTACCCCTTTTTCAGCTTGTAGATTAAGGAGGAAAAAAGTACACCTCGAGAGATTCGTCTCACCGGGAGAGTTCTCCTTAGTAAATTTCACCTTTTTCGGGCTAAGGAGACTAAATCTAGAAAAAGACAATGAGTCCATAGTTAAGTTCTTTTTAGACTCCTTAAAATTGAAAATATTGCCGAGTGGTCTTGTCTTTGTCACACTCATTAAGATGGTTTTGAATATACATCTTTTCAGTGCTAATTTATCCCTTTTTCGAGCCGACTACACTATCTTCGAAAAAGGTACTCCAATGGAGTCTTCTTTTGTGCTTTTTTAGACTCTCTAAAAATGAAAAACCACTGAGGTTACCTTTTTTGGGATCGTTTAAAATTACATTGAAGGACATTATCATTGTGTCCTATTAATCACATTTTCATTCCTGCATCTTTGGACTAATGCCGGCTCCATGTTGCTCTCAAATGACCCTTTGAAGCATGCCTTATATGCAAGCCTTGTAGCACTTTGCCTCTGCGTCTTGACACCTTGACCCATGGAGGAATTTTCCTGAGTGTCCTTTTCCTACACATGTCTCCTTGATCTGAACATCAGTGTGTTCCTTGCGCTTGGAACTAGTATGTTTGCGACACTTGTTCCTCCTTTGTAACATAGCATTCTTTTATTCTTTTTCAAGATTTCCAAAATTCTCGAAAAAGACAAAAAAAACAAATATACCCCAAAAAGAGGATGGGAAAAGTATTTTCTTTTTATGGCAGCACAATGAGTCTCCCTTGGAAAAAGCACATCCTTCCATTTGTTTGTCAAGATATGGTATTTAATATGACCTTAGGAAATTGTTCTTGTTACATAGAGCTGTATCCTCCTCCATTTGGTTTTTCTTCCAAACATATGGAGATTTTGTGTTGCCTCTTGCATCATGAACTTATGTCAGTACCATGTTGCCTGAGTGTCATCATTCATCGTTCTATTGTCCAAGGCAATTTTTACCCAACTTGAGTTGGCCCTTCTGCAGTTTGTCTCTTGTCCTCATGCCTGACCATCCTGAAAGTCCAATCAAAGTGTTTGTTCGAAATCAATGAAGTTCTTTTCCTGATCACCAAGATCCTCTTGTTTGTTCCCTGACAAGCCGTCGAATACCTCAGGGTAGTGAAGTCGTACACTCACATTACACTCCTACCTGAGTTTTGAATAACTTAAAGTTGTTTCTCGAGCTCTGAAGGCCTCATCTCCAGCCATCAGGAATCATTAGCTTCTTGAAGATGGATACTATACATGTATATATTTCGATTTCGAGATGAAGAACCATTGTGTGTTGCTCATGGCTACACTTTATTTAGTTATATGATGTGGATCTGCAGTGTATTTGATTGACAACCATGATTTATTTCATCCCAAGCATGGGTATGCCCGCCTCGGTGAGACAATTATTATTTTGCAGATGGCACCTCCCAAACTCTCGTCCCGGGCTCACTCACTTCATACGTTGGTAAATATTTGTAATTTATTTCGGCCATCAGATGCTCTTCTGACCTCACACATTAGGGGGCATCTGTTATAACCCTAAATTGCACCATACATGCATACCTAGCATCAAACCATCTTACTTTCCATTTTTTTAAAGCTATCACTTAAAGATCTTCTTCAAAAACACTTTTTTTGAATATGTACATGCCCTGCACCATTACTTCTAGCGTATGCACGATTTTTTCACCACTACAGCTCGCGTATGTACACTAGATGCACCATTACAACCCACATATACCCACAAAATTTTCAAAAAAATAAAAAGCTGCAAGGGAATAGGGGCTTTTGGGTAGTTTCCTAACTAATTGACCGCCCATAGCCCATCACCCAACCGAATAAATATCTTTTTGGCATATAAATGAAGGTTTTGGGGTCCCATTCCTACAATAAGCAAGAAAGCAGTGAAACTTTGCCCATTTCATAATCCCCCTTGCCCCAAGAATTTGCAGCCACATTGTGAGTTTTGAGCCAGAATTCCCTATTCTAAGCCTTTTTCCTCCATTACTAGCCTAATCCATTTCCTAGAGAGAGATGAAGAGGAGAAAGATACGTGGAAGCAGTTGGAGCTTGGTGAAGAGGAGCCTAGGACCAGTTTTGAGGAGCAGTCGTCGATCTCATTTTGTAAGTGACTTTGTGAGATTAATATAAATAAGTAATTTTTCATCCTGCCACATGATGTGTTCAATCTTGATATTTGATTTACATTTTATTATGACATCTAACCCACTAATTCATATATAGAATTCATGTTCATAGTTTCTTGTTTGTCTTTTGGTGAATGCAGTTCAGCCTTGGGAGGAGCTTTGCAATCGAGGAACAACTGAACATGAAGGGATCGACACCGGATGCGAAGTTTAAGGTAAGACTACTAGATCCATATACTTTGTACTTTATGCATGAATGTGGGGTATTTTTGGGATAGTTGTTAAAAGTAGGGGACTTTAAACGTTTATCTCTTCCTGCACTTTAGAACCCTAGTTTATTCCGTAGGGGGGTTTTTCCACTCTAGCACTCACCTTCGTTGAGATTGTATTTGGAGATAGCACGACTCCTATAGATAAATAATGGATACAATAGAGCCAAGACATCCTCAAGGAACTCAAAGATAATTTTCACAAGGGACATAATAAACAAAAAATGTATGCTGATAAATGTAGGGTGGAGCACACATTTGAGGTAGGAGACTTGGTGTACTTGATAATACAACCATACAAACAATCATCCATTAAGGGTAAGGGGAAAAAAATATAAAAACAAGGTTCTATGGTCCATATAGAGTGCAAAGGAAAGTTGTTGGCATATGAGTTAGAACTACCCAGGGAAGCAAAATTCACAATGTTTTCCATGTATCTTTCTTGAAAAGGGCCTTGGGATAGTATGTCATAGCTAATGATCAGATACCACCTATTGATGAAGAGGGGCACTTGATCTTGATACCAGAAGATATTTTTGAAGTAAGGGAGAAACAAGTAAGAAATAGGAGCATCAAGGAATACTTGGTTAAATGTAAAAATCTACATATAGAAGATGCCTCTTGGGAGAATGAACATGTGATACAACAAGCAGGTTTAAGATTTCTTGTGGGAAAGAAATTTTCAGTAGGGGAGACTGTAATGTCCCCCTTTCCTTGACAATAAAAAAGATGGACTAAGTAGTCTAGTCACCCCTCTAGACTATAGTCCCATGGGTAAAAAGGGGTTTAAGCACTAAAATTCACTTAAGTAATTAAAGTGATTTTATTAAAAAGTGACTTTCAAGAAGAAAAGAAAAGGTGAAGGTAACTTAAGTGAAAAATCAAATCACAACCATAGTAAAAATAAAAAATGCAACTCAACTGAGAATTAGATTGGGAGGTATAAAGGAGAGAGGAGGCGCCTCACTCCTCATTCTTTTCTATTTTCTCATTGTGATCACTTAAGATCTACAACTTACGTTTTGAGGGTTTTGAGTCATGAAACCCTAGAGGCCAACAAGGAGGTGAAATATTCCTCTGTTCCTGGTCCAATCTTGGCCAAGGAGATGCAATATCCCTCCCTTTCCATTCTATCCATACACATGTATTCATCACTTAGGATTTGGAGGCTAAGGCACAAATTTGAAGTATTTTCCAGCAGTGGGGCACAACTCCAAGGGAAGAAGTGTTCAATTTTCTCCAAGGAGGCTAGATCAACCTTTCCACATTTTACAGGGTTCATTGCTAAGTTCATAGCACCCTTTTGCAGCCTTTACTTCAGGGTTTCTCTTATTATATGATTTTTGGTGGCTTGCCCGAATTTCTAAAGGAGAACGCAACTCTCATTGAGGAGGCTTAGAGATATTAAGTTGGAATCAAGTGTTTTAAACCTATATTGATCCCATATATATAATTGACACCTGATCTACATTTTGACTATATTTTGGAGATATTTGGAGGTCATTGACTAGAGGGATGAAATATTGAGTTTATCTAGCTAGCTAGGGTCATACCAGTCCCAGATATAGACATACAGAGAGTTACCAAGTTAGATATGAGGGTTACATCTATAAAGGGAAACAGATTGATCTTGTAATAATCCATATTCAATTGGGGAAGCTCCAATAGGTTCAATATATTTCTATATTGTACCAGATCTACAGATCCATGTATGAATATCACTTATATTATTGAATAAAGGTCAGATATGAAGCTTGCTATATTTGTTTGTGTATTTTCTTCATTGTCTTGTGGTATATACATGTGTGATGTGATCTATGCAATACAACTCAACAAAACACTTCAACACATATTTCTGTAATAAAAAACTGCAAAATAAAACAACAAACACCAAACAAAAAACCCCAGTTCCTAGCCAAAATTGCTTGGGAACATTATAGGTTTCTTTAGTGAATATACCTAAATATTTGAGAGGTATTCAAGAAAAATTGTAGGGTCTTCAAGGTAGCCCTGCAGAGGTTCAAATCCTCCTCTCTTCATATTCAAGAAATACTTAGCTTCGACGCTCTTGAAAATCATCGTCAACCCAAGGAACCTGAACATTCTTTTAAAAGTTAAGGGAGATAAAGAGATACACAATTCTTCTTGTAAGTGAATAATTTTCTATTCCTTATCAAACTTATCAATACACCATGAAATTAATTTCTTGAAATCATAAACTTATGGAATACAACCTGTCAATGCAATTATTGATGTCCAAATCCCGTTCGAATTCTTTTTCAAGAGTGGTAATGAAAAATAAAACCCATAGGCCTGTGACCATTGAAATATTTTGTATTCTCATCCCAAAATATTGATAGTATATTCACATAATTGTTCCTTTCTTCGAGCTTTCATACTTAACCAAGGTGATAGACTTAATCAACAAATTTTTCAAATTGGTATTATCGAAATACACTTTCTTACTTTGACACGTTCTAGGGATATTAATTAAAATATTTTAAATGCTAATTGGTATTAAAGTTTATGGGAAGTTGTATCGAGAAAATTTTCATTAATAACAATATTAACACCTATACAGGTGGTAATCATTTTGAAAAAGTAAAATTTAATTCATGTTGGGAAATGTGACATGATAGGACGTAAATAATCTCTAGGTGAGGAACGATCGGAAGGGAAGACCAACATAACAAGTGAATTGGGGTAAGCGAGGATCGAGATGGTAGTTTGGTGGAACTATGGGATGATAAAATGATGGGATGGATGAAGGATCGACAAGACAGGTGAACAATCAGATGAGTGAAACAAAGAACAATCGGGACAACATACAAGTGAGATAGAGGGAGAATCGAGATAGTGCTCTACACTTCCGAATGAACATCCAGTTCCAAAAATGTTCTAAGTGTGTATAATACAAAATGGAGGTCAAAAAAGTTTAAGAAATGTTATGGGGCTCATGGAACTTCGACATAACAATGCAATATGTTAGAAACCCACGATAATGCCAAAATTTTCTAATTATGGAGGATCATTTGAAATTGACTATACAGGAAGAATTATATATGATTTATCGATAATTGCAGGTCAACCATTGGCTCCAACTATGGGACAGTAACCCCCTGCGGGTTACTAAGAATCCAAAATCCAGGGGAAAATAAATTGGACATAAGGTGACAGATTCAATTGAGAAAAAAAAAGATAAGAAAAACAAAAGACTTAACAATAATATACAAATGGGGAAAAAGTTATATACAGGTTGTAACTAGGGAATTTTTAGGAGAAAAATATTTTTAGGTGTTTCCCATTAATTGACAACGTCTGAACCATGCCTTTCATGTATTTTTTATCAAGAACGCATTATACTAAATAATTTTTTCAATCAGATAAGGACCAATCCAAAGTGATTCGAAATTTATATGTAAGGATAGTTTTATTTTTCTTTGTTCCATACTAGTACCAACTGATCCTTTCATAAATATTTTGCATATGCACATTGATCGAAATGTCTTTTGATGATCTATTGTCTTTGATTCATATTTTTCAATGTCTGAGTTCATTGTTCTTCCAAATGTATTAATTGATAATACCTTCTTTGGAGGGGAGAAGATTTTTTGGTATCCTCTTTGTTCACAACATAAGCTGGAGCGTTTAATTCCAAGTGAATGGACATCTTTGCTTCCTTTCCATATACTAATGTGTATGGTGAAAATCTTGTACTATCCTTCGGGGTGAGTCTACTAGCCCATAATGCATAATCATATGCTAATTTCTTTGATTTACAAAATTTTTCTTCTTGAGAATCTGGATCAAGGTTTTATTAGTAGATTCATCCAAACCATTCCCTTGAGGATATTAATTTGATGATTGCCCCATAATAATACCATATTCTCCACAAAATTTTGTAAATTTTGAACCAATGAAGATTGATCCATTATCAGTTATAAAWTTTTYTGGAACTCCAAATCTYGACAKAATATTATCTTTRAGGAAAGATAAATTGTTCAGAATCGACCTTTTTCAAAGGTACAACTTCTTKCCATTTTGTAAAAAMTTTAGTTGTAGTGAGGATATATGAATGACTRTTACTTGATTTGGGATTGATTGGTCCAATAACATCCAAKCCCTATTGTGMAAAAGGCTCTTCAATTGTTATAGGTTGTAATGACATTGTTTCTTTCTTCATCTTACCTGATTTTTTTTTACAAGAGATACATTTTCTAATCATTGAGTAGGAGTCTTTAAATATGGATGGCTAATAATAACCCACTCTCATGATTCTATGGGAAGTTCTTGTGGGTGAAAATTATCCTACACAAACTCCTTCATGAAACTCTTGTAAACCTTTTTGAGCCTCCGTGCAATCAATGCACCTCAATAAAATCCCATCAAAATTCCTCTGAAATAAAACTTCAACAATTAATACATATTGATTGGCCTTCATTTTTAAGGATCTTCTTTCTTTGTAAGGAATTCCATTTGGGAACTTCCAAGACTTCAAATAAAATATTATGTTTTTATACCATTCGTACGTTGACAAAGATTACCTTGATGGAATTGATATATCTGTATTTACTCCATCAATCCCTATCATTAATTTACACAGTCCTTTTCCCTTGAATTCTCTTAGAGGTTTGGTTTCAATATCATACTCCTAGATTTTAGCAAGACAATTTTCTCATTTTCTTCTCTAAGTTGTTGATTAAGAAACATATTTACTAGAGAGTCTGGTACATAAGTTATGACATGAGATGCAAACATATATGTTCTAAAGTGTGATATTGCTTTCACCAGAGAGAAGGATTTCTTTTCTATTTTTGAGTATTTCAATTCATAACCATGGAATTTTTTTCTTATAAAACTGATTGGCAGTCATTATCCCTTTGAATTCATTTGTGTCAATATGGAAGAAATAATTTATTTTGAGTCAAACAAATACAATATGAAATATTTATCAAAGTTTGGGCTGATGAGGATTGGAGCAGTAGTAATTGCATGCTTTATTTTTTTAAATGTTGTTTGAATATTTGTAGTCCATTAGAATTCCTGGTCTTTCTTCAACAATATATTGATTAGATTTACAATTGTAGCATAGTCTGTGTAATGTTCCCAAGCAGATTCGATAAGAACTTAAGGGTTTAGTTCTGATTTGTTTCAACTGTTTGTTTGAATATTTTGCAAGTTTCTTCTCAAAGTTGCGTTGGAGATGTTTTGTTGAGTTTTATAGAATATAGTGAGTCCTCACATATCCACTCTCTAATTCCTTTGAAGTGCTTACACTCCAGAGTATAGGATCTGGTGACACCTATCCCTTTGTCTTGGACGACCCAGATATGTTTCGACTCCTGGCTCTTTGAGAGTTATCCCAAATCTTTTGCACTCACTCCTATAGGATGTAGGATCCCCTGGCACGTGTCTCCAACTGAAAAATGACTGGGATATTCTTCGCTACTTCAGGATTCGAGAGTTTCCAAAGCAACTCACCTCATTTCCCCCCGAAGTGTTATTCTTCTGAAGAACATATATTTCCTCCATGTGTCCTTCCCAACACTAACGATTAGGATGAATTTTCTCTTCGTGACTTCGATAGAAATCATTGTTTACTCCACACAATTTCTCTAAAGCTATTCCTCTTGAACCTTATGTTCTTTCACCACCTGTCTCTCTAGATGATGGATGGTTCCGACTGTCTTCGAAACTTAGGGACTTCGGCTATCTTGTTCTCCTTTGAACTTAAAAAGATTTAAGTATCATGCACTTACCTCTGGATCCAATGACTATTGGTCCTTCACACCTAGATCCCGTGGATGTGATCTATTCTCCTCCCCTACACGCTCCTTCTGGTGTGTCTAGACATATAATCTGACAACCCAAATATTTTCCTTGCAACTAGTCTAACAGTTTCTGTTGCTCCTCCTCCTGAGCTTTGGCTTTCTCTCGAATTGGAAAAATTTTCAAATGTCAAAGGCTTTGGCCTTTGGTCCTCTGTGAGCTTAGCTACTTTGAGTCTTGACTTGTGGTCTCCCTCCTGAGGTTTTATAACTTGAAGAAAGTTCATCTTTGATGCACACTTTTCACTCTCTTCAGTGTGAACCTGCACTGTCTTCACAATTTGAACTTGTAAAGGTCCTTAGCCTCCGTGTGCTTTGCAGAGTCTCTATGCACACTTGCACTATGTTTTCTGAGATTTTTATATTGAATCAACTTGCTTCTATGTACTCCTTGCGCTGAATCTCCTTGCTAATATTTTGCGAATGTAACTTGACGTCAGCTCTGGCACACATTCCCTCTTTGTGTGAAAACTTGAACTACTTTTCCGTGAGCCTTGCAGTTGCTCAGATTTCTAAAGGAATCAACCTTATGATTCCCTTCAAAGGGTTTATGTGCCCTCCTAGAACTGAACGCTCATCCCCCTGAGCTTTTTGAACTTTAAGAAAGTTCTCCTTTGCATGCCTTACGCTACTCCTTCCGAGATTTGTTCAACACTTTGATGAAGTGTGAGCGCACACTTACATTTCTCCCATAGTGTAGGTCTTAGACCGTTTCTACCTTCTGAACTCCTTGGATAGGCCTTTCTGTGAAAATTTTCACTTGACTCTCCTCCAAGTCTTAAACTTATGGTGTTCCCTCTTGTCAAACTTTCTCCCAGAGCTTCGAATTAGAGTTCTCGCACACTCCTTGCGCTCTACTGACCCTTCAAACGAATTCAAAATTTCAACACTTTGTCTAAGTTTGCACTCCTTGCACAGGTCTTCCTCTTGCTTCTTGAAATACTTTAGGTTCATGGATGCATCTCCCGCATCCACTCAATGCACACTTGTAGAGCTCCTTTCCCTAGAGTGTTCAACAAATGTGGTTCCTTCAACTTCTCCAACACTTCAGAATGCGTTGGTTTTGTTCACTCGTTGCACTCACTCAAAAAATTCCTTGTTGAGCCTTTCCTTCAGAGTGTTCAACAACTCCAAAGTATCTCTCTTGTCTATTTACCAGAGTGTTTAGTAACTCTGGGGTGTCTTCTCTGTGACACTTCTCTTCTCTCTAAACTTAGAATAGAGTTCTCTTGTGCATACTTGCATTTGCTCAGTGCCCTCTTGACAGAGCTCTATAGAGTATCCACCAACCTCTATGGTGTCTTCTCCTCGACACTCTTCTCTTCGGAATCGAGACATAATCCTCTCGTGCACACTTGCACCTACTCGATGCACTCC
>JZKD02S2094959.1:212183-223920 GCA_000966675.3 Picea glauca
CCCAAGATAAATGTTGTGTCTCTTGTGAATGTGTATTTCTCAGTGATCTTGTTCTTATGATTCTCTTATCTATTGAAATGCAAAGAACTATAATAATGGCATAAACATTAACAATTGGAAGGTGGATTGTGCATTGGTCAACCCAAAAGGCATGATGAGGAACTCATAATTCTGATAGTGGCATATGAAAAATGTCCTTTGTATGTCTTGCTGCCTCATCCTAATTTGATTTTATCTAGAGCACAAGTCAATTTTGGTGAAGTAAAATGCTCCATGTAGCTCATCCAATAACTAATCTATCCTGGGAATGGGATACCTGCTTTTTATGGTTTTATTATTCAAGGATATGTAGTCAATACACATGCACTTAGTTCCATCTTTCTTCTTTATCAGCACTACTGATGATGCAAAGGGAATTGAAATTATTGGGATTGGCCCCTTATTCCAATACTATGATGTGTTCAAACCTTCTATCTGGTGGTTTCCCTGGAGGAATCAGTTCAAAAACATTCTTATGCTTGTGAAGTATTTTTTGTATGTTTGGAGGATACTGCTTGTGCCCCTCATGACTCTTCTCCATAAAAAAACATTCTTCTA
This sequence comes from Picea glauca, assembly GCA_000966675.3. Classification (NCBI taxonomy): domain Eukaryota; kingdom Viridiplantae; phylum Streptophyta; class Pinopsida; order Pinales; family Pinaceae; genus Picea; species Picea glauca. The sequence continues at coordinate 212,781 of JZKD02S2094959.1, forward strand.
CATAGGCCACCTCCCCTCAGCTAAATATTGCATGCATTCATTTATTTGTTAGAACTATAGGTTCTTCTCCTGCCATCCCCTTAAGTGTGACCCTTTTTCCATTTTCTGAGTTGAAATACATCTCCATGGTTTATAGTTAGTGGTGATTGGTCCCAATGTGCTAAGCCATTGCACACCTCGTATGATGTTTTTATCTAGTATATCCACTACATATAAATCCAGTGTCAAAGTGTACCTACCCAAGTTTAAGATCATCTATGGAATATACTTGTCACAAGCCATAGTGCTTCCTCCTACTACCTCAACCAAAACCCCCTCAAAGTCCATGGTGGGAATGTGTTTCCTTTTTACCATAGAAATGCTAATGAAATTATGAGAAACTCCTCCATCAACTAGTACTATTGATTTCTTTCTCTGCAAAACTCCCTTCATTCAGAAGGTATTAAACTTGGGCACTCCACTAATGGATGCAATGGTAGCCTTATTAATCCCTGCAACATGGTGCGTGGGTCCCTCTTCTTCCTATGCATGTGATATTTGTTCTTCCTCCCTATGATTCATCTCTATGTTATGAATGGCTCCACTTTCCTCCTCATCCATCCCATATTCACTATCAAAGACTACTTCTATATAGTGAATTTTCCCTTTGCCCATACATCTGTGACTTGGCTACCATGTCTCCTTACAAGTAAAGCATCGTTGCTTCCCTCTTAACTCCATTCTAGTAGCTTTATCTATATTTCCTTTTCCCTTATAAAACTATCAGGTTTCTTGCCCCCTTGGAATGATTGGGGTCTAGGTGTGACATTGTTTTTGTAGGTTTCCCCTACCAAATCTTTGGTTTACTCAATAAAATCCTATAAAGTTATAGGATTGAAATCCTTAACCCATCCACGCAAAGGCTTGATCAAAACTTCTATGTAAATCATCAATAACTTGGATTTTGACTTATCTGGAACCAATGCTACTCTTTGAAACTCCTCAATGAATTCTTTTGCTGACCCAGTTTATCTAATCTATGTGAAATGAAGTTCTATATCCTCCCTGTCAAATATGTCAATGAGTCCATGGGTGAAGTCAATGTATGAAGTGACATGTTCATGACCCAAAGTGGTCATCCCATGAAACCAACACTCATGCGCTTTACCATTCAAGTGTAATGTTGCAAACTTGATGGCTTCTCCTCTTCCATGGGGTTTAACTAAAGGTAGGAATCCATCTTTTGTACCCAAGCCTTAGCTGGAATATGACTAGATCCATCAAAGTGGGGCATCTCCATTCTTCCTGTCTTACGCCCCAACTCACTGTCACCTCTTTAGTGTCCCTTAGATCCCTTAGACATTCACTTGTACATGATGTGGAAATATTCACCCAAGGAAACCTGTCCTCAGAAACCCACACTCAGAGAGTTATATTCTCTCTCCATATCCTCCCATTCATCCTCAAATGCCTCCATGTCCAAAGGAATTTGTTTCCCTTGTCTGTGCCTCCAATAAGGGAGGAATATATGGCCTAGGTGTGGTCCTTCTATCCATTTGGGAATGAGAATGTGTGCCTCTAGATAATTTGGAGTCCTATGTAGGATATTTGTGCCCATATTCCTCATCATGACCTCTTCCTCCCTAAGATCCACCGACTCCTTGGTTTCCTCCAAATAGGGTTGGATCATTTCCATGCATTTGCTCCATCAAGAACCAAGAAAGGATACTATGATGCTTGTGTTGTTCCTCCATTATTGCTATCATTCCCTCCTATCCACTTTGAAAGTTTGCAAAGGATATCTTTAGTACTGCCTACCCCATAGACAAATGATTATGCATCTCCTCCAAATTCTGTTGCTTAATAATTTGGTTGTTTCCTAGTGTGTCATTTATTGTTTGAATCACCTTTTCAGCTAAAATTGTTGCTTCAACTAACATTTCTTTCTCTGTTTCATGGGTTTCCCCCATGTTTCCTTCTAGATATTCTTCTTCAGGAATATCAGAATAAGGCTATCCCCCATGGCCTCTCCTTTTGGTCATTAGTTTGATCAAAGGATGGTGAAGGAATTCACCATGATACCACTGTAATGTTCCTAAGCAGATTCACTAGGAACTTAAGGGTTTAGTTCTGATTTGTTTCAACTATTTGTTTGAATATTTTGCAGGTTGCTTCTCAAAGTTGCGCTGGAGATGTTTTGTTGAGTTTTATAGCATATAAATGATGTACATGGCACAACAATAGATGTAAATAACAAGATACAAGATATATGACATAAGAGAGTAACCAAACAACTTCAAATATGACATTTATTTATTTAATAAGTTATCCTCCATAGAAGAGATATACATATTTGGAATAATAAAGAAGAAATTTAGAAGATGAGGCTGAAGATGCCCTCTAGATACAAGTAAGGGGAGTTGTGAGTCCTCCTAGCCTTCCAATAGTGACATGCAAGTCTGAACAAGATCAATTACTTTCCCTTTTGAATATTGGCACCCATATCTGGCTGAGTTGCACAACTCCTGGCTGGGAACCCCCGAAGAATTTCAACTTCTTATGTTTTTCCTTCCAAACACTTAAATAAAGCTATAGATTTATATATCTAGTGATGAGGAACACATAGAGTGATATTATACAGCTATTGTGATTGATATAACCCTCCAACTCATTGGATCCACAAGTGACAATGCACCCTCCTTTAGTAAATTTGCCCCAATGTAATAATAAATCAATATGGATAGAAAACCCCACACAAACTGATGAGATAAGGCACTATGGTGATGGAAAAAACTTCTGGAAAGGGTTTTTCTTTATATCTATCTCCTCCTAAGCAAATTGAACCTTTCGTTCTCCAACAATGCACCCAGTCTATAGAAAAACCCCCAAAATGATGCCCTGTCTTCACAATACCTCTTGAGATTAATCTGAAACTGAGTAGAATGGTGAGGGTGGAATATTTCACCATCATGGCCAATCTTGGAACATGAACAAAGGAATATTTCACCTCCTTGTTGATCTCTAGGGTTTGTTTACTCAAAACCCTCAAAATGTTCAAGTTGCAGAGCTCAAAGATGCTTAGTGAAAAATGACATGAATAATGAGTGAGACACCCTCCTCTCTCTTTTATACCTTCATCTTCTAATTTTCACTTAAATTATTTCATTGACTTCTAAGTATTAATTTATTTCCTCCTCTAAGTCAATTAACCTTTTTAACTGCTTTAACCAAATTCACTTTAATAATATAACCTTTTACTTCTTAGTGACCACTTTTGCGCCTCTTATCCCCCTTTTTCCCATGAGTCTATAGTCTAGAGGGGGGACTAGACTACTAAGTATTTCAATATCCTTGTCAAGAAGAGAGGGACATTACAATCTGGGACAAATATTCGTAAAAAAATTATCTTTCCAAAGAAGGATTGTACTCCTTTTTTAGATGTTGGAGGACTTAAATAATTAATGGTTTTAATTCTTTCAGGGTCTATATATATGCCTTCTTTACTCACTATATGACCCAATAATTTTCCTTCTGATACCACAAATAAACATTTATTAGGATTTAAGGATATGCCATACATTCTGCAACGTTCAAAGACTTGTCTAATATGTTTGATATACTCTTCCATTAATTTTGAATGAATAGTTAGCTCATATTGATAATCTGCCATAAATTTTCCAATCAAATCTTTGAAGGCATGGTCCATTTCCTTTTGGAAAATCACACTATCATTTTCAGCCCAAAAGACATGCGAACATAAGCATAAGTCTTCCATGGTGTAAAAAAGGTGGTCTTGAGTCTATCCTCTTCAACAATAAGCAATTGGTTATATTTAGAAGAACTATCCAGCATGGACATTAAAGCAGAGCTAATGATTTGTTGTAATAACATCTCCATGTTAGGGAGTTGTTAGTTATCTTTAATACTTTTCTGATTGAGATCTTTGAAGTCAACACAAAGACAAATTTCTCCATTCCTTTTTCTAACTACAACTGAATTTGAAAGCTATTATGAATGTTTGATTGGAAAAATTATGCCAACCTTCTTCCATTTTTCCAACTCCATTTTTACCAAGGGCATGAATTTGGGATTTATGATTATCAATTTTTTCTTAACAAGATTTGATCCCTCTTTGAGAATGTGCTGAAATATATACTTGTCATATTCCTTCAGATCATCATAAGTCCAAGCAAAAATGTCATGAAATTCTTTGAACAATGAAGTGTATTGATCATTTTCTTCAACTATACAACTACTACCAAGATTTAAATACTTTGGAGAATCAAGAGTACCAATGGTGATTTTTTGTGTCTCTTGAACTTTCCTAACATATGTCTCATCTTTAGAATATGATATTTTTGGTCATCTCTTGCAAAAATAGATTCCAAACTAACACAAACTTTAGAAACAAATGCAGCACTTTTCTCACCAAGCTCTTTGGTAGAATCATTTGAAATCAATGAATCATGATCTGTGAGGAAATTTGAAATATGTTCATCATTTTCAAAGACTTGCAAATAGTCTTGATTATCAAGTATTTAAGGAAGAAAATTCTCTTGTCATGAAATGTACTTTGATTTTGGGAATCATCTGAATTAAAAAGAGATGCAACTACTACCATTGCATAAGATTTTTGGTTCTTATCTCACGGATTGAAAGATATTTTGAAAGAATTAAAGGAATCCATGAGTTCAAATTCTCTTTTTGCATAATGATTTAGTTTTTCTTTCTTTATTTTGTACCTCTTCTTGATATTATTTATAACCAACTTTGAGTCACTAGTTACCACCATATCTTCTACTCTCATATGGAGAGTAAGGATCATTCATTGGATCAATGCTTCATATTCTGCTTTGTTATTGGTACATGGGAATTCCAATTTGATGGCATGTGGATATATACTAGATTGAGGACTTTTAAAAATGATTCCAACTGCATTTCCAGACTTAGAACATGCACCATCAAATGACATTTTCTAGAACCCTTAGAAACAATCTTCTTCATCTTGCTTAAGAGGCTTTATTTGATCTGCACTGAGAACAATATAATTTTCAATTCTAACAACAATATAATTATGAATTACTTCATTCTCTTTCTTCTTGAATGATATGGGATTTCTATTTTCTTGAGGAACCTTGACCATTGTCCCATATTTATTAAGAAGCATCATACAACTTCCATCATTCATAATATATCCTCCAATTAACGAACAACAATCCTGCCCTAATACAACCCCATATGCTAGAGGCAAATCCAAAACTATTTTGAAAACTGTTGTAATATGAGGGTCTACACTTATCCATGCACAAAAACATTTTATTTCACCATATGTTGAGACTTTTCTTGAATCAATGACATATATGCCTTCTCTGGTCTCATAGTATTTTGTGCATCCCATTCCAAGATATTTCACCTCTAATAGTGGCATGATGTTGTTAGTGGCTCCACTATCTACCAAACAAATATGAAATGTAAAATCATGATTTTATATGGATATGTAAAATGGTGGGACTTTACCCCTTGGCCTTATTGATGAAACATTTTGTTGCTTCCTTGTATTCATGACAACATATTCTATTATTGTATTTGTATCATCTAATATCTTCAAAATATTTTCTCTTTGTTGTGGTATATTTACCACCTCCATGAAGGGTAAGGTAATTTTTAGATTAGCTAGCTCATCAAATAGATTATAATTCATTTGTAGTGGAGTCTTTGTTTGATTAACAAATGTTTGTTTTTTTGTTGGTTCCAAAGTATTGACTTTTGATTTTACTTTTTTTAGGTGTTTCCCTTGTCTTGAACATATTTACTTGTGCTATAGTCTGAACAACATTAACTTGTGAACATTCATGATCTTCTTGTTCATAAAAAATGTAAAAACATGATGTTCCTTCATCCATTTGCACTGATTCTAAAACTTCATCTTGGGTAACCTATGCTCCTTGAGAAAAAAATTCTTCTTATACAAATTCTTCTAGTATGACAACATTTGGATTTGGAACTCTTGGTTCTCTTGGTCTATGTTCTTCAACTCTATCATTTCTTATTCTTTGATCTTATACTAGAACTCTTTTGTTTTGATTTGATGGAACCATATTTTCATCTCTTTCTAGTAATCTCATTATGCATTTGTCTAATTGTTCTGATCATTTAAGTGATCTTTATCTTTTGTCTTGTTTCCTAGGTAGCTATAGGATAATTTCTGACATTAGAGGGAACTCCTTGAATAATTCCTCCACCAGTTGCTCTATTTTCAATACTTCTTGAAGTAGATGATCCTTGAGGTGATATGGATAGAATATTCAATTGTCTTTGTACTTTTCCAAGAATGATATCGAGATCAACATTACTCTCCAACATAAACTCTTCCATTTCTATTTCCTTTTGAATTGTTGCATGTAGATCATTTATTTTTGAAGCTCTAATTGCATAATTCACATTTGAAGGCATGCCATTATTATAGCATCCAAATATGACATGAAAATTTGGGCATTTCTCTTTTGGGATTTGATTCAAAGTCTTAGATAATCACAAGTTAAAATATCTGATTCTTTCTCCTTTCTTGAGATGGATTTGAGTAAATTGAGTAAGAAAAGTATGATATGCAATGGGGGGGACATAAATAGTCATGAACATATTTTATAAATCATCAAATGATCAAATTGACTAAGATGATAGAGAAAGATACCATTCATATGTTGGAACTACCAAGGTTTGCAGAAAGACTCTGACCATCACATGTGTCTCTTTGGATCCATGATTAAAAGACCAATAAAGCTCCTTGTTGGAGGGTTGTTAATGTATGTTGTTCTCCATGTAGATTAAGTGGACTGGACCCGACCCTTCTTCTCATAACTCTTTGTCTATCATTTCTTTCTCTTTATTCATTTGGAATCTCATTTCTTTCTTCTTGATCCCCCATGATGAGGGTTTCACTTGTTTCTAATTTCAAACCTTGACCAACTTCGTGGAGCATAAGATTATTACTTTTAATTCTTGTTAGTGGACCTTTAAAATGTTCAAGGTTTTCTTGGATTCACAAGTGTCTTCTTTGCCTCAATGATATCTCTCTTTCTTCCTCCTCAACAAGGGTTTCTAAATATATTTCAATCTCTTCTCGACTTTTTGTTGTTGTTAACACCAAATCATATAGTTGATTCATAATACGCCCTTGATTTATGAGTTTGAATTGTAACTAAGGTTTATTTGGTTATGGTTGACTCATTAAAATTCCTGGTCTACAAAATCATCCTTTTGTTCTCCCCAGTATGGTTTCCAAAAATGTTGATGTTTAGATTGTTCAAGATCTCAACAAAAACCTTACGAGGATAAATCCCCCAATGTTTTTAAAGAGGTGGTGCTCCTCCTTTATTTCTTAAAATGAATTATGAAAATACAATTTAAAATATATAAAAAACATATTCACAAAAGAAAGATTCATGAGAAAAGGACCAAGAAATTATTCAAAATAGAAATATGATATCTTTACAGTGTTATACAAAAGTAAAGACAAAATCATATAAAATTAACATATTCCTCACATCCATCACAATATAAACAATATTTGGTCATACCATAAGAACTAAAATATATCAATCCACAATTCAAAGAAATTTAAATGAGTATCACATTTAAAACTGAAAGAGAATATGATAGGGACACCAAAAATATCATATTAAAGTTATGCCCCAAGATAGTTCTCTAAGGAGTTCAAAAAATAATTTTCTGGTTTTACAATGAAATGTAAAATTAAAAGGAAATTGCTCATCCAAATGGATTGGGATGAGGCTCCCGTGGACCTTTAAAAGATAGAATTGAACTTGGAATAAAAAGAGGAAAAATATTAGAAATCAACTATGAGTTTTTCAGAGAATGAAAAGACACAACTGGATGATTTCTAAGCAAGAAGTATAAAAGACGAGGAATTATAAAAAATGACCTCTTGAATTACTGTGATGGATTCTCTCTCTGTCTCCTCTCATTTTCTAGATGATATGTCATTTATACGTTCTTTTGATGGAACTACTTGACCGGTTGCAACTGCTTCCTCTTGATTTGTTTCAATTGTTTTAATTAAAGTGTTATTTAACCAATTTTTGATATATTCTCTCATTGGTTCCACCAGTATTTATTGTCTCACTTTCATATCAAATAATGAACTTTCAATATCTTTAAAATCCATCGAGAGTTGGAGGGTATCCTTGATATCATCATTTTTGTTCACATAACGAACCAACCAAATCTCTACCTCTATCTATGAATATTCAATCAGGTTGTTGAACTTTTTTGTTATTGTAATATTTAACGGGTCCATCTTTTCTTCCATTTGTTCCTTTGAAAGGAGTATTGAATTTATAATTAAATGTGGGTCCTTCAAATATTTAGTCAACCCGACTAGTTCTAACTCAATTAACTTTAAATATAATTCACCTCTTTTTACACTTACGAAATCGCACTCAGCTAAGTTTTCCTTTAAACTTTTGATTCTCTTGAGCCAACATGCCTTTAATTGTTTTAAACAAATTTCCAGAGGAAAATTGTCTTCTTTTCTCTGGGATTCACTAAGACCTTATATTATTGCACTAAAAGTATAAATATCTCCTTTGTAAAATTCTTCATTATTTTCAAGGTCTGCTTGAAGATATTGCTCAAAATGTGTCATTCTCGAGCCCAAAGAGACAAAGCTTGTTGTCAAATCCCAGGTTTCAAGAATTAAGGACATTCTCTTCTAGATATTGTCACCGAAATATTTCTTGATGGAAACTAGAAAACTTGATGTTCCTTTTAATATTGAACTTGATTCTAGTCTTCCTTCAAGAGTTCTCAAGGGTTGTAGGGTGGTGATAGGACTAGCAAACAACAGTGTGGGAGATAAGTATTTTTTCAATTCTCTAACTCTATCTTTTAGAATTGAATTTTCATTTTCTATATATCTAATTGACATTCTTAAATCTTCTCCCGTGGCCTCATGGAATTCTATGACCTTTGAGGGTGGAACCCCTTGAAACTCAAATTATAAACTCCATTTTTCTTATTTTTTGAATTCACCTTTTCTTTAATTAACTTTATGGATTTTTTATTGAATGTAGCATGATGCAGGGTAAGTGATTCGTCTTCAAATATGATTGGATCTTGAGTATCCATTTCCCTTGAAATTGTTCTTCTTTCTTGTAATATTTGTTCTTCACCTAGAAATTCTATTTCTTCATGTTTACATCGAGTTCCATGTCTTCCAGGACAATTTCATTTCCAGGTGTTTCTTCATTTTATCCCTCTTTATTTGTACCTTTCTTCCTCTTAATAAAAATTGGGAGTTTGTGTGGCTTATTAATATTTCCCTCAGGAGATTTTTGTTCTTCTTCATCATCAAAATTATCAATCTGAGAATTTCTTTGTTCTTGCACTGAATTCTGGGGTTTTCCTTTGGGTAAGACTTGTTTTTTAGAAGCATTTGGGGACTGTTAGAAAAACAGGATCGCGGAGCAATAAAATAAAAAAAATGTGGAAACAAAACATAGAAGATACACAATACAAGAGAGACACAGATTTTCGTGGTTCACCTAGTTTGGGATATGTCCACCAGAGAAATTTCCAGGTCCTTCCTTTATTATTATCTATCAAATGAAGGGATACAACCTACAACACAACCTTCTGTAACTTCCTCTTATTTATCTCACAGTCTCCTCTCTCAGAATACAATATTCTCCATCAACCATAACCGCAATACATTTCCCTCATAAAAGAGGGTTGCCTTATAGGGCAAAAAACCCTAAGATAATCTCTATTGTTAGATCTATGACCTTATAATGAACGATCTAGATTTACAATGAACTTACAATATACATTTAAAAGGCAATTTTTTCTTCAGGGGCTTCACCCCTGAACCCCCACTGGGGGCCTGCTTGCCCCCAGACCCCCCAATCGGGGGGATAGCCCCCCGGGACCCTGTAGAGGGGGTAACCCCCCTTTGCACTCCCCTGCATGGAAGAGTGTACATACTTCTGGGGTGTAAATACTTCATGGGGTATAAACATAGATGAAAGAAAAAGACCTCTAAATCAAGAACATAATCGGGCTCCACAACCAACAATCTCCCACTTGGAGACTGATCTCAACAACTCCATCATTGTTGTATATGCTGGTATCTGAACCTTCTTGGACCTGGAAAATTTATCATCTTCATCTTCATTCTTGAAGACCAACTGAAACTGAGCAGGAACTCAGTTTCTCCCTGGTTACTCCCTTTGTTAACGTGTTTGCAGGATTCTAGCTAGTGTGTATATTTTCCAACTTCAGATGTCCATCTTCCAAGGAGGATTGTATGAAGTGGTACCTCAACTGTATATTCTTAGTCTTAGAATGGAATATTGAGTTATTTGCAAGATGAATGGCACTCTCACTATCACAGTACAACCTTCTATTCTCTTTCTTATTTCCCAATTCCTCCATAAACCTCTGTAACCAAATCATCTCTTTACTAGCCTCTGTAGCAGCAACATACTCTACCTTTATTATTGAAAGTGCAACAACCTTTTGTAGTTTTGAAATCCAACTTACTGTTGTTCCACCTATAGTAAACACATACCCTGTGGTACTCCTTCTGCTATCTTTATCACCTACCGTATTTGAATCAACATATCCTTGTAGAGCAGTTTATGAACCTCCAAAACATAATGCATGATTAGCAGTACCTCTCAAGTATCTGAGAATCCACTTTACTACCTCCCAATGTTCTTTACCTGGATTGTTCATATATATTCTCACAACTCCCACTGCATGTGCAATATCTGGTTTTGTGCAAACCATTGCATACATCAAGTTGCCAACTGCTGATGAATATGGGACACTAGACATGTATTCTATCTCCTCCTGTGTCTTGGGACAATTTCCTTAGTTAATTTGAAATGGCTGGCCAAAGGTGTACTAACTGGTTTTTCATTCTGCATTCTAAATCTCTCCAACACCTTCTCTGTGCACTCACCCAGAGATAATGTCAATTTGCGATTTTTCCTATCTCTTGTTATTTTCATACCAAGGATTTTTTTTGCAGCACCCAAATCCTTCATCGCAAATGAATTGGATAATTTCTTATTGAGCACATTTATATCCTGCATATTAGACCCTGCAACAAGCATGTCATCTACATACAATAGCAAGA
>JZKD02S2094959.1:323287-345613 GCA_000966675.3 Picea glauca
GGAGTGTTAAATTCCATTTGCAACATATTGTCCTGGGAAGCCCTTCTAACACAAGGGTCAAGCACTAGGTCGCATTGGTGTTGGCAGAGTTACTCACCCTGCTTTGTTGACATCATTGTAGAGATTACACGTATTATGGGGGTCACTCGGAGGTATACCCACAATGATGAGTGGAAGCCTTTTGAGTTGATTTCGGGCTAGATACCCTGCCCTTGCGTGTGGATCGGACTGGTGACTGTTCCCCCAGGATTTACTATTGTTGGTGGTGACCTTAGTGGTCTATATCTCTAGGTTCTTACCCAAGGTGACTGTGGAGGGGAAAGTCTTCACGGTACCTAGAATTGACGTTGATCAAACTCACTCGGGCTCCTTGGAGGGTATACCCATGATTATGTGTGGGATCTTGCACCAGGGTGTAATTCCGTTAAGCAGGTCGTCAATGTAACTTTTCCATCCTAGCCCTGCCCCTTCTCGTCTCGTTGTTGCGACGTTGGATTTCATCACCAACTAGTGGCTTCGATATTAGAAGGTCTTGTTTTCTTGGTGATTGCTGCCTAGATTTTGTTTACTAGTGTGTTTTGGTTGTTTTTCAAAGTTGACCATAGGAATTTCTTCACGGAGCTTGTCACTCATTTACAATTGCTCCCCCACGACGTTCACGTAGAATGCAAGGTTTATCTCCAGAGCATCTGGACGATTCACAACCCTTGCCTACCGGTACGCCTGAGGGTTCTTCCCATCAGACTGAAGTTCCAGTGGTTACTCCAACACACAGGGAAACAAGTGACGTTCCAGTTGTCACCACACCACAAATAGAATCCACTGACTCTCTAGAACCTTTTCGAATTACCAATACTAGAGAGGAATATCGCATTCGTCATGGTAAAAGACCTTTTGTGCGATTAAATTCCTCTGAAGAAGTAGTTGTTACCTCTTTTGAATCAACCGTTGGGCCTTCTCCTGGTGTAGTAGGCCAAGATCCTTTTTGGTTAGGTGATTTTCGATGAGTCCTTTTTGGTACTGAGTCACCCACAGTCTACAAAATCAACCCTCCAGTGTTGACTGAGACAGAAACTACACCTGTAGCTACCACTTATCAATTTGTTCTTCCTCCCAAGATGGCCCATATCGCTAATACTTCGAGTGTCCAAACCGAAATTACTGCAACTACTCTTTCTCCTATCAATACCCAGCGAATGCCTGATGTCAACCCGACATTACCACCCGGTTACCATGCATTGAATGCTTTGTTGAATGCTTCCAATCCAACACCTCCACAAACCCCAACCGATTCTCCAGGTGGTCCTTCTTTTCCTGGGCATCCTATTTCCGATTTTATTCCGACACTCCCTCCATTTCCTTCTAAAAATCCTAATCCTAGTGGCACTATCCCGACTGTTGCACCAAACCCGCAGATTCCCATTGGTGTACAAGGTGGTACGATTCAATTTCCTCTTATTGGTCACAATCTGATTACTACAAAACCTTCGGTTGGCACACAACCTATGATAGGGGGACCAACCTCACCTTTTGGACAAAACATACCTCCTGAATTGGCCCAGTATTGGAATCAGATTCTACAAAAATTTCCTCAAAATGCTAGGGGGCAACAGACTATCCCTACTATCGGCCTACCTTATCCAGGTATACCTAATCCTATTCGGGGTTCAGGTCACAATGCTCAACCTCAGGTCCCTACTCAAACTCAAGGTTACAATCCTTAGGGCTACTATCCTATCCAACCACCACCGAATCATCTAGGGTCTTCCCTCTACGGGCAGACTGCTTACGGCCCTACTGGTTTGCTGACAGGGCTTCCACCCCAAAGCCATCAGTACCCGCAAGTGAACCAATAGTTACCTTTTCTTGCTACTTTGGATTTGCTAGATTTTTCTAGGATTCTAAATGATCCTATTCGTCACTCTCCTCAATGGTCCGTTATTCCAGCCAAGCTGCCATCGGACATTCCCAAATTCGATGGCAAGGCGGGAGAGGACCCAAATAATCATGTTATGAATTTTCACTTATGGTGTTCCTCCAACTCGTTGATGGATGACTCCATTCGTCTACGTCTTTTTCAATTAACCCTTATCGGTTCTGCTGCGAAGTGGTATATTGAATTGCCACGAGGTTTCTTTTCTTATTTCAACACCTTAGCTATGGCTTTTCTTACACATTACCAGTTACTGATACGTTATGATACTGGAACTGAGATCTTGACTTCCTTCAAACAGACTAAAGGCACTCATATATCGGATCATATCCATGAGTGGTGAAGGAGACGACGTCTCATTAAACTTGAACTCCCTGATTAGTTACTGGTAGAATGGTTTACGAAATCCTTCGTGAATGAAATTGGTAAAGACATTGCCATGGGTGGTGTTGTTATGGAAGAGAAGGCTATAAGTTGTGCTCAATATCTAGATCTTGTTTATTCGCAAACGAGAACACTTTACGATTTTCTACCTGAGTTACCTCATCCTGGTACTTCCAGCACTTCAACTACTCCAACTGCCTCACATGCAGTTGACGGTGTGATTGGTACTGCCCAAACCCAATCACATTCTGTTTCAAGCTCCAATCCTAAGTCTACTACTTCTAATTTTCAAAATGCTCCGTCTCCTACCACTTCCATTGGTAAAACTTCTAAGGTGAACGTCGTTCAATCTACCCCTACCGGTAAAAATAAATCAAATAAAGGGAGAGGCAAGAATAAGGAGAGAAAAAACAATAATCAAACAGAGCAGGCTAAAAATGCCCCCATTGAAGATCAGGATAAGCACAAACCTCGATACCCTTGCCTTATCTGTGGTGACGATCACTACACAAAGGATTTTCCACGATGTGATGAGGTCACTAAGTTCCTTCAAGGAACACCTAAACCATCTACACCGACAGTTTTGTCTCAACCCTTCCCATCTCAACAACAGGCTCAGCTGGTCATCCATGACCAACCATCTACTTCTACCACATCTTATGTTTTGATGTGTAATGGTGATTCCAAGTCCAATAACATTGCACTCACGACTAGAGCCAAAGATTATACTCCGTCTAAGGAGAAGGTTGATGATTCACCTCCTACTTTGGTACAACCCTCTCCACCGACTCCACCTACAAATAGTCCTCTTCATCTAGAACGACCGAGCCTTGATACAATCCTACGACCCCCTAAGGGTGTTGTTCAAAAGTCGGATTTCAATCCTCATGCTCGTGCGACCTAGAACTATAGCATTGCCAAAGATCTAGCCCAAGCACCTTCAACGATGTCTACCCTTGAAGTCCTTCAGTCTTGTCCTGCACAACGGAGGGCTCTGTTGAAAGCTATATGTGGAATTGATCCAACAAATACGAATTTAATAGTCTTTGACTTGGAAGATCATATTCCAAGGTTGCCCCCTCAGCTTGTGTTTCATATACAAGTTGTTGTCACCGACAAGAATATTTTTTGCATTGTTATAGATGAGGGTGCCTCTATGTGTGTAATGTCTTTTGCTTGTTGGAAAGCCATTGGCTCTCCTCCTTTAAATGAATCACAAAATACTTTGAAATCCTTCAATGGCTCTATTTTTAAGCCTTACAGTGTTCTTCCATCGTTGTCTGTTACTCTAGAAGGTAAGACACTCCAAGTTGAAGTGGAAGTTTTCGATGCTCCCCTGGATTATAATCTTCTACTTGGTCGTAGCTGGATAGATTCTATGTGCACTGTTGTGTCAACACTTTTCCGTGTTGTACGATTTCCACATCAGGGAAAGGTTGTTACGGTTGATCAAATTGCCTTCTTTAATTCTAACGCTCGTACTGGCAACGTGTCATTTATAGATAAAACCCCACCGGGTTACGAGAATGTTAGTGTAGGCCTTTTAAAAGACTCTTTGTTAATGGGTACTTTCCCCATTCCACCACCACCTGATGTTCCACACCCATCAGTTGCTTCTATCAACAAGATCTCTGCCGTACCTCATGAACTTCCTGTGTCTTCCGACCCTTGGATAGTCCTTGATCCTGGAGATCGCGCTCGTTTTGGCGACGTCATGCCGTTAAGTCCGGTTAAGTCTGCTTATCACGCTATTCAATCGACAACACCTTCTACACCTTCTCTTGATGAGTTGTCTCCCGATCCTTTTCGTGTCATCTTTCCCACTGACGAGATGATCATGTTTTTCATGGAGGACACCCCTTGGGACGATGGACATCATCGTTCCATATTGTTTCTGGAACATCACACTCTCGAGAATTACCAAGGGATTTCGATTCCGTCGACCATTTTTGTCATATCGACCGTTCTCGGCTCTACATATGATGTGTTTGCTGAAGGGAACCTTTGTAATATATCTCCCACGATTCCCATTTATATATCAGTTAAACCCGGGATAGTTGAAAATGTTCACATTGGAGCTTCGTGTTCTCTGGATGAAATCGACACCTATACATCCCTGTTCAAAGAATTTCGTGACATCTTTTCCTGGAGCTACAAAGAGATGCCTGGTGTCGACCTTGCTATTGTTGTACATGAGATAAAGACATACCCCGGAGCTAAACCAGTCCGGCAGAACCTTTGTCTGGTCCACCCACGTAAAGCGGCGACCATCAAGCTTGAGGTTGAAAAACTTCTCAAAGCCGGCTTTATTTATCCCGTGGCTCTGACAGAATGGGTTTCCAACCCTGTACCGATTGATAAGAAAGGTTGTAGTATTCATGTGTGTGTTGATTATAGGGATATTAACAAAGCCTATCCAAAACACAACTTTCCAACCCCTTTCGTCGACCAGATTGTTGATGACAGTGCCAGAAGTGAAATCTTTTCTCTCATGGATGGTTTCTCCGGCTATAATCAAATTAATATCGCTCCCGAGGACCAACATAAAATCACTTTTATTTGTCCTTGGGGTACTTTCACCTATAGGAAACTTCCCTTCGGTCTGAAGAACACTGGCGCAACATTTCAATGTGCTATGTCTTATGCTTTTCATGATATAAAGCATATCGTTCAACCTTATTTGGATGATTTACCTGCTCATTCTTTACGCCGTGTCGATCACCCCACTCATCTCTGAGAAATTTTCGTTCGTTGTCGGTTCTATCGCATTCGTTTAAATCCTCATAAATGCATTTTTTACGTAGAATCCGACCATCTTCTAGGTTTCATTGTTTCACATCAAGGGATCTGGGTAGATCCTCTTAAGGTTGAGGCAATTCTTAATCTCCCTCCTCCTTTTACACTACGCCAGTTGCAAATTTTGCAGGGGAAAGCAAACTTTCTTCATCGTTTCATCCCTAATTACGCCGAGATTACTCGTGGTTTTACACGGCTACTAAAGAAAGATTTCAAATTCGTCTGGGATACCACTGCCAACAATGCTTTCGAGGCTTTGAAGTTGTCCCTCACACGAGCTCCGCTTCTCTTTCCTCCTGATTATAGTTGTGATTATTTTCTTTATCTTGCTGCCTCTGAGTATACTATTGGCATGGTCCTTGTCCAAGAGGATGATAAGGGCGATGAGCATGTTGTTTATTACTTGAGTCGAAGTCTCACATCAACTGAAATCAAGTATCAACATGTTGAAAAACTGGCCTTAGCTGTCTTTCAAGTTGTTCAACGCTTTCGACATTATATTCTTTCAAGGAAAACTACAGTGATTTCACATTGCAACCCTATGCAACATATTTTGACACGTCAATTGCTAGGGGGAAAGTACTCCAAATGGATTGTCATACTCCAGGAGTTTGACTTGGAATTCGATCGAGCCGCGTCTAATAAATATTTAGTTTTTGCTGAGTTAATATGCGATTTTCCTCACTCTGCCACAGAAAATGTAGCAATAGATTCATTACCTGATGAATCGCTTTTCCTTATCAGCACTGACGATATTTGGTATGGAGATATCATTATATATCTCCAAACCCAAACTTTTTGTCCTGCTTTTTCTAGTACTGAATGACGTCGTGTCCGTTATCAAGCTTGTCAGTACATTATCCTTGGAGATACTCTTTACCGTCGAGGAATTGACTCTATTTTTCGACGTTGTTTGACTTTTGATGAAGCCGAGAAAGCTCTGAATGACTGCCATTCTAGATCATGTGGTGTTCATATGTATGGGTATGCTACTGCCCAGAAGATCTTAAGCGTAAGATATTTTTGGCCTTCCTTGTTCAATGACTGCATTACTGCCATTCAAAAGTGCCATGCCTGCCAGACCTACAATCAGAAGATTCGGTCACATCCTGCTCCTCTTCATCCTGTGGTCTTAGTTGGTCCTTTTGCAAAATGGGGCATTGATTTCATGACATGTCACCCTCACTCGGCCGAGGGGCATGGTTACATCATTGTAGTTGTTGATTATTTTACAAAATGGGCCGAGGCGATGCCAACATTCGATAATACTGGAAAGATTGCAGCGTTGTTTCTTTTTAACCATGTCATAGCTCATTTTGGTGTTCCTTAAGATATCATTACTGATCATGATATTCATTTTAAGAATTTTATGATGTCCGAACTTACGGAAAAGTTGGGTCTTCGTCATGATAACTCAACACCCTAATATCCGCAAGCTAATGGACAGGTCGAAGCAATCAACAAAGTTCTTATAAATATGCTTCAATGGATGATAGGAATTCATAAAACCAGCTGGCACACGATGTTGTTTTTGGCATTGTGGGCATATCGGACATCTGTCAAATCTACTACGGGGTTTACGCCTTTTCGATTAGTCTATGGCGTGGAAGCCATTCTTCCTATAGAATGTTAGATACCTTCTCTGAAGCTAGCTGTCGAACTCTTACCCAATACTTCTGCTGAAGAAGAATGTCTATTGTATCTGATGCGATTAGACAAGACTCGACGTGACGCCACTCTAGTAATAGAATCCCAGAAGAAATGCATCAAGGCACAGTATGACAAGCATGTCAAGCCTTGCATTTTCTCTAAAGGTGATCTTGTTCTTCTGTATGAACAGGATAAAGATGTCTTAGGAGCTGGGAAATTCGAACCAATGTGGTGTGGTCCTTACATTGTTCTCTGAGTTTTGGAAAAAGGAGCGTATGAAATGGTTGATTACAATGGTATACCTTTGAGTGAACCCAGGAATGGGTTATACTTGAAGAAGTACTATGCATAAGTCATTTGTGCACAAGTACCTGTATTTTATGTATCATACTTTGTGTGTGTTATTTTAGTTTGCTTTTGATGTTATCTGGTCTCTGCCCTTACGCGACGTTGTGTTTGATTGCCAGATGTCGGGAACTTCACTACCCTATATTGGCTTCACTGATGGTGCTAGCCATAGTACTCAGAACCTAGCTTCTGCTGCATGGGAAATCTATGCCCCAACAAATGAACTTATATCTTTACGAGGTGTATGTCTTGGCCGATCAACCAACAACATCACAGAGTATAGTGCCATTATTGAATTATTGGTAGATGCTATCTCACTTGGAATTCGTCATTTGGTTGTGCGACTTGACTCACAGCTTGTAGTACTACAACTAAGTAATATCTACTCTATTCGAAGTCCTACTTTGTTAAGGGTATATTTGTGGATTCGCCTCTTGGAATGGTATTTTGATCACATTGAATATCAGCATATTCCTAGATGTCTTAATACATTAACAGATGCATTGGCTAATTATGTATTGGACAGACATTTGAACCATTTATAAATCAAACACATTAAAATTCACACATCATAAAGTAAACCGGTAGAAGCCATTTGTATATAACGATCAAAAGAGTTTGTTTTTTACAAAAAGTTTGTCCGAAGACCAAAATATCAAAAATTGAAGCTTATAGCTTCTACAAAGTGACGTCACAGATGACGTTCATGGTAACACACTACTGCTCTAGAAACTCTATGGAGCAGTCGACCCATAGCTGCTGATACCCTTACAGTGTGACGCTGATCACGTCATGGAATCTCTTCTAGAGTCATATCTGGAATGTCTGTTGTCAGGCCCTCTAAATTCTGTTCCACCACCTGATAGTCTTCAACATACTGTGGTACTTCTGCTGCTACCTCTCCTCGTCACTGGATAGGAGAAGTGCCAGGAGGTCTATACAGTCCAACATCTGTGTTATCAACAAACATTTTTGTGTTAGTCTTCGGATAAATATATAAAACCAAAAAAATTTGAATATGATTAAAATTCAAAAACATTTAAAAAGAGAAAATGTGTGTATTTCTTACCAAGGTCTCCCCACTGAGTGTCCTCAGGCAGTGCTAAATCCGGATCACCTCTGAAATCCAACCCGGCATACGCATAGTCATCGACCATCAACATCTAGTTTTGCAACCAGTCAAAGAAAATATCGTCATATTTGACGATTGGTCCTACCATGTGTCGGGCCATGAGCCGACACCATCGCAACATCCTCGGATATCTAGGACCCAAAAATTCCCACTCAATCTGTAGTCTAAATACGGGGACCCTCTCGAGGAAGAAGGACACTAACAAAGATCCATAACCAAATTGTTTCAGTTCACCCCGCCTGCACTTGGTTAGTTGTCTTTTGATACTGCGCAGCACTGCATCAGCCCAGTTAAATACTCGAGGATCAATACACTCGATGGCGTGCTGGAAGTAGCTCTGTAATGCCATATGGGGAGTAGAACTCCCAGCCATCCGAGCAATCGTGAAGAGAATAGTGTGGAGAGTCAAGTCTGTTACTCCCCAGATTGCCACTTTCCCTTTCTTTCTTTCAGCCTCAGGTACACAGTATTGATTGCAATATTCACTCATTTTTAACCCGCCACCTCTGCTACCGGTCAGATTGACATAATACCTGCACCTGAATAATCCGGTCAAGAAGTATATGTCTTCAATGTCAATGGATAATGTGTGAGCTCCTACATTGAAAACTTGCTGGTCTGGGTCCCACATATGGACTAGATACTCTAGTAATCTAACTTGGGCTCTCATGCCCGGAATACGGAAATATTTTAAGATCCCACATTCTCTCAATGTAGCTATGGTGGGAGGATAATTCTCGGCATTTTCATTATCCTCTTCATGTTCTCGTTCCCGCCACTCAAGCACCATGATTGTTGGTCAAATACCTGCACAAGGAACATAAAGGGCGAATTAATGATTTTATTCATGATATGAATCTTTTTCATTGGTTAAATATTTAAAATTTTTTTGAGTTTTGCGCTGCTCACAAGTGACTTATTATACACAGTGCGAACACCTTGCAGGTGGCTCAAAGCCCACCTGTGAGAACGCATCATTCTCGCAGGTCCCATATGGGCTGCCTGCGAGAATGATTCTACGCATGTAGGGTTCAAAAAGTCACTTCAAAATGAAAAACTAACCAATGAAATCAAAATTTTAAACCATGAAAATATCAAGAATGAAGAGCTTACCGTAATGTTGCAGACGGCTCGTCAAATGATCTCTTGTAGCTCCCTAAAATTAACGCCGAAGTCAGAGGGTAAAATGGGGGTTTTTGGAACTCAATAGTGAAAATGTGAAATGGTATGGTGGAAATGTATATTTACTCATTTAATTTACTTTTTACTATGTCATTTTTGGGTTTTTATGTTTATCTATTGTTTAAACCTAATTATTAATATAAAAATGAGTGTAATAACTTGCAGGTGTGAAACATTGTTGATTACAAACAAGGATATGGACACATTTTTCTCCATTATGGTGTGATTTTGATTGTTTTTCATGGTTTTTACATAAAACCTCGAGCATTGTTTTTGTCCGTTCTTACGCTCGTACATACAAGAGAACGTGATCGAGCATAGTTTTATCACTTTTTCGGGCTCAACAAGGTTATACAAAAAAGGAACCCCCTTGGAGTCCTCTTTAAGCTCTTTTCAGACTCTCTAAATATGAAAAGATCGTCGAGCGACCTTTCTATCTTCACGCTTGCTAAAGTATTTGAAATATGCGTCTGGTGAGCGATAATTTATCTCTTTTTTGGTCTCATCCATACTACTTTATGAAAAAGGAACTGAGAGAGTTCTCTTTTAAGTGTTTTTCCAAACTCTATAATCTTGAAAAACCTTTGAGTTTACTATCTTTAGACTCGTTAAACAAACATTGACAGACCCGTGATGGGACTGAACCACTCCTTCTTAGGGTTCGTTCAAAATACTCCGAGGGACTCGTCTGAAGGATGAGCTTATATCAACAAGCATATGTGATCCTCTTCAATCTTGCGTAAAAATAAAGAGGTACTTGCCAGAAATGGTGGGGGGAAAAATTGGGAAAGGGATATGTTTCATATTTGTATTGATTGGCAGTAAGTGTCGCTCTTGAACATGATACCCCCTATTCATCATTTGAAGCCGGTTTGGGAAATCCATTTGTCTCTATTTAGATTGATTACAAGGTCATTCCATGTGTCTTCTTTGAGTCAATGCTACCAAATCATTGGTCATGTCATTCATATGTTCAAGAGAATTCCATCTAAAACCTATTTTGAGTCGGCCATTTGCAGTTATTCATTCTCTCCATGTCAGCCTTCCCTGTGTCCAGTCCAATTTGAAAAATGCTCTGTTTCACTTTCAAACTCTGATTACTCATTTAATGTCATTGATGGGGGATACATCAAGGACCTCTTGTGACGAGTTTTGTTCCGTCGACTTCAGCTCATTATCCAGAATCAAGACTTAGAAATTATTTAGTACCTTGAAGCTTGCATGCCTCAATGGCAAGTTTCCTCGCTTTCGATAGTGGGTTTACATCATTAACCCCTGATTGAAAGATTTTGTCAGATGTTCGACATCAACTCATTTATTCACACTCGACAGATTGTACTATGGTACCTTGGGAGTCATTTACATCAATGGTGATTTCCCTCGCACTTGTTAACGGTTACATCAATGACTGGTAATCAAGTGGTTTCTACCATGTTCGACTTCAACACATGTAATCACATGGATAGATTCGTACTTTGGGTGACGAGATTGAAGACCCTGGATATCATTTTTGTAATCCAAGTTGTGATGGATTATGTATAATTTGCAACACATAGATCCACTGTGTATGTTTCGTGGCTATGTCATCTTGATTTGAAATTTCCCGCATAGATCCACAGTGTATTCAGGTGGCTATGCTATATTTTGACAGGATGGATCCACAGTGTATGATTGGTGGCCATGAACCATGTCTACAATGTCATCAGTCTGTGATCTGAGTATGGGAATGCCTACCTCAGAATTGATATATATGATACTCTACAGATGCTTGATTGTTCGCAGGTTTCCGATTAGATGTGCTCCTAGTTCTTGACACACACATGCAGCTTACAAAGTCTATCGACTATCATTGGTTCCAATCTCAGACTTTGGGGGGCATTCTGTTACCCATGATTTTGGTCCTCATGATGATGTATTGA
The DNA here is from genome assembly GCA_000966675.3 of Picea glauca. Taxonomy (NCBI): domain Eukaryota; kingdom Viridiplantae; phylum Streptophyta; class Pinopsida; order Pinales; family Pinaceae; genus Picea; species Picea glauca. The sequence goes on from JZKD02S2094959.1 coordinate 334,632, forward strand.
TTATGGTGTATTCGGGCTCTTCATTAGAACTTTCTCCAGAGAAAAGTTACCTTCATCTCTTTCTAGAAATGACAGTTTTGAGGAAGGTTCACAGGCTGGCAATACATTTTCCTATGAGAATGCATGATTCTCGCAGGCTGCTTTAAGCCAGAGTGCGAGGAATTCACACTGTGTCTAACTGTTAGGGTGCGAACATCTTCTAAAGAAGGGAAAATGATGAATTCTCGAAGCTTCTAGAAGGGAATCTTCTAGAAGGATGAGATGGCATTCGAGTGGTTATCTAAGTACTGGATTTCCTGATATTTTGGGATCATTCCTATCCAAGTAACTAATTCATTCTCTCTTATATATTGAGTGGATTCTCATGGAAGAGGTTAGCAAGCATACAAGCAAGAAGTTTATTGGAGAATTAGTGGAAGATTGTATGAAGGACTGATGCTACAACAGTTAGGAATACAAGCAAGGTGATCAAAAGTGGTTGATCTTCTTCATGAAAGTGAGAAAGTGTGTGTGTCAAAGCTAGGAGCCATCGAAAGGGGGTTTGCAACATCAAGGCTTAGGTTGTAATTCTTGCTTTCTATCAATTTAATATAGTAATATGTCCCTTTCCCATAAATCTAATGTCACTTTATTGCATAACTCCTTGATCATATGCATAGATTAACTGTTGAATATATTGAGTTGTTTTCACTTCAATTGGTTTGAGCTATCCTGGTCTTGATGGAACAAGAGCATTGGAGCGAAGCTGGACAATAGAGACCCAAGGAAGTGATCATAAGGTATGTTCATGATTCTTGCCTCCTAGTTCATTCAATAGTTGAAATCTAGGGAAAGAGTATTATTCTGTCTTATTTTGTTCTAGATCCAGGTGGATCTAGAGAGATTGGTTTGTGTCCGCACTTACAGATTTATCCATTAACAGGGTTTTATGTTGAGATTCCTTAGCCTCTCCAATAGTCAATACTCTTCGTCTTCTTTGTCACAGTCGAGCTCATTCCCTCTGTTGCAGTTCCAGGCTCCCACTCTCTTCCATATATCAATCACCTCTATGAATAGTCTTCATACCACTAGAAGATTCCTTGAGACTCTTCATCTTCTCTGGTGATCACCCTGAAGTCTCTTCAAGTCCTATGGTAGAAACCATCAGTGGTTTTCTAGCAGTTACAATATGAATCTCCAAGAAAACACATCAGCAACTGAATCGCCAACCATCCAAGAGTCATGATTCAGTTCTGCTAACTGAATCATAACTGATCGATTAACTGTGAAGAGAAACAATATCCCTTTGATCAGATTTCCAAGTATCCAACACCGTTGGATTACAAGCATAGGGTCTCACAATGATTTTTCCATTTCACAATTTGACATTTTAGCATTTCGGCATTCCTGTGGTGAAGAGTCTTGACTCTTTAAGTCACGATATCCAAAATGGAGATTAGCTTTGTGCTAGCTCCTTCCTTGAGCCTTTGTTGATGTGACCATATGTTATGACCAAGGGATAATTCTGAACACGCATTTCGCATTTCGCGTTTCAGGGATTCTGTGAAGAGTCGTCTCGAATCTCCATGTACCAAACTCTGAAATGGAGCTTGTCTCTTCGATCTCTTCTCTATAGCTCTTCGATGATGTGACCAGCAGCGGTGACCAAGAGATTATCCATAAAGTGCTTTCACAATTTCGCATTTCGACATTCCTATGGTGAAGTGTTTTGACACTCCAAGTCACGATCACCGAAATGGAGTTTGGTTGCACTAACTCCTTCATCCATCTTCCATAGATGTGACCACTGGCTGTGACCACAGCCTTATTCGAAAACTCATTTCAGAATTTTGTAATTTTGCATGTCACGAATTCCTGTTGTGAGGCATCTCGACTCTCCAAGTCGCAATCTCCGAAATTCCATGTCACAATTTCACATTTTGGCATTTCGTGATTTCGATAATTCTTGTGATGAGATATATTGACGCTCCATGTCACGATCCTAAAAACTCCGAAACTCCATGTTGCAATCCCCGAAATTCCATGTCACAATTTCACATTTCGACATTTCACAATTTCGACAATTCTTGTGATGAGATATCTTGATGCTCCATGTCATGATCCCTGAAACTCTGAAAATCCATGTCGTGATCCCCGAAACTAAATTCCTGGAATGACGTCACTCGATGATGTGTCATGATCCATGTGTCTGCCACATGTCACTCAGAATTGTGATTTCCAGGTTCCTGAAATGCCAAATCAACTTGACACTTGTCCTTATATGATTGTGCCACGTGTCCTTTCTGATGTAGGCTGCCACCTGTCCTTGTTGACATGGTCTGCCACATTCACCTCCTGGGTCTATTTTTGGATTTTTTCCTTTCACATTTCACAACTTCGGGACTCCTATGATGAAGAGTCTTGACTCTTGACTCCTCCAACTCCTGGTATCTGAAACTCTGAAACGAAGTCTTTGTTGATGTGCCTGTTTCAAGATTTCAGCGTTTCACATTTCTTAACTTCGAGACTCTTGTGATGAAGAGTCTCAACTCTTGACTCCTCCAACTCTTGGTATCCAAAACTTTGAAATGGATTCTTTGTTGATGTGCCTGTTTCAGGATTTTGGGGTTTTTCATTTTTCAAGTTCCTGTCATGAGTTGCTTCCTTGACTCCTCCAGCTCCCGGTATCCGAAACTCTGAAATGGAGTTTACGCTTCTGATATTGCCATGCGATCATCGTTGTGCTGCTGGTCTTGCCACTTTCTCTTGTTATTCATCATCAGGTTGAGCTTTCCATCAATGACAAACAAATACTCTGCTTTCTGTTTGCCTATTTTCCATTGTTGTCTCCCAACTGTAAACCTGCCAACGTTGCTACTATTCTTTCCTGTAACCATACCTTCGTCGTTGTTGTTCTTGCCATCAATAACTGTAATCATGCTATCGTTGCTTTTGTTCTTGCCATCAATGACAAGAATTCTCTTCTTGTAAACATGCCAACAAAATAGATGCATGCTAGACTCTCTGTCAATAACCACCCTCTAACTCCACTTGAATTTGGCTCACGCCATACACTCAGAACTGTGGAAAAAGGTGGATGCACTGGTTGCTTTGAAGGTTGAAAATATGGATAGAATAGCTCGCACCAGGCAAGGCATCAAATTCAAATGACTCCTTAACAAGAAAGATAACGCCTATACCAGTAACATGAAGAAAGTCATGAAACTTTCCTCCCACGAATTGATCCGTTCCGAACTCGGCATGTTAGAAAAAGGTTTAAATTTTATAGTCTCTCCCTCCTCCATCCCAATCGATAACCTCATATGCTGCATAGAAGACAACATCAAGACCTTAGCGGAAGAAGATAAGGACCCAATTAGATAGGATTGTGCAGTTATGATCAGAAAATCAAAACCCCCAAGAAGCAACATTAGCAGAGAAGAACGACTAACGTTAAAAAACCTCTAAAACAACACTAACTTAGTAATTCTCAGAGAAGACAAAGGTGGTGCCAAAATTATCATGAATCAAGAAGACTACATCACAAAAATGAACGAACACCTATCATGTGGTAGTTATAAAAATATCATGAAAAACCCCATTAAAAAGATCACAATGGAAGTGAAGAAAGCCATAAACAATTATAGACTAGATGAGAGGACGAAAAAGAGATTGCTACCCAACACTGAGTTCACCCCGATAATTTATGGTCTACCAAAAATCCACAAAGAAGGAACTCCTCTCAGACCCATAGTTAATACAATAGGATCACCCACCTATGAGCTTTCCAAATATGTCGCGAAAGTTTTAGGCCCCCTAGTAGGTCATACCGATTGCTTCATTAAACACTCAAATGATTTTGTTAATATCATTAAGAATGAAAAAGTGAAGCCGAATGACACCCTCATTAGCCTTGATATTGTCTCTCTTTTCACAAAGATCCCCCTTAATGAAGCAATCATGGTTGTCAAAGAAGTAGCCGATCCTGAAACAACAAAATTGGCCGAGGTATGTCTTCGTTCCACAATCTTTAGCTATCAAGGAGAATTTTATGAACAAACTAGTGGCATAGCGATGGGCTCTCCACTTTCCCCCATAGTTTCCAACCTTTACATGGAAAACTTTGAGAAGAAATCCCTAGATTCTTATCCCCTGAAACCTCTAAGATGGAAACATTATGTTGATGATACTTATGTACTCTGGCCCCATGGGAAAGAAGAGATAGATAGATTCTTCCAACATCTTAATAATCTATTTGATGACATCAAATTCACAATGGAACTCAAAGATAATGGCATCATCCCATTCCTAGACATACTAATCAACAGGAAAGAAGACGAAAAACTAGGAAATTCAGTCTACAGAAAAAATATCCACACCGAAAACTACCTTCACGACAGTTCCCATCACCACCCCAACCAAAAATTAGGATTTCTTAACACCTTATTCACAAGAGCCATTAGAATTTCAGATAAGGAACACCTAGAACAAGAGAAAAATCACTTTCACAAAGTTTTCAAAAGCATTTGATACAAAGACAAAGAGATTAAGAATGCAATTAAGAAATCCCTAGAAAGAGAAAATAATAGACCTCAACAATGAGAAAACCAATCCCAAAACCTGACTGCCTACCTCCCTTACATCCAAGAAGTTACTGATAAAATTGAAAAAATTCTTAACAAGAAATAGATTAAAACCTCTTTCAAACTTGTTGGCATAGGGGTAGACCTAGGGTTCAATGCTACAACAATGCACCAACAAAACCCTAACTACTAGCCCTTTCAGAAACACCTGTGAAGCAGATGAAGTCTCACCCGAGGTAGAAGCATGGATGGTTGTAGGACTCATATGTCTACAACCTTATCTGGGACACAAATCTGTGATTATAACACCTTATCAAAGAACTTAGCAATTACAATTCATCAGTATTAAACCAATATCTACTTCGCAGACAAGACCCTAATTATAGAGCATCACAATATTCAACTAGATCTAGTATGTTCAAGCACTAAGCACATCCACATAGATCATATATAGCATTCATCCATATTATTAAGCATGTAGCATCAACAGATCTATCTATCATTCATCTATATCAAAGCATCTAAACAAGTAAACAGATAAGCACATCAATACATTGCACAAAGCAACCATAACACAAGATATACATGCTTCACCCCCACCCTAGGGCTACATCCACCAACTCTTCTTCTCTCTATTATCTTCTGTCAAGCATCTTACAGACACAAAGCATCAGAACACTACTCCACATAGGACAGGAGATCTGCATGCACTTCTCTAGATCCTCCTTCCACAAGTAGTTCTAGGCACAGAGCCTTACATAATTTTCACACAAAGCACTACAGATGACTTGCACTTAGATATGCAAGTCTTAATCACATCTTCTTACACATAGCCAGTACTAGAACTCAACCATCAGTCGCTACTTACATCACCTAGTCTTCTATTTATACATTACAAAATAGGCCTAACCATGGGCCGACATTCCCATACTCGTTACATAGCCCAAAAAACCCAAAAATCCCTAAAAAGGGGCCAAGATACCATGATATCTTCTTCGTCTTGCGCTCCGCCTTCGAGAGTCTATCGAACATGACCAAGAATCCTCAAAACTTAGTCAAGGGCCAACAGACCCCCAACACTCACCTATGACTCATCCTGAGTCACTCTGATATGGGTAGCTCTGCTTCAAAAGCCTCGAACTTGGCTCGAGCTGCTTCAACTTATTTCTATTCCATGGCCTCCTGCTCAGCGAAATATTGGATAACATCTTTGTTGACAAGTCCCTCTAGATGATGTTCAGCTACAGAGATGACTTTCTCCAACTCTGCTCCTCGACCTTTGATCTCTGAGAACAATTTGAAATCCTCATCCTGTATAGGTTGGAGACTATGATTCACTTCCATGACTCTGCTCTAAATGGTGTGGACCTGCTGTTGAGTGATGCGCTGCTCCTGGGATCATTTCATCCTTTCAACAACTAACAGGGGCTTCAACTCTTCTTGTATTGTCTCCACTTCCTGCTTTTCCTCTTGGCTGTGACTCTAGTGCCTTTAATTTCAAATTTTTAGTGAGTTTCTTGTAAGTCTGGGCACTGCGATCACTTAGTTACTTACATTCCATGGAGAGGGCCTTTATTATTTCAACTATGCTCTGGGAAGTTGCTTCTCTTCGGTCCCGTACATCCTATGGAGTATTGGGCACTGTGCGGAGCTCTAAGTCTGCTATTCTTTGCTGTAGAAACTAGATACCTTCTGCAAGCTGCTCTACTTGATGCTTGACATGGTCTTTCACCTTTGTCTCTAAACCTATCACAGAGCGGAGTTCTCTGTTGACTACTTCTTTCACTTTGAGTTTCTCTGCGAGCAATTTTTTTTTTTCTTGTTGAATATGTGCTTTCTCCCCTTCAAACTTGGTCTGGAGAGAAACCTTCTCCTCCTCTTCAAGTTAGTGTTTTTCTACGAGTACTTCTTTCACTTGCTTTAGGGCCTGGGTGGCTTGTTCTATTTCTTTCTGTGTGCGATGAAGGTGACCTTTGGTCGCATCAACTAGTCGACGGAGTTGGGATGTCTCATCTCCAAACTCTGGTTCTCCTGATGGCAGTGGCGCAGTGGAAACTGCATGACTAGATTGAAGGGCTTGTTGTACCCCTTGAAGTTTGACCTCGATTCTGTCATACATCTCCTCCTGATTGGCTTCCTATTTCTGCAAGATTTCCTATGAGGCATCGTTTATAGCTACAATGATGAAGTCAAAGTCATCAACAATGAGAACATTCTGCATCTTGGTCAAGGTGTCTCTGGATTTCTTTCGGAAAGAGGGTTTCGGAGGAGAAACCTTCCTATTCTTCAAGGGATCAACCTCATCTCTAGGCGGTGTTACTTCTCCTTTCTATGCTCATATTCTCTTCCATTTATCTCTTCTACTTCGTCATTACTCCCTCGGTCAGGTGATACTAAAGCAATCTTTTATAAGGTGCTGCTTAAGTCTCAGACTTCTTTGGTATTCTTCCTTCTATTGGTTCCGGGTGTGTCATGTTCTTTGTGAGCGGCCTCTGGGCTGTAAGGTTCGTGATCAGACATCTCTGTAGGGTCAGCGGGGATAAGGATGTCTGCTGACTAGTCCTTAGTTATCTCCTCGAGGTCCTCTTCTGTGAGCTTGTAGTATGACTGAAGCTCCTCCTTATGTTCATCTGCTCGCACAGTAATATAGATGAAGTGTCGATCTACGTAGAACTTCATGAGGTGTTGAAACCACTGTAGGGTGTTCGACGTCATGCGAGGTTCAACTTTGATAGCCCTCTTCATCTAGAGATAGTATGTGTAAAATACTGCATTCGAATGTTGGCAAAAGTGTTCTCGGTGCAAGATTCGATGAAATAAGTAGATAACTGGGCAACAGATCTTTCCAATGGGAGAGAATCCTTCATTAATTTAGTTCAGTCCGTTACGACGTGGTCCCAACAGTCTGATGGCGGGCTTGCTGACCATAAATGTCGTTCTACCCATTTGGGGCATCAGTCTAACGGTTATACTATTCCCAACGGCTATATTGCTTTTCCATGGTGAAGTTCCATGTGACGTTGTTCTGATATCTCGATGAAGTTCAAGTTTTGTAAATTTTCATTCTACGAAGTTCCCTCTGGAACCTTCTGTAACTTTTCGATCTTTGATATCTTCTTGCTTAGTTTTCTAGTCTGCTTTTTAGTGAGCTTCGTCTCGGTATTCCTCTTTCCGTTCTGATTCTTATCTTCTCTTGGCATAGTAACTTTGCATTTTTTATATTCTTTCCTAGGATTCAAGGGAAATACTTCTTCTTTATCTGGGGTAGGTGCTTCAGTCTTCTGTGAGTCTTCTTGTTTTAATTCAAGTTTGATATCCAAGTTTCTGGTTCTAAATAGCTTCAATCTATTCTCCTGTTCTTCAATCAAGTGTGTGATCCTCCTAGTCATGAAATATTTTAATTCTTGCGTTTTTTGCTCTAAGACTTCATCTTCTTTCCTTCTAGCCTGATCCTTTTCAATCCAAGGTTTTCCTAGTAATATAATAAATGGGGAAATGTTCTTAATAAATTTAACAACTTCAAAATCTTATTCTGTCGAAGTTCCATGAGAACTCATAGTATGGGTAAGTCTTCCACATAGGGTTATCAACTTTCCTCTAAATAATCCTATTCCTCCCAATGAAGGAATCATATCAGGCTTTCCCAAAATTTCCCATGTTCTTTTTTTCATGATATTCACCTATGTTTCTTCATCCAGAGTACAGTCAATGTCGAAGTCTCCTATTCTTACTTCTATTTTCTCTTTCTCTTTTAATATATTTGATAGATTAGTATCTCTGTGGTCATTCAGGATTTCTTTCATTTGTAATAGTACAGTCTCTTATTCCTTTTAGGGTTATTCCATAGTCTCAGTTGCTTGACCTTTCTCATGGTCTTCTTGTCTCATATTCATTTTTTCAAGCTTAACTATCATTCTAGGGCAATCTAAAACTTCATGGTCCATAGCTATACAACAAAGACAACTAGATATTCTACCAAGACATTCTTTAGCCAGATGTACTGGCCTTCTACAACTGTAACAAATGGTTAATCCACATTTTGTTTTAAATGATCCCCATCCTTTCCTATACTGCGTACTAGGATCATGGTAGCTAACTTGCAAAAAATTGTTTCTAGGATACTGCATCCATTTATTAGTCCAAAAATTATTTCTATGCATAGGAATAACATATCTTTCACTATTCTTATCAGATCTACTCATATCAAATCTTCTTTCTTCTAGTTGTGCCCTAGTTTTCAGGCTAGGAAACATTTATCAAACATACCTAGATCCATATTCTTGAATTTTTTTTTTCCACTTATCTTACTTTTGGCATAGCACAAAGCTTCTAGATGTACATTTTTCACTATTCTTACCTCTATTAGAGAAAAAAATCATTCAGATCTTACCTCTTTTCTTCAGATCTGCCTCCTTCCTTAGCATAGAGCTTCGCAAGTCAAGCAACAAATCTATGCAGAGAGCTTTCTTTCTTTTCCTCAGTTCCCAACAATCACAGTTTCATGTCCCAACAACAAAACCATTTGTTGGCACAGGGGTAGACCCAGGTTTCAATGCTACAACATCACACCAAAAAAACCCTAACTACCGACCCTTTCGACAACACCTGTGAAGCAGATAAAGTCTCACCCGAGGTAGAATCAGGGGTGGTTGCAGTACTCAGGTGTCTGCAACCTTAGCTGAGACACAGATATGTGATTATAATGCCTTATCAAAGCACTTAGCAATTACAATTCATTAGTATTAAACCAATATCTACTTCGCATACAAGACCCTAATTACAGAGCATTGTAGTATTCAACCAAATCTAGTATGTTCAAACACTAAGCACAACCACATAGATCATATCTAGCATTCATCCATATTATTAAGCACGTAACATCAACAAATCTATCTATCATTCATCTATATCAAAGAATCTAAACAAGTAAACACATAAACACATGAATACATTGAACAAATAAACCATAAAATAAGATATACGTGGTTCACCCCTACCTTGGGGCTACATCCACCAAATCTTCTTCTCTTTATTATCTTCTGTCAAGCATCTTACAAGCACAAAGCATCAGAACACTACTCCACATAGGACATGATATATGTGCACACTTCTCCAGATCCTCCTTCCCCAAGTAGTTCTAGGCACAAAGCCTTACACAGTCCGCGCACAAATCACTACAAATGACTTTCATTTAGCTCTGCAAGTCTTAATCACGTCTTCTTACACATAGCCAGTACTAGCACTTAGCCATCGATCACTACTTACATCACCTAGTCTTCTATTTATACATTACAAAATAGGCCTAAGCATGGGTGAACCCATGGGCCGACATTCCCATACCCATTAAATAGCCTAAAAAACCCAAAAAACCCTAAAAAGGGGCTAATATACCGCAATCTCTACTTCGTCTTGCGCTCCGCCTTCAAAAACTTGTCGAAGTCCCAAAAATAGGTCGAACATGACCAAGAATCCTCAAAACTTGGTCAAGGGCCAACAAAACTGCTTGATACCATCAAACAAAAAATGAGATCAGTTAAAGACAAACCTGACCAACTTAATTACAAAGGAGTATACAAAATAGAATGTTTGTGTGGAAAATGCTACGTTGGAGAAACATGCCGCTCTTTTCACACCAGGATTAAAGAGCATGGTGTTGACATTAAGAAGGAATGAACCCACACCTCAGCCTTAGCAGAACATTCTCTCACAACAAAGCATCACATACGCTTAGAAGACACCAAAATCTTAGCAAAAGAAGACTACCTCTTTAAACGACGAATTAGGGAAGCAATTGAAATAATTAAGAATCCCAATAATCTAAATAGAGACAACGGTTTGGAGATAAGCGATAGTTGGATCTCGCTCGTTCGGGATAGAATAACCTGATCCCTAGGACTTAATAAATTGTGTCTTACTAGGGTTTATTAATAGGTTCTAACCTATTTTCTACCCTAGACTATTATAAATTAAAATTAAACTAATTTAATTAATTAAATAAACTAGTTTTACTTATTAATAATCCTAGAATGCTTACTTTTACTTATCAACTAGAATACTTATAACCACTATTAAATTAATTCTGAAACTAAACCCTAACTAGTAAAAAATCATTAATAATAATATTTTATTACCTCTAATAAACAAATTTAATCCTCATTTTAAACTAATAACCAACATACAACTTAGATTTTAAATTAAAATATATCTTTAAACTAATATTTATTACCACTATTTATTAACTTATAAATTAAAATAAAATATAACAATAATAATAATATTAATATTACCTCTAATGTAATTAAAATCAAGCCCTAAATTAACCTAAAAACTAGCTTATAACATTATTATAATATTAATACTAATTAAATTATAAAATTAAAATCAACTTGTTTTCAACAATATAATGTAAAAATTCTGTAG
>JZKD02S2094959.1:351970-366130 GCA_000966675.3 Picea glauca
TAATCTCCCTTAAGTCTTAATTAATCGGGTTTAACTTTTGTTATTAAATGTTTCACTAATTGATTTTCACTCTTTGAAATGACCAATGTTTTGGAATTTTGATACTTTGGTGATTTGTGAATTCACTCTTTGTTAAACTCTTGAAGGGTCATCTTTGAAGTGACGTGGAAGAGATGACATCATTCTAGATGAAGTGTCAAGAAGATATAGGTGCCACATGTCACCCGAGAGCTTTTGAATCATCCAAATGAAACTTCAAAAACAAGTGCCACGTGTTAGCTTATAAAATATTTAAAAGACACATGTCCTATGACTCGATTTCATGAGTTCTTTAGGGTTTACTGTAGGTTGTTATTTTTGGGTTTCATAGCTTCAGGGTTTTTATCCTTTAGAATTATCGGAACATCTGAAGCGTGGAGCTCCGAAGTGACCGTTAGGGACTTATTATTTAAAACTCAGGCGGCTCCATAACTATAGAGATTATTACGATCGTTTGATCTAATTAAGGGAACCCATTGATGACAGATAATGTACGTGCTTTATCATTAAAATACAACCAATGAATTTGATTTAAAATTAAAAGGCCATTTTGTGTAAAATTTTATTCCTAAGAGGCAAAAAATATAAAACTCAAAAGTTCAAAAATGTTTGTGTTCCAATTTAGGCTCCATTTGGGGATTGTCGCTCCCTGTGAGGCACGAAAGAACAATAGACCAAGTTCCTTTATTGGGTAAATGGAGTCATTATTTCTTTTTTGAAAAACATTTTCCAGGTTTAGTCAAGAATTAATCATTCATAGAAGAACGAAGTAACCAAATAGCGAGAACCTTCGAAACATACTCAATTAATCACTCTTAAGTCAGGATATTAAAATTTCCTTTTCTTAAAACTAATTTTAGAATTTTTTAAGATAATTGAAATAGATTTAACTAAAATATTAGACTCGGACCGACTTCATTTGCATCAAGGTTAAGTAGATGTAATAGTTTATTTTAGGGAGTCCCTAGTTGGTTCAGAGTGTAAATATCACCGTGAAGATAGCTAGAAGGTATAGTATGTTATATGTATGTATGACATCCTTGTAGATATCATAGACATTGCTTCACTGCCAGCGAGCTTGTTTAGTACCCCAATGAAGTTGTCCACTTCTCTCATTGAATTTCCTTTCACCAGTTCAATCAGAGTACTTTTGTACTTTGCTGAGATGAGGGAAATCATTATATGAATTTCCTTTCATCATCTCTTTTGAAATGGATGGGGGAAATCAAATTATGAATTTACTTTCACCATCTATCTTGTATTTTAATATTTTGAAGTGGGGGCAATCAATATGTATGTGTCATACAAGGGATGATATCTATTTAAATTTTTTGAAAAGAAGGTCTGTCAACGATTTTGAGAATACTTTGAAACTAAGTCTCTTCCAATTTTCAATACACCTTCGCCTATAGGGGAGAAATTTATGGGAATATCAATATTTTTAGGGATTAACCTTGAGAAAATTAGTCAATTTGAAATCTGATAAAAGAGATAAAATTAATAGGATTAGCCTAGACATACTTTTTCAATTGAAATCAAAGGAGAATAAAGATTTTCACCCAACCTTGTTTTGAAAATATGTTTTTGAGTTCTCGGAGTCAAGGTGAGCTTCTTTCTTTTTATGAAGATTAAGAAAGGATAAAGGAAACCTGAAGTGGGTAAGAACTTGGGGATAGGAAAAAGTAACCAAATGAGGATTCAAAAGACCTGACACAAAAATCCCAATCCAACATAAGTTTGTGTATTTAATTCAGACTTTCTTCTATCTTGTTTATTATTATTTTATTTTTAATTCAGAGATTGATTTAGAATTTTATAGGTATGACCCTTTAAGCTATAAATTTATACTTCTCTAATTTTAGGTCGGGTGACAATATTATTATGAGTGAAACTTCCTTCCCATTTGTTTCAAAGAATTCCTTAAAAATATCTATTTGAACTAGAAAGGTAGGAACTCATACCTTGTTTTCCTTTCTAGTTATTTGTTTCATCACCTGTTTTGAGAGAAATTGAATGCTTGGAAAAATAAGTATCGGGTTTTGATGCATCCTTATCTCTCATTTAACAAGATATATTCTACACATGAATGAAATGCGAAATGTCAGAAAATTTTGCAGAATAGAGATGGTATGTGATACATATGTTTTTATATTTTGTTTTTATGATGTCAAGTAAACATGATTTATTTTCAACAAATGATAAAATGACTTGGATAATTTACAAAAGAAAAAAAAAATTGTAAAATAAAAAAGAAAATGAACGTCAATCCAAACCGATATATATAATGGGAATTTGAAATATGACTACTGCATGAAATTTTTTAAGTAACGCCTGTTAGTAGGAGCGTCCAGATTTCTCCATTGTGATTTTCTAGTAAGAGAGTTTTTTCCCTCAGTAGCTGCAATCTTGAATGGTCCGAACCAGAGATGATCGAACTTGTCATGTTTCCCTACATCTAGCATCCCATTTTAAAACTAGATCACCAGGGAGGAACTCCCTATCTTTATCTTTTTTATCAAAAAGGGCCTTCATATTATCCTGGTACTTTTGAATTTTATCGTCTACTTCCACTCTATTTTGCTGAACTTCGATGATTTGATTCATCCTTCTCGTAACGTCATTTGGCTCTTCATTTTCATTTTGCCAGAGTTTCATCATAGGAAGAGCAAGATTGATAGGAAGGACAACGTCAGTACCATAAACCAATTGAAATGGGGACATACCTATCAATTTCTTGGTGCCGATTCGGTTCTCCCATAGGGCATATTTTAGGTGGATGTGACAAGATTTTTTATTTTCTGCCAACACTTTTTTTTATTATAGTCATCATGATTTTGTTAGATGATTCTGCCAATCCGTTTCCTTGAGGATAATAGGTTGTAGAATGACCTAAAAAAATATTGTATTTTTGGAAAAAATTGATCATTTCCATAGACTTAAAATCTTGAGCGTTGTTAGTGACTATTTTCCGAGGAAAACCAAATCTCGATAGGATGTTTTCTTCCAAGAAGTTTATTACTACCAAATTTGTAGCATTTCGATTTGGAATGGATTCAACCCATTTCGTGAACTAATCGGTAGCAGTTAGAATCCATCTGTGTTGAGAATTTGATTGCGAATGGATTTCTCCGATGAAGTCTAGGCCCCATTGTTGAAAAGGAGCTTCAACTTTTATTGGGATTAGAGGTAGGGTAGGGATATTTTTCTTACTAGTGAACAATTGGCATGAATTGCAGGCTCTGACCCTTGCATTCAAATCGGTAAATAACTTTGGCCAATAATATCCAACCCTTAAAATCTTGTAAAATGTCACTCTCTAGGCATGATGCCCCCCACATATTCCTTCATGGAATTTGTCAATGACTCCTTCTATTTCAACTTCTGTTAGGCAACATAAAAAAAATCCTAGAGGGTCTTTCCAATACAATTGTCCATCAATAATACAATATTTAATTGCATCTAGCTTCAAATTCCTTGCTTTAGACAGATTCATGTCATTCGGGCATTGAAGGGTAAGGAGGTATGTAAAAATATCACGATACCAGGTAGATGATGAAAAATTATCTTCAATATGAATTGTAGGCGCTTGATCATCAATTTCCTCTATATCTAGGAGAGAAACATGTGATTCGAGGTTATTTATAACTAGAGCTCTGAAATTTGATTCATCTAATAGCTTCTTTAGGCCTTGACCTTTGACTAGATTGGTTGGTTTCACTTCTAGATAAAACTCTTGAATTTTATCCAACCATCAACCTCTTCTTCCATCACTATCTGGATGAACCAAGATTTCCTTGATAACATTTGTTGGACCTCTTCTTCCAGCTTCTCATTGATTTCCAACGCTTGAGTTTTGAAGGCCAAGATGTTTATCGTGGTACCCTCGGCTAGGGACAATCTAGCTTGCAACTGCTCTATCAACTCATCATGCCAAGTGACCATACCTTGGCTGGTATGTGAACTCTAGTGGAGCTGCTCAAGGTTATCCTAAAGTTGTTGAATTTGTTGTTGATCACTGGCCCTGATTTGCTCGAAATTTTGGTTCATTCTATTTCTGATAGTCTGCTCTGCAATATATATCTGGTTTTGAAAGTGTTCTACCAATAGGCACTTATGTCGCAGTTGTTTGGTCAAATTGTCCATCGACCATTGATTGGCAGTGGAAAAAGCACCTAATGAATATGAAACTTCCTTGGAAAATTCTGGACCATCCTGGTCATTCCTGTCATACACTAGTCTTTGCCTTTTAGTTATGACTCCATCCTTTTGGTGAGATTCTCTTTTCACAATGACTTTTCATTTCTTACTAAAAAATAAATCGAAAGGAGACATCTCTTTGGGAAAGATGAGAGCAAGGTCCCCCACAAAAGTGATTTCAGAATTAGGATTTTCAAAGCTGGTCTATAGAGGGGTTAATGATGCCATGGGAGAGGCAACTTCAGTGGAATTTTGTTGTTCTGTTGTATTGGGGATGCTAGCAGGAATTGTTGGTGTTGAATGAGGGACAATTTGTCCCGGACTCATGAAGGCCTCGAATCGCATTATCACCTTGGATCATTTATCCCTGATAGTGATGTTCTTATCTACTTAAATAATACCTCTGGGATTTTGGGGACCTTTTCGGCTTTGGGTTTAGTGGAGGATACCGACTCAGATAATGTAGACTTAGCTTCCTATGAAGGAGGCTTGGAAATTGATTCTCCCTACAGTATCTTTGACATATTTTTTCGCCTGTGTTTATGAAAGATGAGGAAACCAACTTGTTGGTATGGGGGTAGGGTCAATAATGTGTTTTGGACTTCCTCATAAGATCTCACCCCTCTGAATATTTCGTCATACAGGAAATTCTCATGCGTGTACCACTTCATGTTGAAATGATCCATATGGTTTTCCAATATCTTGTGTGGATCATGTTTCTTGAACTCGATGTCAACCAATTTAACATCCTCCAGAGCTGCGACCTCAACTTTAGAGTGACCAAAATCCAATAATGTAAACATTCCAACTTTAATGGGGAAGGTCATCATATCTTTTTATGGCCTGCTTTGAGCTCCTTGCTAATAGATCCTGCTACTATATGGTACACCACTTCTCTGCACACCAACCTGTCGGGTAAAAATTGTGGGAGAGCATGAGGAGGAACCGAGCAACCAAAAAATCTGATGTAGGAGAAATTATCCTCAATGAACCAATCTGCGAGATTTCCTAGGTTTCCCATAATCCTCTCTGAAATTTAGGGAGGAGGGTAACCATAAATGAATATGTGAACATGTACTATGACATTGTGACATATTTGATAAAATAAATCCTTAGCTTTCTCCTCCCATAACTTGGAATGATAAAAATGAATAGGCTCAGAACTGGCCAGGGTGCAACTCCAGTTCATCAAGGGAAAAGGGGTCATGAAGAAGATGGCATCGATAACATATGTCAACATGTGAAAAGGGGAAGGCTTCCCTTTTGATTTCATTTTTTTATAATCAACAATTTCCTTGGACAAATTATCCAACAACATTTTGGCCCAATTGAAAGTGTAACCCTCAACTACCTTGTTCATGATGGCTACCCATTCCACTAACTTAGAAATGTGTAGGGGTCTTCTTCCCGAACAGGTGACAGAGCATCATAGCCACATACAACATATGAGCATCTAGAGACATTGTGGCGTACATGCCACGAGCGTCGGTTCTGAATCTCTTCAGATGTCCCCACCGGGTCTTGATTATATCATGACTGCTCTTGGCGTATTGGATGCATTCTTTTCTCTCAAACTTTAAAAGGACTGCGACAATGTAAGTATATTTAGGATCATGAGAGATTTTATACATTACTTGCAGATATTCTGGTCAAAAAGAGCCGACGAAAACCTACTGGTGATTGATGATGCTCCTGGTCTTGATATCAACATGTTCCAAGGCCCAGCTTATCATATCATTGTAATGGATGATTCTCAACCATGTAGCTATCTTGTGTAGCTCTGATTGTGCTATATGTCTAATCTTAGCTGCATAAGAGTCATCATCCTCTTCGGTGGAGTCTTCTGGACAATTGATGATTTATCGTTCCAGGATCTCAAAAACTTGTGTCCAAGTCTTAATGGCATCCACGACTCGCAGAGTAGTGTTTGAAAGAATGTCTGCATTCAGGTTTGAATCCTCACCTGCTGCATCAAGATTTTTTTCCATTTTCCACGGTTCCATAATCTCTAGGGAAACAAAGAGAGGTTACTTGTTACAGGGGAAGTCCTTAATTTTTTTCAAACGATAAAACTGCTAATTGCGAAAAGTGAAAATGATTTTGAAATTGAAGTGATTTTATTCAAACAAGAGTTTATCGATTTTCGTATAGACTCACTGATGAGGAATTTATTACCCTCAATGGAATTGACTACCAGTCAATCTGCAATATTTGTTCGAAATCATTACCTTTAATCGATCATAAATTCGATCGATATGTTAGGGTCCTAACCCACACATAGGTAGAGCAATATATTCGGATGTAATAAAGGTCAATATTAATAAGGCCTTTCAATAAAATAGAATAAGGCAGATGTAAGAAGACCTAATAGAAGCTTTCGCTTCTAGAAGGATCTTCCTCTAAATGATTCTTTTGATAGACATATTTAGTATAAATAAGGGTCGAGGGTATGAAAACCCTAGGTTGGAGATTATTGTAATAGAGCACTGCTCGACTGGAGGTTGCCCCCTCAAAGAGGCCCGTGAACATTGCTTTCTGAATCAAAGTGCTATTTCTGTTGCTGTTCTTATATCATTTATGTGTTATTATGGAGATTATGCTGGTTATATTACTGTTATTCTGCCATTTTTATCATTTTATTTCTGTTCCACATACTTTTTATATCTGGTATATTACAAGCGGTATCAGAGCACTTTCCTTGGCAGAAATTGTGGGATTTGTTTTTCCAGGGTAGAGACATATTTCGACGTCTTTAAGCCACAGAGATCTGTCGTTACACGCATAAACCCGCGGTTGAGGGATTCATACACACAGGAAATACAAGTGGTTCTTAAGCGCACATCTGTTGGCCACCCTTGTAACCCCTGTTGGTACCCTTTCGAGTGGTAATGCATTAGACAACATCTGTGTATGGATCAGCCTAGATTTCTCGAAGCCCTCTTTAGATAAACTGATTGGTCGCCTGATTGTTATAGTGCCATCGAGAACAACACTCGGGAAGATACTCTCTAGTACCTGGGTAGTTGGGTAGTACGACTAAGGGTACGGTCTATCCTCCTTAGTTAGTTCTCTGAGATATTGGGTTGAGTACTATTGTTGGACCCACACGTATATCAGAGAGCTATAACACATGGCAAACCCTTGTCTGTAGAACCCTTGAATATCTAACCCTTTGGGGATAGAAACATAAACAAATTAAAAAAGATAAGATTTGTTGCCGCACAACTGTGTTCGAGTTTCCAAATCACTACACTTTTCTTACTGGTTAAGCATTTGGGGATTTCATCTCTCCAGTATTCTTCAGACTGGAGTATAACTCCGCAGCTGTAAAAAAAAAAAAAAGTCTAGAAATTTTTTCACCATTATTTGAGACCTGTTCCATTGGTTTCATCTCTTCGCCCTTACCACATTCATCCATATCATTTTTTGGCAAAATTTTTGACCCCGCCCACCCCTTTTTAGTTCCCCCATCCTCATGGCCCATACCCGTATCCAAGACTTGGAAGCTCACATCAACACCTTGCAATTTGGTCTCCTCAAGACCCAAAAAGAAGTGAAACAACTCAGTACCAATGTTTCCTCCATCGATACAACCATCCATACAACCATAAATATAACCATGCAGTCCTCAATGGAGGAAGTCAAACAAGAACTAACCAACCAACTTGAATCTATCTTTGCATCACTCTGCACCAAACTGAAGATCCCTATAGGTGACCCTTTCTCTGATGCACCTCCAAAGACTGAAGGTGAACACTCCTCCCATTCCCATACCTTTCAGCACCATCACTTTCAACGTGACCTACGCCTTCCGCGGGTGGATGTGACCAAATTTGATGGCTCAGACCCCAGTAGTTGGGTAACTCAAATGGAACATTATTTCTCTTTATACGACATTAGAGATGACTTTTCAAAACTCCGGTATGGTGTTCTCCATCTAGATCAAGAACATTGACAATGGTGGCAATGGAGAAAAACTTCCCGTCATGGGTATATTGCTTGGACACAATTTGTGACAGAGATTTATGAACGCTTTGACACTGACACCAACCATTTGGGCCATTTGACAAAGTTGAAACAATCAGGAACAATGGAAGACTTTATAACTACCTTTGAGCGCCTTGCCTTTCAAACAGAGGGCATGACTGATGCTTTCTTTTGAGAGTGTTTTATTAGTGGCCTCAAGGATGAGATTAGGGACCATGTCCTCATGGCTCGACCTTTGAGTTGGGTGGAGGCTACTAAAAGAGATAAAGAAGCACAACAGGTTGTATCTTCCCAAAACTGAAAACCCTCCTTTATCCCTCACCCTAAACCCATAAATCCCACTACCCCCTCCGCCCCACTAAAGATCCAAAAATTGACTAGGGCTGAAATGGTTGAACACCAACTCAAAGGCCTTTGTTATAATTGTGATGACAAATATTTCACAGGCCACAAGTGTAAGGAACAAAATATTTTTATGGCCATCTCTGAGGATATTTTAGAAGAGGATTTTGAAACTCCCCTTGTGACCAAGTCACCTGACATAACCCCTCCCTCAGACCCTCCCGAAGTAGAACCGGTCATTTCCCTCAATTCTCTCACTGGCTTCTCCACTCCCCAAACCCTCAAGTTAATCGGTTACATCAAGCATCAAAAGGTCATCATTCTGGTTGATAGTGGAAGCACCCATAATTTTATTCATCGCCACATTTCCCAAGAAACTCATTGCTACATCCATGCCATCAACAATTTCCAAATCATGATTTCCAATGGTGTTTCCATGCAATGTGGAGGGAACTATGAAAATGTGCATCTCCAAATCAGTGACTACCACCTAAAATCCCATATGTTTGCTATCGACATGGGCAGTTGTGACAATGTGTTGGGTTCCAACTGGATAAGGACTTTGGGTCCCATTCTCATGGATTTTAAGGAATTAAATATGCAATTCAACTAAGAAGGCCACCAATATAAATTCCAAGGAATCACTGTGTTGGCATCCAACTCACTTTTTCCTATCATCTACTAAGCTGCCTACACCTATGTCTTGCGAACATCAAGTTTTTGTCGCAATTTTCAATAAACGACATTTTCATTTTTGCGACATTTTCACATTTGTCTTCGTTAAGTTTTCACGACTGCAAGCGTGAAAACTTCTCCTTTCGAAGTCGTATTTCGATCACTATTTGAACTGTCATGATCTTTTTTTATTGATATGCCTACTGTGCTTACCTTTTGTTTATCATTACGTAGCTGGAAGGACTTTCGAACTATACTCATTGGACATTCTTATATTGATTGTATGACTGGGTTTATTGAGTTTGTAAGGCATTTAATATTTGGATTTGGACTTTATATGACTTTCCCAATCATTGATTCTATAAAATGCATAGGGGTTATGATTTTTTTTTTTTTTTACATATATATGATATGATCCTTATGTTAATATTTTCATAACTTTTGGCTTGTCAACTATATGAATATTGTTTGGCACCTTGGTTAAACTTTTGATTATATACATTGGCGCATAATTGATTTTGGCTTTGATTTATATGTTGGATGTTTAATTATTATGGCATAACGTTGGCTTTGATTTTGGCTTTGATTTCATTAGTTGTACACATCACTTAATGGTTGAAATTACTATTATCATTCGAACATCTATGTAAATCGACGGTTGTACTTGGATAATGAATATTTTGCATGGCAGACTCCACCACCTTCACATGCTATCATTTATGCTTATCCCTTTTGCTCGTTCATTGCTGTTAGCATGGGTAGCCCTGCTCCTGTGTGTTGGTGAATCCAAACCCTTCCCTTACCATGTGTTTGGCTCCATGGCACCAATCGTGCGAGTCGAGCCCAATGGCAGTCAAGCCTTGTTAATGTTTGACAATGCACGCCAAGATTTGGAAGACAATGGATGGCTTACCTTCATGAAACGATTTGAGGGTTTTAGCCTTTGTGTAGCATGACAGTTTGCCATGAATTTCGATGGATGTTGAGCCAAGGTCGGCGATATATAGTTGGAGATCGATGAATAGTTTATCAGCTCAGCTACGAGGTTACCTACCTCGGGACAACATTGGTTTAAGAATTGCAAGGTCGAGGAAGTGCCATGGACACTGCTGTTTCAATCGCGCAAAGTCACCTCTTGTGACAGAGGTATGCCTATATCTATGCTCAAACCAAAATGGCATGACTTGTTAATGATACTTAAGCAGTTCGTGACCTGTGAAGGTCGATACGGACTTGTGTTCCTCTACCACCTGCATCTATTGATGATTTTTATAGGGTATCCTCTAAACATGCCTTTCTATTTTCATCGGAGCCTGTATAAGATGTCGAAAAGATATAAAAGGAAGCAGGCTAACAACAGCCTATTCCACCATGGGCTTATTAAGCTCATCGTTGTTTATCATTTGAGTTTGCATGGTGATAGTTGGAAGGTTTTCATCGCCCGTAATGGCTTTGAGGACACCGACCCTGTACAGGTTGATAAACCTATGGTAATCGAAACAAAGCCCGAACCGCCTGTACCCTTACATCTCCTACTGCCTAAACCCTCGGTCGACCCTCCTGGTGACTTACCCGAAACTGTAACTAAGAGTGTAGAGGCCATTAATAATCCTATGAGAAAAAATCCCAAGGAAAACCTTACTACTAATGTCAAAGGGAAAAGGAATGCCCGACTCATTTCGAGAATGGCCAGAAACAAACCGAAACCCTCTGTCGAGTCTAACCCTATAGTTCTTAGCGAGGATTTCGATTCTGATATTGAGCATTTTCTCGCTAGCAAGTGGCCCTACTCACAAGGTTTATGTGTCGATCCCCCTTATGATTTTGCATCAAACCTTCCCCCCTGCCTAAAGAATGACCCTGACTACCCGGGTATTAAATTGCCTCATGAAACCCTCATTCATTTGCCCAAACCCTCACCTGCTCCGTCTAAACCCACATAGTCACCCTGTGACCAATGTAATTCATGGTTAGAATGATATTATATTTATGTTCCAATACTCCAATCAAAGATTCAATCACTGGAAGACCAGATTGTAGTGCTAACTAGTCAAAAAGCCAAGCTCCAAGCGACAGATAAAAAACAAAAGACAACCGGCTCCATCCTGGTCAAAAACGTGGAATCAGCCACGGCTGTTGTAAATTCCAAGCTGGCATAATCAAGCAGCCTCGTCGCTACACAGGTATGGTTTTGACAGCGTTTTTGTTTTGTAAATAATCTAGGTTGATATAATGATTTGAATTCAGTTTTTAAATAGTTCTGTTTACATCTTGAATGAGTCTGTATAATGCGTGCATTCTATATATAGATTTTCTTTGAATAAAAAGAAATTTTGATTTGATATACGATCTCGTCATTCCCAGTATATCATTCAATAGATTTTGATTGGATTTGAGTGGTATGCATTTAGATTTGATTGATTGGTTTGCCTTATTAAGTTGACAAAATTAATAGCTTGTCTTCGAATAGATTGGTTTGTATCCGATTTGAAAAGGAAATTTTTCATACTCAGTTTAGAACATAATCGTGTTCAGATTTGATTTTGTTATGCTATGGTTGGTAAATGATTTTATTGAGTTTGGTTGTTATGATGTGCTCTGTCTTACAATTTTCAAGGTTGAAATATTTCTCTGTTCGATTTTAATTTGGGAAATGAACTACTCTGTTTTTATAAAAAACAATATGTTCATTTAAGTTTATGAAGGTGTGCCTGAATCATGGAATGGATTCGATTCGCGACAACTATCCTAAACTTCAGCCAATTGATTCATTTGATTGGAACAATTATGTTTTGATCAAAGCTGATCAACCCTATTTTCTCAATTGGCCATAACAAATTATGAATTCTATTGCCAATCAATCAAGCCTGTTATGATCTTATTGATCTTTTCGTGGCATGAACCGTTTTTTTTGTCAACGTAGTCATAATGATTGGAATGATCTTTTCGAATGCATATTTCATGTTGAAAATATAGCGTAATAGTTGCTTTCCATTTGTTTTGATTATAATCGATTTCACAACTGTTGGATTCGATGGGTTTTGAAACGAATTGATTAACTGTGTTATTTTTACCAAATCCGGTTACGATTCGTTTGACTGAAATGATTTTGGTCAAGGTCAATCAGTTTATAAAAACAAATGATCGGATATCTATAACAAACTCTCTTTGATTAATCCTGATTACAATTTTGTTATGAGTCAGTTATGGTTTGGATTCGCTCATAGCCCAAATCGCTTGCTATATAGTTATCGTGATTTGAAAATAATCCTGTTTGATTCGATTATTTCTTCTATTGATAAGACAAGTATAACAAAGTGTTTGCGATTTGTTTTGTTTTCATTTGAATATCAAAATGATCTCATAACTGATGGATTCGATTTGTTGAGAAATTATTACGACGTTGTTCCATATGATTTCATTTACTCGACTTATGACAATAATCAAAACAGAGTATTCCTATCTCTGTATTCGGTTAAATGATGAGGATCCTATTTGAGTTCATAATGGAATAATGATTTCAATTTATGATTCGTTCTCCAATGATTATTGGATGATAATTGAATTAAATCTCCTTAAAAGATTTTCAATTAATGTTGATTCTGATTTTGTATCTTTATTTAGACTAGCTACAGAATCAGAGGATTATGTAGCTAGTCTATAGAATTAAATTTTCTATCATTTATTAATAAAAGATCCTTCTAATTTGTTCATTTTTTGTCCTTTTCAGGTGAATTCGAATTGCTTGGGATTTGATGGATAGTTTAGAGGATATTTGAATGTTTTAGTTTCATTTTAGTCTCATAGTTTAGACAACTTTGGGATATCTCCCAGATTTCATGTAAACAGTTTTATAACTTCCACAGGGAGGTTTTACCCTATGGAAAAATATTTAAATACTTATTATTTTTTGTAATAAGGATCATCTTGTTAAGCCCTAATATTGGCTCATTACCACTTAATTGGGGCATATTATATTAGTAATGTTATTTTATTTATGTCAGCTTTAGGCCATTAGTTGTAATTTAGATTAGTAATGCTATTTTTTTTATGTCAGCTTTAGGCCATTAAACCTCCTAGTCTCCTATATATACCAAGGAGACATTTTCATTTTGAATCATCTTGTACTTGAACATTTTAAGTGGGGTAAAAGGAGGTTGCCCCCTCGAAGAGTCTTATTATCTGAAATTATATCTTTTTCAAGGCATTGAGTACTTTTCCTGAGGTTTTTCTATGCTATATTGATGTTTGGTTCTTAACATATGGTATAAGAGCTCAAGGTCTTGGGGTTTCGCTGCTACATTTGAGACATCGTGGTATTTTTTCTATAACTTTTTTTCTACAATGTTTCAGAAGGAACGACTTGGAGGATATTTAGAAGATGAATCAAGGTACGTTGGGTTCAAAATTCAGCTCTTGAGGCCTTATACTTTTGGAGATATAGCCTGTACCAGATAGGGTTCTCGAATCATCCTAAAATAAGTCACTGTGGAATTTTCGCTATAAAATATTTTCTGTAATGTTTCAGACCCTAAAATCTAGAGACCATTTACAAAAATTAGTATTGTATCTTTGGTAAAAATTTCAGATTTTGGGTCATCTTAAATTTGTAGATACACCCTGTGTAAGATAGGGTATCTGACTAGCCCTATTGACTAGTCTCAAGAAGGTGTTCCAAGTAAAACAATCATAACTTCTTCCTAGAGTATCCAAATTTCATGGGACTAGTTGCATTGGATCGTGGACAGTCTGTAGTATTTTGGGTACGAGTTTCAGAATTGTATATCAATTATTTTGTGCGAGACACACTATACAAGTGAGATCTCCTGGAAAGGACAAAAATCGGCAAGTTGTGGGGAAGTTACCGTAAATTCCACTTGGCACATCCAATTTTGATCAGACCTGTGGCATTGTAGAGAA
>JZKD02S2094959.1:428799-444193 GCA_000966675.3 Picea glauca
GGACCAGAAGTTGGATAACAATCGTTTAGTATGCTCTTCTCTCACATTTCAAAGTGACCTTGAGAATCAGAAAAAGGTTGTAGGAAAATTTCATCTCCCTTGAAAAAATTAAAACCTTTAGGAAGAGGACAACAACCCTCTTGGGACTCCTTTTAGTTTATTTTTCAAACACATCTTAAGATTGTAACAAGCCCATACATGCCCACATGCTACAAAGATAAAATAGTGTTGAAATTTACTTTCTTAGATTAAATCACTAGGGAAGTTTAAAGGTTTTGTAACGGGCCCATACATTCCCACATGATCACAATATAGGATAGTTTCAAAGATTTCTTAGATTAAATCGCAACAGGGATTTAAAGGAATAGTAAAGGACCCACATGTCCACATGCTAGTTTCCTAGAGACTTTTGAATTACGCAAGGTTGTACAAAAGAATTTAGTTAATTAGGTAATCAACACTTGTAAGGACTAAGTGAAATCCACATGCAGCAAGGTGACACCTAATTCATTAAAACATTGACACAGTTTTCACTCATTCACACACAAAAGTCACTTATCACTCACATAGTTTTCATCTCGAAACGTGGAGGTCAAAGTAATTCTCCTCCAAAGGGATGCCAAAACACTCCACCCATTTTCTTGACGAAACTATCCACTCCCATTTAATTTCAACAATATTGGCTCACACCCCCAATCTCTCAAACAACCACATCTAATTTTTTTTTTTTAAATCACTAAGTTTTCCTCCACAGGAGGTGCCAAAAGAAATTTTTTAGTCTAGGTAGGATTTTGGGGATAGGCATCCAAATAACTCCTCGTTACCTGGTTCTCACATTTTCAAAACAATAGAAGTTGTTAAATAAGGAACTGTAAATCCTCCAAGTCAAGTGTTCCTAACACCATAAGGCAGGGAGATACCCGTGAAGGGTTGAAGGCCGAGGTCTAGTTGTTTTGTGTGTCCCCCCTTGAGGCACCCACCTCTTGGACAAGATCTAGCCTATGACCCATTTCCTAGGCCGAAAATATAAATGCCACACTTTGACTAAGGTACCTAGTGACCAAATTTTAGGACATCTACCCAAGTGGCAATTGTGGGTTGCAATTGCACCTTGATCAGATTTTGTGTGGCTATTGGAAAATATCACCAGATCTTTTGGGATATGCCCCCTTTACCCCTCATTATAACTAATTACTTCATCCTTCACTAGTTTCTCTTCCAGTGACTTCAGACCCCACTGTTGAGTACTATTGGAAGGTCTAGTGCTATTTGAGAGGAAGGACGTTACGTCTTTTAGGACACGAGCATTTGTTTTCTTTGATCCCCCATGCGGACAAAACCCATTTATCCACATATATGCTTCTTTATCAAAACATTTTATGTATGATGCACTTCTGATTACATTTGATTTAGATATATATATGGTGTAAAGTTCAAAAAATTGTAGCAAAACGCTCTTATTTATTTATCACTCTCACCACCATTTGCACACATCCACTCAGCTAGTCGAACATCATAGGGGACCCACAGAATCCCCTTCATTCTAGATGCTTGTTGAACCTCCCTCCTATTTTAGGGGGAGTTCCTAGTCTTGCCAACTCATCAACTCCACCTTCTCACACCCCTATGAGTGCCACTATACTAGGATCAACTTTTCTTGGTTCCACCTTACTTGGGTCCAATTCCCAAGGTCCACCATCCACTCACTCTTCTTTACACAGAAGCAAGGGGCCAACTTCCTCTCAAGGGGGAAGTACCAACCCACCTAGCCCCCCACCAGGGTCAGGCCCACATAACACTCACACCATGGCTGGAACTAATCCTCCACCACCTCTCCATATGCCATATTTGGCCTCTCTTAACATACCAAATCTAAGAAAACTCACAAATGATCCTATATTGCATGACCCCACATGACTTGCAATGCCTACCAAACTACCTTCATATATCCCCAAGTTTGAAGGAAAGGTAGGAGATGACCCTGCCAACCATGTCATGACTTTCCATTTATGGTGCTCTTCCAACAACATTATGGATGATTCCATCCGACTATGATTATTTCAATGCACACTCACTGGCCCATCAGCTAAACGGTATGTAGATGAAAAATCAGGGTCCCATGCAACTTTCAAGTCCTTGGCCAAAGCATTTTTGACCTTCTTCCAATTACCAATCCGCCATGACAATGGTCTTTAACTACTCTCTAATTTCAAAAAAACCTTCGCCACACATATCACTGACCACATTCACGAGTGGCATTGACGTCGTAGTTTGTGCAAAGCAGAAACCACCAAACAATAATGTCTTGATTGGTTTCTCATATCACTTGTCTCTCTCCTTGGTAAAGATGTGTCTTCCACCTTCCCTCAATCAGAAGAGGAAGCCATTACTAAGGCTCAACAATATGACCTCATCTATTCTCAATCAGGGTACCTGTACACAGTACTTCCTGATCTCCCAAAACCCGTGCCATTCGGCCAAGATAAACCCGGGATGTCTCACTCAGCAGATGGATTGATTGGTAACACTACACACCACAATCCACAACCCCAACAACCACCAATGTATGGCACACCTCAATATCCATTGGCATATGGGGGAATCTCTTATTCTCCCCCATCCCCTTATCAACAACCATACCCTGTTGCCCTTCCCCCACCCATCAATGGGCCACTATCGACACCCACAATACATCCACCTATCCAAACAAGTTTGGGTACCCTCTCTACCTCAACTTATACTCTAAGTACTAGCAAAAGTGCCACGCTTTCCTATATACCTTATGGATCATTACCCCCATAGAATCCATACTTTCCTATTCCTAGCCCTCCCTAGCCCATGCCTCCACCACAAGGACACCCTCACGCTGGGGTGAATTTTGTTCAACCCTCTCCCATTCAGCAATACCAAAATTTCGAACAACTGAATACGAAAAATCCAACCCATCCATCGAATAATTCCAAAAGAAAGGAAAAAAATGGAACAATAACAATCCAAGTCAAGGTGGGAATCACCCCCCATAGAATCAACCTACTAGGGGCAACCAGAACCAAGGGAATCAAAACTCCCAGGGGGGAAATAACAACAGACGTCAAGGGAAAAATAACAATAATCTTTGAACCAACTTCCCTTGCGCCCTTTGCGGTGAGTTCGGTCATTATACTCATCATTGCCCCCAAATCACTGATTTTAAGAGGATCAAAGACTCAATGAATGGACCACATACTCCAATACCACCTTCCCCTCAGCAGGCCCCACAAAAATACGTGCAACAACCACCCCCAGCCGTGTTGCAAAACCCCATTCCAAACCAGGGTGTGATGAACACCCAACAAGACATGTAGCCTACCCCATCATAGTTGGGACAATATCTCAATCCAAAAAATCTCGCAGATCGTACTATTCTCCTCACCAGTGAGGAAGAAATCCTTCTTCAAACACATAGTTGTCAATACCGTGCACCCACTGAGTCTCCTCCCATTCCCCCAAAAACACTCCCAGCACTAATGGGACCCCATTTGATGATCCCTCACCCTAATACAGAAAAACCTCTTCGAATCCCGTACATCCCATTGCGTAGGAACGTCCACAACCCACAGGCTAGGGAAGCTCATAATTACAGTTTGGTCGATGAATTAGCACAATCCCTGGCTTCCATGTCAATCTTAGAAGTACTTCAAACTTGTCCCACTCAGTGGAAATCATTACTTTCCACCTTAGGGGCAGTCGACCCTGCGGATACTCAACTCATCACATTTTATCTCGACAGTGGAGAGCCTCGTCTCCCCCTCTCATCTCTTTTCAAATCCCAGTAAAAATTCATAACATTACAGTTCATCGATGCATCATAGATGAAGGTGGATCCACATGCATCATGTCCAAGTCTGTATGGTAGAAACCTGGTTCCCCCAAACTCATGTTGTCTACCATTACCTTAAGATCTTATGACAGACGACCATATTCTCCTGAAGGGCTCTTCCAAAATGTCCCTGTAGAACTCAGGGGCAAGACCATTCTCATAGAAATTGAAGATATCGATGCCCCAATCAATTGCAATATCTTGTTTGGTCGTAGCTACATGTACGCTATGAAGGTTGTTGGATCTTCCATCTTCCAAACCATGATGTTCCCCCATAACGGGAATATCATTACCATTGACCAAGTCTCACATTATGAGCCTAACCCTTCTACCAACATTGATAACATTCTCCCTCTCATCCACAGTAATTCTGAAGCATACCCACTCGTTGAAATGGGTCCTGGAATTTTAAAAGACCCATCATTGTTAGGAACTTACCATGGTGCACCATTTCTCCTTCATCCTTCCAATCAGGTATGTGTCGTATCATCCAAAGGAACTAACATTGAGAATACCCTTCCTCCCAGGGAGGCTCTCTCATATATGACGTTCCACTAATCGCAGAACCCCTCCCTCACGAGCCTCTTGCGAACTCGTCAACTCCACTAGTTCATGATTTCAGCTCACCCCAAGGACATATCCCAGTATGGGAGATAGTTCCCCAAGCCATTACTCAAATCCCCTTATTTTACCCTCCACCAGGCATACAATCTTTCCAAGTAGCCACAACGCTTACCCTACCTAATATGGTTTTGGCAATCCCAATTTGGTATTTGCATCCATTAGAGATGGTTCCTCAACCATCCCTTCCCCCCTAAACATAAGGAATCCCAATGATTTTTTCCATACTCACTCGCACCATACCCTCTACACCCCCATTCACTAACCTCCCTGCCACAGTTGGGGGCAGGAAAAAGAAGAAGGAGCCCATAGCTCCACTTCCCCCACGCATCCAACCTCCTTGTGCGTTATGTGAGAAATATGGACACCCAACCAACAAATACCCAACTCTATCCGAATTACGTAACCTAATTCAACTCAATCAAACACCATCATCGTTCGTCACTTTAGAAAGTACTGTCGCTACCTCCCATAAAGAAAGTAACAAAGGGTTGTGAACCAAATTCACTTGCGCCATATGTTTAGCATATGGCCATTATACACACCATTGCCCAACGCTACCTCACTTCTGACAGACATTAGTAGCAGTACGCCAAAGCTTCCAGCACGAAGCCAATCCAGCGACATCATCCCCACCAAACATCACTAACATCCATTATGTCACGACTTCAGTCAACGAATGTATGAGATTCCCTTTCTCTCTATGTGAATCCTTAGATCATTTTACATACCAATGTCATATGATCATTGAATATAGGTGATGCCAATCGACCCTTATTCACACTCCTGCACCCCTTATAGAATCGATGATTGACTTTACCTCATCACTAGAGATTTTGCATGTTATTTCTCCTGAACCTAACACACTCCCTCTTCCTCCATGGTTCTTGGATGACTTACATGAGGATTTACCCCCAAATCCCCCCAATTCTCCAGTTCATTTCCCTACGGAAATTTTACATCCAACTACCATTAGTACTCCCTAGTACCTTGATATTTGGTTTATGTCAAGTGAACCATCACCATCTCATTCCGTCTTTTCCCCTTCTTTTTCATCCCCAAAGGACAACCACACGGTGACAGTCACCGATATCACTCTTTACGATCCCTTGTATTCCCTCCAATTCCACTGCGATGAGGACATACTCAAGGAATTAACCACCCCTGACTACCCATGGGATGTGCTACACCATAGAGCGCTCTTCTTTCCACATGAAGCCTTCACGCCTCCTAGCCAACACCCCATATACGTAGTCGAAACAAAGGATTTTATTCCCTCAGGGCATATCGATTGGTTCAACAACCCCATTCCTGCCCCTGATGTTTTTGAAGAAGGCAACATGGCCAACATTTCCTCGACCATCAAAATCAATATTTCCATCAAAAATGGAGTTGTTGAGGAAATATGACAATAGGTGAAAATGAGGTGGCAATGTGAGCCCTACAACTATATATAGCCCTTTTTACCAAACTTCCAAACCCCATTCTGGGAGCTCCGGGTGTCCATTTTTCGATCTTTCTTTAGCCACGGGATCAACATCCTGTCATCTACATCAAGACAGTCCCCGAGCCATTTTTTCTCCTTAGCCCCTGGGGCACCTTTTTTTCATACCCCATCCAGGTACGCATGCTCATGTTCAAAATTATAAAATACATGTTTGTATGTTCGATTCTCTTCAGATATTGTTCACGTCGGGTATTTGGTTTTCATGTGTATAGGTACTTGGTCATCATACATCAACACAACCCCTTCAAGTATATAATCAATACTGGCATGTAATCATTCCCTCTGAATCTCAAATGCATCTCTAGTCACACCCTCTAAAATTTTCCTTTAGGATCCCCATATTCGGCTCTGCAATACCACCACCTCCATTACATCTTGGGTATTTTCATCCAGTAGCACTCTTCCCCACATGAGTTGTCCCATTCATAGCACCCCTTGGCACTTTGACACTGATGCCATTTTTAACCCTTTAGGGATGGGAGTCCCGATAGTCTTACATCATGTCGTGAATCAACCACATATTCCTTCTCCTCATTTTGCTAGCTTTCCCAATGGACTCCCAAGTTATCTCTTCAAGGTTCTATTTTGACTGCACCTCTGCAGTATCATTAACCTTTCATTTCATCCACAATCAATTTTCCCATCTGCAAATTTCCCTCCATTTCATCTACCTCATACAGAAACCTACCCATGGGCCCCCCAACCTCCACCAGTTCTCCAAGCAAATTGTGCCCTAACCAGCCCAACCATACTGCATTGGGATACCCATTTCTATATTTTTACACTCATCCCAAATTATTCTTTATTCATTTGGTACTTGTAAAAAGCCTTTGTTTTCAGCATTTACATATCTTTTTGTCACCACCTTTGGCGACCTTCTTCCCTTTTTGGAAAACACAACCCATGTTGCCCTTGGTTGGGGCCCTCCTTATCATCTATTCCCTTGACATCGTAAATATACTCCGAGTATCCCACAGGCCATCTACCTCTGCTCTCTGAGTTTTTTCACTTTGTCCTGCCTTTGGCACAGCTTATCCCCCATCATGTTCTCCCCTTGACACTTGACCTAGTTGAACGGTTGCGGCCACTTATACTTCGCATATACCCCCAACCACAAGCAGTATTGAGTCTTCATACATCTTGACTTTGTCCATGTACCTCCTCAGTTTCTAACCTCACCTAGTAGATATCACAAAGCCCTTTTCTTCTTGGAGTCGTGTCCCCCTTTTGTCGACATCAGCACAGTTTCCAGAAGGGCGACAGTATCTTGACTCTCATTACCTTTCCAATGAGAGGTCTCGGACGGCATAGGGAGAACCAAAAATTGCTCCCTGTTGTCATTGGCCCCCGTAACATTTGACTTCAACACTTTCTCATGTTACGATGGGTCTTACTTTGCGGCTATTGTAGTTGTTTCTTATATTTTCCAAAGACCTCTGAACTTGTCTTGGCTATCAATGCCTACAAAATCTGTGATACTTCTTATAGGTGTCATTGCCTACTATTCAGTGTGTGTTCCTCCTCAGAATTGTCTTCTTCCTTTGTCACAACCACCCTTGAGGGCACTGCAGTTATCTACATCAACACACCATTTCAGTTACTATACAACACCATTCTTTTTTGAGTTACATGACATGAGCATGGGGCATGCCCGCCTCGTTTGTACACAATTTATTTTTACACACCTTATGGAAGGGTGGGTCCTACAGGTTCCCTTCTCCCTCCAACGGGTCACTCTTGATGCTCTCACTGTCTCTCTCTCTCTTACAATGACACTCTCAGTAGAAGAAACATTGATGAATTTCGGCTATACGTATGCTCCTAACCTCATCCATCAGGGGGCATCTGTTATCACTGAAATTTCGTCCACAAATGGTTATAGAAATCTAGCATCTTCAAACAGTTATGAGGTCACCCATGGACCAAAATTACCATAAAATCATTTCCAAAAGGTCCAAAACTATACAACCAGTGATAAAATTAAGGTGCGCTATGACTACACAGGGTGCGCACGCACATGTGCGATCCATAAATGCATGAAAAGTGCACATGCACACGATGCACGACTGTGGTCGCTAAAATCCATGCACACCTAAAAACGACGCATTTATGAGATTGTTTGGCCTCCCACCCACTTCTGGTTCAACTTCCAAGTTGATTTGACATCCAAATCTCGGCTGGATCTGACTCGGTGGTTGGTCAAAGACTTAAAAATGCCCTAAACAACCCCTTTTCACACTTAAAGTTGGTTGCACAATACCTCAAAGAGGTGTTGTAAGATAAGGCCATGGGTGCACTACATTTTCAAGGAATTCATTTGCAAGGTTATGTTGCTGCTATTCTCTTGGGGAATCCTCTTTTCTCATCAAGAGTATACTAGCATCATTACATTGGGCATTCCATATCACCTCTTGAGTGGATTAGCTTGGGATTCTTTCACCGTTTCTTTCAAAGTTGTAAGAAGAGATTAGTTGTGGGGGTCGAAGAGCCCTCCCTTGGAGGAAGAAGGGACCCAAAGTCCTCTTTCTTCTTGGTGTTTTAATTCACTAATATAATCCTTGCCATTGGTGACATGAGTCTTATTGGTTTTTTTGTTCTTATGTTCTTATTCTCAATAGTTTAGTTGTTCTTTCATTTCCTAGTTTAATTCTTAGCTTAGACTTTTATGTTTCTTTCTCTAACCCTTTCCTTTACTGTTGTCTTTCGTAGCTAACCCAACTAAGCTTGTAAGCACCTCTGTTTTTCTCATTTAGGTGACAAAAGAGGTGCAACACACATGAACCATTTCTTCTTCAACCCTGAGGTCTTCCACATACCTTAGCCATTTCTTCAACAACTTTCGCTGCCTTTGGGCCAATAACTCCTTGACTAGCCATTTCACTTTCGTTTTCATGGGCCATTCATATACCCATCACGATTTTGCATCCTACTGCATTCAAAATGCAAGCTCTTCCATCCTCTCTCTTATCTCGATGAGTTCTTTGTTCATCTCGGCCTCGCTCTACTGCTGGTGGTTCTTCTTTCCACTACATCCATGGCTTTCAGTAGCCATTTCTTGTTTCTGTCTGCCCTCCTGGAAAACCTATTGCTATCACTCTACAACCGTGAGTGCTTCCAGCCTTTTCTTACAGTGGACCTGACTGTCTATTTGTTGTTGCATCCTGCAACAATCTCTTCAATCCTCTTCATTTGAAATATACAGACGAAGTCCTGCTCTGATAACACATAGATGCATATCAGACTACTCCTTTTCCTCTAGCTCCTTCTGCTTGAAATATATAGACACAATCAAGCTCTGATACCACAACTGACACAGCACCCCCTGCCTCAGCAGGTTCTGTGCGACCTCCCGGTCTTAGGATCGTTCCCGAATTCTTCCTCGAGCCGAAGAAACTCCCTCGGGTCCCTATCAAAATCCCAAGAATCCGATCCACAGGCCCTTCATGAAAACTCCATCGGAACAAGCAATGCACTAGGCATGAGTCTTCACCTCCACACAGCCACTAGACATGACCGCGACCCATTCCGAAAAGGGATTTCAGGTTTCACGATTTCAGGAGTTCTGATGTTGAGTTTCTGACTCTTTGATCTCTCGAACTCCGAAATGCCGAAATGCCAAAATGGGCTCAATGATGATTAGCCCCTACCAAATCTCACTCCATGTGACCTCTTCCTTTGTGACCATAGCCCTACTTCAAAGGCATGTCATGTTTCGCGACTTCAGGATTTCTAACACCAAGCGCCCTGGCTCCTTGTCCTCGAAACTTCTAGAAAGTTGAACCCCGAACTGCCGAAATGTATGACCGTAGTCCCACTCCAACAATATGTTGCTTTCAGGACTTCAGGGTTTCCAATGCCAAAGTGCCCGGTTTCTTGTCCTCGGGATGGCCGAAAAGCCGAATCCTGAAATGCCAAAATGGTTGACCCTGTTCCATAGCCCAACACTATTCCTCCATTTTCTTTCGAGTTTTTGCATTTCGGGATTTTGTGATCCTGGCTATGAAAACTCCCTGCCCCTTCGAACGCCCGGTATTTGAAATATCAAAGTACTGAACCCCAAAACGTCGGTCTTCCGCTCCAAACTGGGATCAACGACTCATAGCCTCTCCTGATCCAATGACTTGTGTCTTTTCGGGATTTCATAGGTCAAGAGTTCCGAACTCTTACCCTTTGCATTCTCGGTAACCAAAATGTTGAAATCCTCCTTTCGGGAATTTCCTCGAAACCTCGACCGCTCGCCACGTGTCCTCTTGTTGGACAGTCATGATCCTTTCGAGATTTCATGGGTCAAGAGTCCCGACTCTTGCCCTTTGTCTCTCCTGGTAGCCGAAATGCCGAAATAGGCCTTTCATTCCCCTCTTCACATATGAGGGTTAAACCTCATGTAGCTTCTCCTGGATCTGATGGCTATCGGTCCATGTGCCCTGATCTGACGGCTCAGATCTCTTTCTCCTGTGCACTCTCCTCCTACTTGCCTGGACGTAGATTTAGCGGTCTAGATCTCGTTCTCTCCATCTGATCTAATGACAATTGTTCTCCCTCCTGAGCTTGCACTTTTTCCTGAACTTGGAAGACTTCAAATGCTTCAAAGGTCTCAGCCTTTTCTCTTTCTATGAAGCCTGTATCCTCGACACCCACCTGTATTCTAAGGACATTGTCCCTCTTGAGCTTTTTCGATTTTGAAACCTCAAATTTTTCTCGACCTTTGCACTCCTTTCTTCTATTGCTCCATGCACAAAGGCACTGTTCCTCCTGAGCTTCCTGAACTTGAGATAAGTTCACTTCGTGCACACTCCCTGTGCTTGACAAGCCTTCGGGCGACTATCTATCAACACTTCACTCGAGTGTTGGCCTAGTGCACTCCTTGCATAGGTCTTTGTCCTCCTTGAGATTCAACTGCTCGGACCTTAATGGTCTCTGCCCCTTTCTCTCCTTGAAGGGATGTAAATGCCCTCTGGCAACTTCCTGCTAAAGCACTCCTTGTTGAGCCTGTAGGGTGTTCAGTAACCATGTGAAGGTCTTCCTCCTGACACTTCTTTCCCCTTTCTGAACTCAACCAAGAGTTCTTACTGTGCACACATGCACCAACTCAATGCCCTCCTGGCAGAGTTTTTTAGAATCCTCAGTGATTATGTCTTCTTGCCGAACTCGAAATAGAGTTATTCTCCTAATGCATCCTATGCATTTGCTCAATGCCCTCCTGGTAGAGATTCTACAAAATTCTCAGAAATTATGTCTTCTCTATGCCTTCTATGCACCTGCTCAATGCCCTCCTGGAAGAGCTTATACAAAATCCCTCAATGATTCTGGTCCGTCCTATGCTCTCTTCTACTCAGTCTTACCTCCAAGGTATTCAACAACCTTGAGGATTCTCCTTGAGTCGTGACTTCAGCTGGTATGCCCTCCTGGAACGTCTTTGTCTAAATCCACAGAATTCAGAAGTGCACTCTATGCACTGGCTTACAGAACCTGCCATGTTCTGTCATTCAACCTCTTGCATGCAGCCTCAAAGAACCCAAACCTGGAATCAAAGAACTGACAGACAGTGAATTATGTCTATCCTTGCAAATGCATACCTAACATACATCTACAACATATTATCAATGCATAAAGACATTCATTCATGAACTCATAAACATGTGGACAACAACATGCAAGAAAACTACTTTGTTTGTATTAATCAAGAATGCCTGATTACAATGTGTTTGAGCTCGAACCTCAAAAGAGTCTCGGCTCTTTCCTCCCCTTCTAAAAAACTAACTACTAGATACAAAGAAGATATTTTTACAAAGAGGGGTTCCTCGAGCTCTTCCCTCCAAACTAACTACTCTCATTAATTTTTCACTCAATTACATTGAATGGTTGTCTAGTCCGGATCGAATCTAGATCTTAGCCTTATAACCATTTAAGGCGGTTTCTAATTACATCTTGCGCACATGCATGGATTTTTGGCTCTCAGCCTTACAAACATTTAATACAATACGTTCAAATTTAAAATTTGAAAGTGAGAGGGATGCACCTCTCCTCTCCATTGAACGCACACTGATTGGTTAGTTGGCTGGCACGTAGCTGGCTTGGAGCAATGCTCCTGCATCAGATCATTAGACACAGTTGTCATATCTGACGTGCCCACACACACACATGCAAAGAATATAGCACATACCCAACACCTCCATCCATGTACCAAGTATGTACCAATCATGCATCAACTATGACTCATCAAGATGTACCAACATCATCAACTATACGCCTCATGTATGTGCCAACTCATCAACTACTTGTCTCAACCATGTACCTGACATGTACCTCAACCATACCATAAACCATTACATCAAACCATGTGCCACAACCTCACTGTTATACAACCTCTATCTGTAACATACCTAAACCAAAAGCCCTCATCAATTTCATCATCCAAATTTGATTTGTAACTCTATAACATACATGGTGTATATGATGACATACCTGCAAACCTTCCTTAACTTTAACAACAAGAGACTAGCATTTTCATCAAACTTTACTTTAGTCTCACATGACTAATTTTGGATTAGTCAACACCCTAACTTGAAATAATCATAACTTTGTACCTGTAATGAATAAAGATCTGAAAATAGTACACAATGTTCTTCAATGTCTTTTATACAATTTCTCCAGGTTTCACTACTTGGAACCTCTCAAAAAATGAGTTATAGAAAAAATGGCATACCTTGTTTAATTATGGATTATTTTAGAGAGAGAACTTATAGAGCATTGCCCACACAAAATATTTGTTGTATGGATCTGAAAATGGTACACAAAATACTAAAGACTATACTCTAACCAATACATTTGGTCTTATTGAATTTGGATCTGTTATGAAGAAGTTATGACATTTTTACCCAAAACACGTGTTTTAGACTAGTTTCAAGACTAGCCACAAACCTTATTTTCCACTGAGTGTATCCCAAATACAACGACCCACAAGCTGAAATTTTTATCACAATTACTTGCATATGTTTTCTCAACAACCTCCATATTTCATTGTCTGAATCATTGTAAACAAAAAAATATTGCGAAAATGGTGAGATGACTTGTAAATAACATACCTTAGAAAGCATCATCAAAAAACTTTATCCTCCCTTGAATTTCGGCCTTGTTTACTTCACCTTCCCTTTGAAATTTGCCTTAGATATCCTTTGGTTACCTTAGTCACTTGTAGATATTCAATATGCTCAATGGATGCAAATGAGAGACCCTTGCTCTCTTATTTATACTCTCCAAGTAGCTTCCTCTAGAAGTATCCACTTAAAGACTTAGCCACTTTGTCCACTTAGCCATTTTTTCCACTTAACCAACTTTGTCCACTTAGCCACTTTGTCCACTTAACCACTTTGACTAATTTATTATTTAAATAATTTCTCTTTACTCAAAACTTCTTGTTGCAACTAACTTTTATATAATTATTCAATTCATAGCTTATTTTCTCTTAACTAACTTCTTGTTGCAACCACTTTATTATTTAATTTATTTCTTGGTCAGCCACTTTGACTATTCAATCTTCTCATCACAACTACTTTACCATAATTACCAAACTCACAAATTCTTGCTGCAACTAATTTATTTTTAATTATTTTCTTAATGCAACAACTATACCCATGATTAACTCCTAGTTTCATCCACTTTGACTAGTCAACTTCTTCTAGGAGCTTCTAGAGTAATTTGTCTTCTTTGATCTTCTAGGGGCTTCTAGATAACTCATGAGGGTTCTCCAACTTCACAAGGCCTTATCTCTCTAACCGCGAGGAGTTATGTGATGTTCCACATATCACCAGAAATGACATGACATGTACTATCCATCTAGAATAGTCTTACCCATAAATTCATTGATCCTCATGCCCTTATACCTCAAAGAGACCCAAGTTCCTTACCCATGCCTTTTTGCTACCATAATTCACTACCAAGCTTCTCCAAGGGTTGACATCAATCACTAAGGGTTGACATCAATCTACAATATCACTTTACAATGGTTGATATCAATGACAACCAACAATCCATACCAACTGTCCATCACCCTAAACCAATTGTATGACAAACTATATTCCTTAAAAGCTTGTATAAATCAAAAAAAAAAAAAAATTATGATAAAATAAAGCAAAATCTGAAATCATATATAATGAAAAATCCAAAGTAAACCATGAATACTCTCTTTCCCATACAACTTTGGAGAGACATGCACAAAAGCAAATGAGTTGCAACCAATAATAAAATAACATTAGAATTCTTGTTTATATCCTCACACATTGTTTTGGTGTTTTGGTAATAAGATTTGCAAATAAATGAAGAAGAGAAAAATTAATTGCAATTACGTGATGAAATTGTATATCATCTCAAACTTTGTTGACAATATTTAAACCCTAATAACATGATGTTGATTGTATTCATCATGTCTGGAATTGTTACAACGCCTGTTTAAATCTCTCTGCCATTGCAATTATCTCTCCTAAGCAAATGGTCAAATCTCTTATGGAGGATATTTTTTTGGGTATCATTTCATGGGAGGGGATGAGTTCATTTTTGCTTTGATGTTGCCCATTTTAATTTACATCTTTTATTAAATTCTTTGTTTTTTACAATAAAACTTTCTCAATTTTTTATTTTTTTTTTACTGTTTACAAGTTTGCCATCATTGTTATTAAAGGTAATTATTGTGAATTTGTATGGAGCTAAAGTAATACCATATTTTGTATAAGTGTGAAATAATTATCGGGTTCCAAATCATGATGATAAGATATTATCATCATGAGTGTATGTGTGAAAATAAAATGTTACAATAGTTCTAAGACATTTGTTTCACCACAGTTTAACAAATATTAACTTTGCATTTTATTACAAATTTAGAGTAAACCATAGGGAAACAATATACTCATGCATTAATTTTCAAAGTACAAAAATGCAAATACATGCTCAATATATCTTATCTCTTTGCTTGTAGTTAGGTTTGTTTTTTATATATTAATTTAATAATGATTGATTGACACAATAATTATATTGGTTAACTCAACTTTAATGTCTATTCCTATGTACTTCTTTGACAACTCCTTAGCCTCTTATTTGACTCTTCATCTTCTTCTAGAACTCTTCAATGTTCAATCTCGCTATTCAAATCCATGTTTGAATTTTCCACTTTCTTCCACATGTTTTTGTTGGTCTCTATTGTGACATCCTTTATAGTACTATATTAATGTATGTTGGTCTCTATTGTGACATCCTTTATAGTACTATATTCATGTTGTGTTTTCATTGCAAGGAAAGTAGTGTTGGAAAAATACTGAGAGGGGGGGTGAATCAGTATTTTGAGCTATTAACAATTTTTCACTTTTCTTTCACTGAAAAATCTTAGTCTACTTTATAGAGACCAGTTATTGTAT
>JZKD02S2094959.1:468614-479975 GCA_000966675.3 Picea glauca
ATGTCATAACTTCTTCATAACAGATCCAAATTCAATAAGACCAAATGTATTGGTTAGAGTATAGTCTTTAGTATTTTGTGTACCATTTTCAGATCCATACAACAAATATTTTGTGCGGGGAACGCTCTACAAGTTCTCTCTCTAAAATAAGCCATAATTCAACAAGGTATGCCATTTTTTCTATAACTCCTTTTTTGAGAGGTTCCAAGTAGTGAAACCTGGAGAAATTGCATAAAAGACATTGAAGAACATTGTGTACTATTTTCAGATCTTTATTCATTACAGGTACATAGTTATGATTATTTCAAGTTAGGGTTGTTGACTAATCCAAAATTAGTCATGTGAGACTAAAGTAAAGTTTGATGAAAATGCTAGTCTCTTGTTGTTAAAGTTAAGGAAGGTTTGCAAGTATGTGATCATATACACCATGTATGTTATAGAGTTACAAATCAAATTTGGATGATGAAATTGATGAGGGCTTTTGGTTTAGGTATGTTACAGATAGAGGTTGTATAACAGTGAGGTTGTGGCACATGGTTTGATGTAATGGTTTATGGTATGGTTGAGGTACATGTCAGGTACATGGTTGAGACAAGTAGTTGATGAGTTGGCACATACATGAGGTGCATAGTTGATGATGTTGGTACATCTTGATGAGTCATAGTTGATGCATGATTGGTACATACTTGGTACATGGATGGAGGTGTTGGGTATGTGTTATATTCTTTGCATGTATGTCTGTGGGCACATCAGATATGAAAACTGCGTCTGATGATCTAATGCAGGAGCATTTCTCCAAGCTAGCTACGTGCCAGCCAGCTAACCAATCAGTGTGTGTTCAATGGAGAGGAGAGGTGCATCCCTCTCACTTTCAAATTTTAAATTTGAACGTATTGTATTAAATGTTTGTAAGGCCGAGAGCCAAAAAGCCATGCATGTGCGCAAGCTGTAATTAGAAACCGCCTTAAATGGTTATCAGGATAAGATCTAGATTCAATCCGGACTAGACAGCCATTCAATGTAATTGAGTGAAAAATTAATGAGAGTAGGTAGTTTGGAGGGAAGAGCTCGAGGAGCCCCTCTTTGTAAAAATATCTTCTTTGTATCTAGTAGTTAGTTTTTTAGAAGGGGAGGAAAGAGCCGAGACTCTTTTGAGGTTCGAGCGCGAACACATTGTAATCATGCATTCTTGGTTAATACAAACAGAGTAGTTTTCCTACATGTTGTTGTCCACATGTTTATGAGTTCATGAATGAATGTCTTTATGCATTGATAATATGTTGTAGATGTATGTTAGGTATGCATTTGCAAGGATAGACATAATTCATTGTCTGTGAGTTCTTTGATTCCAGGTTTGGGTTCTTTGAGGCTGCATGCAAGAGGTTGAATGACAGAACATGGCAGGTTCTGTAAGCCAGTGCATAGAGTGCACTTCTGAATTCTGTGGATTCAGACAAAGACATGCCAGGAGGGCGTACCAGCTGAAGTCATGACTCAAGGAGAATCCTCAAGGTTGTTGAATACCTTTGAGGTAAGACTATGTAGAAGAGAGCATAGGACAGACCAGAATCATTGAGGGATTCTGTAGAAGCTCTGCCAGGAGGGCATTGAGTAGGTGCATAGAAGACACAGAGAAGACATAATTTCTGAGAATTTTGTAGAAGCTCTACTAGGAGGGCATTGAGAAAATGCACAGGATTCATTAGGAGAAGAACTCTATTTCGAGTTCGGCAAGAAGACATAATCACTAAGGATTCTGGAAAACTCTGCCAGGAGGGCATTGAGTTGGTGCAGGTGTGCACAGGAAGAACTCTTGGTTGAGTTCAGAAAGGGGGAAGAAGTGTCAGGAGGAAGACCTTCATAGGGTTACTAAACACCCTACAGGCTCAACAAGGAGTGCTTGAGCATGAAGTTTCCAGAGGGCATTTACATCCCTTCAAGGAGAGAAAGGGGCAGAGACCATTGAGGTCCGAGTAGTTGAAGCTCAAGGAGGACAAAGACCTATGCAAGGAGTGCACTAGGCCAACACTCAAGTGAAGTTTTGATAGACAGTTTCCCGAAGGCTCATCAAGCACAGGGAGTGTGCACGAAGTGAACATATATCAAGTTCAGGAAGCTCAGGAGGAACAGTTCCTTTGCACACAGAGCAACAGAAGAAAGGAATGCAGAGGTTGAGAAAACTTTGAGGTTTCAAAATCGGCAAAGCTCAAGAGGGACAATGTCCTTAGAATACAGGTGGGTGCCGAGGATACAGGCTTCACAGCAGGAGCAAAGGCTGAGACCTTTGAAGCATTTGAAGTCTTCCAAGTTCAGGAAAAAGTGAAAGCTCAGGAGGGAGCACAACTGCCATTAGATCAACTGGAGAGAACGAGATCTGGACTGCTGAATCTACATCCAAGAAAGTAGGAGGAGAGTGCACAGGAGAAAGAGATATGGGCCGTCAGATCGGGGCGCATGGACCGATAGCCATCGGATCCAGGAGAAGCTACATGAGGTTTAACCCTCATATGTGAAGAGGGGAACGAAAGGCCTATTTCGATATTTTGGCTACCGGGAGATACAAAGGGTGAGAGTCGGGACTCTTGACCCACAAAATCTCAGAAGGATCATGACTTTCCAACAGGAGGACACGTGGCGAGTAGTCGAGGTTTTGGGGAAATTCCTGAAAGGAGGATTTCGACATTTCGGTTACCGGGAATGCAAAGGGTAAGAGTTTGGAACTCTTGACCCGTGAAATCTTGAAAAGACACAAGTCATTGGATCAGGAGAGGCTATGAGTCGTTGATCCCAGTTTGGAGTGGAAGACCGATGTTTCGGGGTTCAGTACTTCGATATTTCAAATACGGGGAGTTCGAAGGGGCAGGGAGTTGTCATAGCCGGGATCACAAAATCCCAAAATGAAAAAACTCAAAAGAAGATGGATGAATAGTGTTGGTCTATGGAACAGGGTCAGCCATTTTGGCATTTTAGGATTCGGCTTTTCGGTCATCCCAAGGAAAATAAATCGGGCACTTTGGCGTTGGAAACCCCGAAGTCCCTAAAGCAACGTATTGTTGGAGTGGGACTATGGTCATACATTTCGACAGTTTGGGGTTCAGCTTTCTGGAATTTTCAAGGACAAGGAGAAAGGGCGCTTGGTGTTAGAAATCCTGAAGTCGCGAAACACGACACGCCTTTAAAGTAGGGCTACGGTCACAAAGGAAGAGGTCACATGGAGTGAGATTTGGTAGGGGCTAATCATCGTTGAGCCCATTTTGGCATTTCAACATTTCAGAGTTCGGGAGATCGAAGAGTCATAAACTCAACATCAGAACTCCCGAAATTGTGAAACTTGAAATCCCTTTTCGGAATGGGTCGCAGTCATGTCTAGTGGCCGTGTGGAGGTGAAGACTCACGCCTAGTGCATTGCTTTTGCCGGTGGAGTTTTCATGAAGCGCATGTGGATCAGATTATTGGGATTTCGATAGGGACCCAA
This sequence comes from Picea glauca, assembly GCA_000966675.3. NCBI lineage: Eukaryota > Viridiplantae > Streptophyta > Pinopsida > Pinales > Pinaceae > Picea > Picea glauca. The sequence goes on from JZKD02S2094959.1 coordinate 472,090, forward strand.
GGGAGTCACTTCGGCTCGAGGAAGAATTCAGGAATGATCCTAAGACCGGGAGGTCGCACAGAACCTGCTGAGGCAAGGGGTGTTGCGTCAGTTGTGGTATCAGAGCTTGATTTTATCTATATATTTCAAGCAGAAGGAGCTAGAGGAAAAGGAGTAGTCTGATACGCATTTGTGTGTTATCAGAGCAGGAATTCATCTTTATATTTCAAATGAAGAGGATTGAAGAGATTGTTGCAGGATGCAACAACAAATAGACAGTCAAGTCGACTGTAAGAAAAGGCTGGAAGCACTCATGGTTGCAGAGTGATAGCAATAGGTTTTCCAGGAGGGCAGACAGAAACAAGAAAATGGTTGTTGAAGGCCATGGATGCGGTGGAAAGAAGAACCACCAACAGTAAAGCGGGGCTGAGATGGACAAAGAACTCGTCGAGATAAGAGCGAGGATGGAGGAGCTTGCAGTTTGAATGCAGCAGGATGCAAAATCGTGATGGGTATATGAATGGCCCATGAAAATGAAAGTGAAATGGCCAGTCAAGGAGTTATTGGCCCGAAGGCAGCGAAAGTTGTTGAAGGAATGGCTGAGGTATGTGGAAGACCTCAGGGTTGAAGAAGAAATGGTTCATGTGTGTTGCACCTCTTTTGTCATTTAAATGAGCAAAACATAGGTGCTTACAAGCTTAGTTGGGTTAGCTAAGAAAGACAACAGTAAAGGAAAGGGTTAGAGAAAGAAACATAAAATACTAAGCTAAGAATTAAACTAGGAAATGAAAGAACAACTAAACTATTGAGCATAAGGACATAAGAACAAAAAAAACCAATAAGACTCATGTCACCAATGGAAAGGATTATATTAGTGAAAGAAAACACCAAGAAGAAAGAGGAATTTGGGTCCCTTCTTCCTCCAAGGGAGGGCTCTTTGACCCCCACAACTAATCTCTTCTTACAACTTTGAAAGAAATGGTGAAAGAATCCCAAGCTAATCCACTCAAGAGGTGAGATGGAATGCCCAATGTAATGATGCTAGTATAATTTTGATGAGAAAAGAGGATTCCCCAAGAGAATAACATCAACATAACATTGTAAATGAATTCCTTGAAAATGTAGTGCACCCATGGCCTTATCTTATAACACCTCTTTGAGGTATTGTGCAACCAACTTTAAGTGTGAAAAGGGGTTGTTTAGGGCATTTTTAAGTCTTTGACCAGCCACTGAGTCAGATCCAGCCGAGATTTGGATGTCAAATCAACTTGGAAGCTGAACCAGAAGTGGGTGGGAGGCCGAACAATCTCATAAATGCGTCGTTTTCAGGTGTGTGTGGATTTTAGCGACCACAGTCATGCATCATGTGCATGTGCACTTTTCATGCATTTCTGGATCGCGCATGTGTGCGCGCGCCCTGTGTAGTCATAGTGCACCTTAATTTTACCACTGTTTGTATAGTTTTGGACCTTTTGGAAATGATTTTATGGTAATTTTGGTCCATGGGTGACCTCATAACTGTTTGAAGATGCTATATTTCTGTAACCATTTGTGGACAAAATTTCAGTGATAACATATGCCCCCTGATGGATGAGGTTAGGAGCATACATATAGCCGAAATTCATCAATGTTTCTTCTACTGAGAGTGTCGTTGTAAGAGAGAGAGACAGTCAAAGCATCAAGAGTGACCTATTGGAGGGAGAAGGGAAGCTGTAGGACCCACCCTTCCATAAGGTGTGTAAAAATAAATTGTGTACAAACAAGGCGGGCATGCCCCATACTCGTGTCATGTAACTCAAAAAATAATGGTGTTGTATAGTAACTGAAACGGTGTGTTGATGTAGATAACTGCAGCGCCCTCAAGGGTGGTTGTGACAAAGGAAAAAGACAATTCTGAGGAGGAACATAATCTCAACAGTAGGCAATGACACCTGTAAGAAGTATCACAGATTTTGTAGGCATTGACAGCCCAACCAAGTTCAGAGGTCTTTGGAAAATATAAGAAACAATTGCAATAGCCACAAAGTAAGACCCATCGTAACATGAGAAAGTGTTAAAGTCAAATGTTAAGGGGGCCAACGACAATAGGGAGCAATTTGTGGTTCTCCCTATGCCATCCGAGACCTCTCATTGGAAAGGTAATGAGAGTCAAGATATTGTCGCCCTTCTGGAAACTGTGTTGATGTCGACAAAAGGGGGACGTGACTCCAAGAAGAAAAGGGCTTCGTGAGATCTACTAGGTGAGGTTAGGAACTAAGGAGGTACATGGACAAAGTCAAGATGTATGAAGACTCAATATTGCTTGTGGTTGGGGGTTTATGCGAAGTATAAGTGGCCACAACCGTTCAACTAGGTCAAGTGTCAGGGGGACAACATGATGGGGGATAAGCTATGCCAAAGGCAGGACAAAGTGAAAAAACTCAGAGAGAAGAGGTAGATGGCCTATGGGATACTCAGAGTATATGGACGATGTCAAGGGAATAGATGATAAGGAGGGCCCCAACCAAGGGCGACATGGGTTGTGTTTTCCAAAAAGGGAAGAAGGTCACCAAAGGTGGTGACAAAAAGATATGTAAATGCTGAAAACAAAGGCTTTTTACAAGTACCAAATGAATAAAGAATAATTTGGGATGAGTGTACAAATATAGAAATGGGTGCCCCAATGCAATATGGTTGGGCTGGTTAGGGCACAATTTTCTTGGAGAACTAGTGGAGGTTGGGGGCCCCATGGGTGGGTTTCTATATGAGGTAGATGAAATGGAGGGAAATTTACAGATGGGCAAATTGATTGTGGATGAAATGAAAGGTTAATGATACTGCAAAGGTGCATTCAAAATAAAACCTTGAAGAGATAACTTGGGAGTCAATTGGGAAAGCTAGCAAAATGAGGAGAAGGAATATGTGGTTGATTCACGACATGATGTAAGACTATCGAGACTCCCATCCCTAAAGGGTTAAAAATGGCATCAGTGTCAAAGTGCCAAGGGGTGCTATGAATGGGACAACTCATGTGGGGGAGAGTGCTACTGGATGACAATACCCAAGATGTAATGGAGGTGGTGGTACTGCAGAGCCGGATATGGGGATCCTAAAGGCAAATTTTAGAGGGTGTGATTGGAGATGCATTTGAGATTCAAAGGGAATGATTACATGCTAGTGTTGATTATATACACGAAGGGGTTGCGTTGATGTATGATGACCAAGTACCTACACACATGAAAACCAAATACCCGACGTGAACAATATCTGAAGAGAATCGAACATACAAACATGTATTTGATAATTTTGAACATGAGCATGTGTACCTGGATGGGGTATGAAAAAAAGGTGCCCCAGGGGCTAAGGAGAAAAAATGGCCCAGGGACTATCTTGATGTAGATGACAGGATGTTGATCCCGTGGCTGAAGACAGATCGAAAAATGGACACCCGGAGCTCCCGGAATGGGGTTTGGAAGTTTGGCGAAAAGGGATATATATAGTTGTAGGGCTCACATTGCCACCTCATTTTCACCTGTTCTCATATTTCCTCGACAACTCCATTTTTTATGGAAATATTGATTTTGATGGTCGAGGAAATGTTGGCCATGTTGCCTTATTCAAAAGCATTAGGGGCAGGAATGGGGTTGTTGAACCAATCGATATGCCCTGAGGGAATTAAATCCTTGGTTTCGACTGCGTATATGGGGTGTTGGCTAGGAGGCGTGAAGGCTTCATGTGGAAAGAAGAGCGCTCTATGGTGTAGCACATCCCATGGGAAGTCGGGGGTGGTTAATTCCTCGAGTATGTCCTCGTCGTAGTGGAATTGGAGGGAATACAAAGGATCGTAAAGAGTGATATTGGTGATTGTCGCCGTGTGGTTGTCCTTTGGGGATGAAAAAGCAGGGGAAATGACAGAATGAGATGGTGATGGTTCACTTGACATAAACCAAATATCAAGGTACTGGGGAGTACTAATGGTATTTGGATGTAAAATTTTCGTAGGGAAATGAACAGGAGAATTGGGGGGATTTGGGGGTAAATCCTCGTGTAAGTCATCCAAGAACCATGGAGGAAGAGGGAGTGTGTCAGGTTCAGGAGAAATAACATGCAGAATCTCTAGTGATGAGGTAAAGTCAATCATTGATTCTGTAACGGGTGAAGGAGTGTGAATAAGGGTCGATTGGCATCGCCTGTATTCAATGATCATAGGACATTGGTATGTAAAATGATCTAAGGATTCGCATAGAGAGAAAGGGCATCTCATACGTTCGTTGTCTGAAGTCGTGACATAATGGATGTCAGTGATGTTTGGTGGGGATGATGTCGTTGGATTGGCTTCATGCTGGAAGCTTTGGCGTACTGCTACTAATGTCTGTCAGAAGTGAGGTAGTGTTGGGAAATGGTGTGTATAATGTCCATATTCTAAACATATGGCACAAGTGAATTTGGTTCGCAACCCTTTGTTACTTTCTTTATGGGAGGTAGTGACAGTACTTGCTAAAGTGACAAACGATGATGGTGTTTGATTGAGTTGAATTAGGTTATGTAATTCAGATAGAGATGGGCATTTGTTGGTTGGGTGTCCATCTTTCTCACATAACGCACAAGGAGGTTGGACGCGTGGGGGAAGTGGAGTTGTGGGCTCCTTCTTCTTTTTCCTACCCCCAGCTGTGGCAGGGAGGTTAGTGAATGGGGGTGTAGAGGGTATGGTGTGAGTGAGTATGGAAAACATCGTTGGGATTCCTTCTGTTTAGGGAGGAAGGGATGGTTGAGGAACCATCTCTAATGGATGTAAATACCAAACTGGGATTGCCAACACCATATTAGGTAGGGTAAGCGTTGTGGCTACTTGGAAATATTGTACGCCTGGTGGAGGGTAAAAGAAGGGGATTTGAGTAATGTCTTGGGGAACTATCTCCCATACTGGGATATGTCCTTGGGGTGCGCTGAAATCATGAACTAGTGGAGTTGACGAGTTCACAGGAGGCTCGTGAGGGAGGGGTTCTGTGACTAGTGGAACGTCATATATGAGAGAAGCCTCCCTGGGAGGAAGGGTATTCTCAATGTCAGTTCCTTTGGATGATACGACACATACCTGATTGGAAGGATGAAGGAGCAATGGTGCACCATGGTAAGTTCCTAACAATGATGGGTCTTTGAAAATTCCAGGACCCATTTCGACGAGTGGGTATGCTTCAGAATTACTGTGGACGAGGGGGAGAATGTTATCAATGTTGGTAGAAGGGTTAGGCTCATAATGTGAGGCTTGGCCAATGGTAATGATCTTCCTGTTATGGGGGAACATCATGGTTTGAAAGATGGAAGATCCAACAACCTTCATAGCGTACATGTAGCTACGATCGAACAAGATATTGTAATCTAGTGGGGCATCAATAACTTCAATTTCAATGAGAATGGTCTTGCCCCTGAGTTCTACAGGGACATTTTGGAAGATCCCTTTAGGAGAATATGGTCGTCCGTCATAAGCTCTTAAGGTAATGGCAGACAATATGAGTTTGGGGGAACCAGGTTTCTGCCATACAGACTTGGACATGATGCATGTGGATGCGCCTTCATTGATGAAATGTAATGTTCCGAATTTTTACTGGGATTTGAAAAGCGATGAGAGCAGGGAGACGAGGCTCTCCACTATCGAGATCAAATGTGATGAGTTGAGTATCCGCAGGGTCGACTGCCCCTAAGGCGGAAAGTAATGATTTCCGTTGAGTGGGACAAGTTTGAAGTACTTCTAAGACTGACATGGAAGCCGAGGATTGTGCTAGGTCATCGACCAAACTATAATTATGAGCTTCCCTAGCTTGTGGGTTGTGGACGTTCCTACGCAATGGGATGCAAGGGATGCGAAGAGGTGTTTCTGTATTAGGGCGAGGGATCATTAAAGGGGGTCCCGTTGGTGTTGGGAGTGTTTCTGGGGGAATGGGAGGAGACTCAGTGGGTGCACGGTATTGACAACTATGTGTTTGAAGAAGGATTTATTTCTCACTAGTGAGGAGGATAGTATGATCTATGGGATTGTTTGGATTGAGATATTGTCCCAACTATGATGGGGTAGGCTACATGTCTTGTTGGGTGTTCATCACACCCTGGTGTGGAATGGGGTTTTGCAGCATGACTGGGGGTGGTTGTTGCATGTATTTTTGTGAAGCCTGCTGAGGGGAAGGTGGTATTGGAGTATGTAGTCCATTCACTGAGTCTTTGATCCTCTTAAAATCATCGATTTGGGGGCAATGATGAGTATAATGACCGAACTCACCACAAAGGGTGCAAGGAAAGTTGGTTCAAAGATTATTGTTATTTTTCCCTTGAAGTCTATTGTTATTTCCCCCCTAGGGGTTCTGATTCCCTTGGTTCTGGCTTCCCCTAGTAGGTTGATTCTATGGGGGGTGATTCCCACCTTGACCTGGATTGTTATTGTTCCATTTTTTTCTTTTTTTTTTTGCATTATTCGACAGATAGGTTGGATTTTTCGTATTCAACTGTTCGAAATTTTGGTATTGCTGAATGGGAGAGGGTTGAACAAAATTCACCCCAGCGTGAGGGTGTCCTTGTGGTGGAGGCATGGGCTAGGGAGGGCTAGGAATAGGAAAGTATGGATTATATGGGGGTAATGATCCATAAGGTATATAGGAAGGCGTGGCACTTTCGCTAGTACTTAGAGTATAAGTTGAGGTAGAGGGAGCACCCAAACTTGTTTGGATAGGTGGGTGTATTGTGGGTGTCAGTAGTGGCCCACTGATGGGTGGGGGAAGGGCAATAGGGTATGGTTGTTGATAAGGGGGTGGGGGATAATAAGAGGTTCCCCCATATGCCGATGGATATTGAGGTGTGCCATACATTGGTGGTTGTTGGGGTTGTGGATTGTGGTGTGTAGTGTTACCAATCAATCTGTCTGCTGAGTGAGACATCCCAGGTTTATCTTGGCCGAATGGCATGGGTTTTGGGAGATCAGGAAGTACTATGTACAGGTACCCTGATTGAGAATAGATGAGGTCATATTGTTGAGCCTTAGTAATGTCTTCCTCTTCTGATTGAGGGAAGGTGGAAGACACATCTTTACCAAGGAGAGAGACAAGTGATATGAGAAACCAATCAAGACATTATTGTTTGATGGTTTCTGCTTTGCACAAACTACGACGTCAATGCCACTCATGAATGTGGTCAGTGATATGTGTGGTGGAGGTTTGTTTGAAATTAGAGAGTAGTTAAAGACCATTGTCATGGTGGATTGGTAATTGGAAGAAGGTCAAAAATGCTTTGGCCAAGGACTTGAAAGTTGCACGGGACCCTGATTTTTCATCTACATACCATTTGGTTGATGGGCCAGTGAGTGTGCATTGAAATAATCGTAGTCGGATGGAATCATCCATAATGCTATTGGAAGAGCACCATAAATGGAAAGTCATGACATGGTTGGCAGGGTCATCTCCTGCCTTTCCTTCAAACTTGGGGATATATGAAGGTAGTTTGGTAGGCATTGCAGGCCATGTGGGGTCATGCAATATAGGATCATTTGTGAGTTTTCTTATATCTGGTATGTTAAGAGAGGCCAAATATGGCATCTGGAGAGGTGGCGAAGGATTAGTTCCATCCATGGTGTGAGTGTTCTGTGGGCCTGACCCTGGAGGGGGGCTAGGTGGGTTGGTACTTCCCCCTTGAGAGGAAGTTGGCCCCCTTCTTCCATGTAAAGGAGAGTGAGTAGATGGTGGACCTTGGGAATTGGACCCAAGTAAAGTGGAACCAAGCAAAGTTGATCCTAAGATAGTGGCACTCACAGGGGTGTGAGAAGGTGGAGTTGATGAGTTGGCAAGACTAGGAACTCCCCCTAAAATAGGAGGGAGGTTCAGCAAGCGTCTAGAACGAAGGGGGTTTTGTGGGTCCCCTATGATGTCCGAATAGCTGAGTGGATG
>JZKD02S2094960.1:0-16684 GCA_000966675.3 Picea glauca
GAACGGGTTTGGCTCCAGGGTATGTCTTAATTTCATGAACCACAATCGAGGGGTCAATACCTGGCATTTCCTCGTAACTCCAAGCAAAAATATCACGGAATTCTTTAAACAATGAAGTGTAAGTGACGATTTCATCCGGTGAACACGAGGCTCCAATATGAACATTCTTGACTATTCCAGGTTTTACTGAAATATCTATGGGTATCGTGGGCGAAATGATACTCAGGTTCCCTTCAGCGAACACATCTCGTATAAATCCAGGAACGGTTGTAACAACAGCAACGGTTGACGGAGTCGAAATCCGTTGGTAATTCTCAAGAGTCTGCTGCTCCAGAAACAGTATGGAACGATGATTTCCATCGCCCCAAGGGGTGTCATCCAAGACAGACATGATCATCTCGTCGGTTGGAAAAACAACACAAAAGGGATCAGGAGACAACTCCTCGAAAGAAGAAATAGTAGGGATTGCCAATTGAATAGCTTGGTAGGCAGACTCAACTGGACTTAACGGCATAACATTGCCGAAACGAACATGATCTCCAGGATCAGGGACTATCCAGGGGTCAGCAGACACTAGAAGTTCACGAGGCATGGTAGAGATCATGTTAATTGATGCAACTGACAAGTTTGGAATATTGGGCGGTGGTGGTATGGGAAAAGTACCCATTAACGACGAATATTTTAAAAGACCTACGCCAACATTCTCATAACCCTGAGGGGTGTTTGCTATGAACGGTACGTTGCCTGTGCAAGCATCGGTGTTAAAGAAAGCAAGTTGATCAACCGTAACCACTCTTCCCTCGTGATTAAATCATAGAACACGAAACAAGGTTGATACCACAACACGCATAGAATCGACCCAGCTTCGTCCGAGTAGAAGATTATAATCGAGGGGAGTATCAAAAACTTCCACTTCTATCTGGACGGTCTTGCCTGCGAGAGTAATGGGAAACGATGGTAGAACACCATAAGGTTTGAAACCAGAGCTGTTGAAAGCTCGCAAAGTGTTTTGTGACTCGGTTAAGGGTGGAGAACCAATGGCTTTCCAGCAAGGAAAAGACATGACGCACGTAGAAGCACCCTCATCAACAACCGTCCGACAAATGCTCTTGTCGGCAACAACAACTTGTATTTGGAATGCAAGTTGTGCGGGTAACCTCGGAATATGCTCGGTTAAGTCAAAGACTATTAAATTCTCATCNAATGAAGTGTAAGTAACGATTTCGTCCGGTGAACACGAGGCTCCAATATGAACATTCTCGACTATTCCAGGTTTTACGGAAATATCTATGGGTATCGTGGGTGAAATGTTACTCAAGTTCCCTTCAGTGAACACATCTCGTATAAATCCAGGAATGGTTGTAACAACAGCAACGGTCGACGTAGTCGAAATCTGTTGGTAATTCTCAAGAGTCTGCTGCTCCAGAAACAGTATGGAACGATGATTTCCATCGTCCCAAGGGGTGTCATCCAAGACAGACATGATCATCTCGTCGGTTGGAAAAACAACACGAAAGGGATCAGGAGACAACTCCTCGCAAGAAGAAGTAGTAGGGGTTGCCGATTGAATAGCTTGGTAGGCAGACTCAATCGGACTTAACGGCATAACGTTGCCGAAACGAACATGATCTCCAGGATCAGGGACTATCCAAGGGTCAGCAGACACTGGAAGTTCACGAGGCATGGTAGAGATCATGTTAATAGACGCAACTGACGAGTTTGGAATATTGGGCGGTGGTGGTATGGGGAAAGTACCCATTAACGACGAATCTTTTAAAAGACCAACGCCAACATTCTCATAACCCTGAGGGGTGTTTTCTATGAACGGTACGTTGCCTGTGCGGGCATCGGTGTTAAAGAAAGCAAGTTGATCGACCATAACCACTCTTCCCTCGTGAGGAAATCGTAGAACACAGAACAAGGTGGATACCACAGAACGCATAGAATCGACCCAGCTTCGTCCGAGTAGAAGATTATAATCGAGGGGAGTATCAAAAACTTCCACTTCTATCTGGACTGTCTTGCCTGCGAGAGTGACGGGCAACGACGGAAGAACACCATAAGGTTTGAAACCAGAGTCGTTGAAGGCTCGCAAAGTGTTTTGTGACTCGGTTAAGGGTGGAGAACCAATGGCTTTCCAGCAAGNGTGACGATTTCGTCCGGTGAACACGAGGCTCCAATATGAACATTCTCGACTATTCCAGGTTTTACTGAAATATCTATGGGTATCGTGGGCGAAATGTTACTCAGGTTCCCTTCAGAGAACAGATCTCGTATAAATCCAGGAACGGTTGTAACAACAGCAACGGTCGACGGAGTCGAAATCCGTTGGTAATTCTCAAGAGTCTGCTGCTCCAGAAACAGTATGGAACGATGATTTCCATCGTCCCAAGGGGTGTCATCCAAGACAGACATGATCATCTCGTCGGTTGGAAAAACAACACGAAAGGGATCAGGAGACAACTCCTCGCAAGAAGAAATAGTAGGGATTGCCGATTGAATAGCTTGGTAGGTAGACTCAACTGGACTTAACGGCATAATGTTGCCGAAACGAACATGATCTCCAAGATCAGGGACTATCCAGGGGTCAGCAGACACTGGAAGTTCACGAGGCATGGTAGAGATCATGTTAATTGATGCAACTGACAAGTTTGGAATATTGGGCGGTGGTGGTATGGGAAAAGTACCCATTAACGACGAATCTTTTAAAAGACCTACGCCAACATTCTCATAACCCTGAGGGGTGTTTGCTATTGACGGTACATTGCCTGTGCGAGCATCGGTGTTAAATAAAGAAAGTTGATCGACCGTAACCACTCTTCCCTCGTGAGTAAATCGTAGAACACGAAACAAGGTTGATACCACAGCACGCATAGAATCGACCCAGCTTCGTCCGAGTAGAAGATTATAATCGAGGGGAGTATCAAAAACTTCCACTTCTATCTGGACGGTCTTGCCTACGAGAGTAACGGGCAACGACGGTAGAACACCATAAGTTTTGAAACCAGAGCCGTTGAAAGCTCGCAAAGTGTTTTGTGACTCGGTTAAGGGTGGAGAACCAATGGCTTTCCAGCAAGGAAAAGACATGACGCACGTAGAAGCACCCTCATCAACAACCGTCCGACAANAATTTGCCAACCATTCGAACTCCAACTCATCCTTCTAGAAGATTCCTTCTAGAAGGATCGAGAACTTATTCATTTTCTCCCTTTAGAAACATTTTCGCACCCTGACCATTAACACGGTGCGGAAAGTCCGCAGTCAGACTGAATGCAGCCTGCGGAAATTAAGGATTTCCGCAGTATAGTATATATGCAGCCTGCGTATTATTTCCAAAAGTGTGATTTTGAGAAGCTAATAAGTGTAACTCTCTTCATGAAAATGATCTTAATGAAGAGTTAGATATTCCATCACCATGTCATTATCATGTCATCATCTCGATAACCAAAAATGTGGATAACAATCCTGGCAATGGAAAAACATGTGGATTAACCCTATCTGTGTTTTTATTTGGTATTCTGGCAATGGAAAAACGAAACGATATCTCTTTCCTACATTTCATTTTTACTTTGAGGCGAATTTTCCCCTTGAAGAAGACTGTGTCTTGCAGTTACGAAATGTTGTTTTGAGTACCTCGTTGTCTGGCAATTTCGCCCCTCTCTGGACTGATTTTCATTTTATTGCTGGGGCGATTTTTACCCTTGTTGAAGACTAAGATATGAATGAACAACATACTGCTACTGGATTCCTATGAGTGCCCACGAAATGCTATTTTGAGGTTGTGTTTTTTTTTAATGTCATTACCCACGACCTTCCAATTACTTAAGGTTGCGTTTTTACTGTCATTGCCCACGATTTCACAATTCCTTGATGCTACATTTTTCTTCCCAATTGTCAGCCGCGTTTTGCCCTTCGAAAGTTGACCGATTTGCTAATCGGTTGCCCACGATTTTTTACCAATTAAATGTGAATGAGTTGTTGTTTTTAACCATGAATTTGCCATAGAAATGTTCTCTGCATCTTCCTGTTGAATGCCCACGATTTTTGGCCTTTATTGATGACCACAGACTTGTTTTTAAAACGAAATACTGAGTTTCTTTTACACCCCACGAAATTTGCTATTAAAACTGACGACTGTGTTATTGCCTTATTTGACCACGATTTTCCCTTGGGAATGTGACCGAACTTGCAGTAAATGACCACGAATTGTGTCTTTAAACTGAACTACGTTTTATGACTTCTTGACTGTCGTTTTTCTTTGTTGTTGTGATTCTCTTGATTTACCCCGAGCCATTCCCCTCTCAACACTCAGCATTTTTAATTAATAACCCACAGCGAACTGGATGTTAACTCAGAAAAATTTGGATGGATAAACTTCAAAATTTTAGTGATGGAGTCATAGTGAATGTGATGTTAAACTCAACTGACTTCGAAAGGTAAACCCAGCATAGTGTATGACAGTGATTTAGTTGACCAACCATTCTGTATATATTTAATGGATATGCTCGGACCGAAACTTTTTATGTTTTTAAGGTAGGGTATAGAGAACTCTTTATGGATTGCCATAACCCAGGCAGCGATATCTATTTTTAGACCGCATTATCATTTGTTACATCCTTAGCCTTAAATTCCTTATTAACTATTTTTTTAGACTTATGATTGGACAACAAGTGTAATAGTCGAATGTTTTACCTTAATGTTTCTAATATTGTTAGATAGCGCGTTGTAAACTAATATTGTTAATAGTGTTGAATCAAGGTGCTATATTGAAATTGGTATATATATATATATATATTAAATCGTAAATTAGATCATTCTTGATGTTAAATTAAATTAACATGTATTGACTTAATTACAATTTAGATTTGTTGAATTCAAGGCTAATATGAAATTGTAAATGGTGATTATTTGAATTTGACTTACTATCAGATTGGAAATCTATGTAAAATTTAGACTGTAAGCATGGACTATCTTAGACGTGATTAATGGTCAGGACGTTGATGAAGTCTTATCTTGTTTAGAATCTTCCTTGTGTCGTCCTCAGCGTCTCGTCGACATGTTGTTGGGGTTGGGGTGTGGTTTCCTTCTGTATTTGGTTTCTAGCACGTTGTAGTTTTCTAGACTCCTTGGTCTGTATAGGGTGTGTTGCACCAAGGTTATTGACATGTCTAGCACCTAGGGATGGCATGATTCCTGATGAGGGGATCAAGACACGCCCTATTTGGATAGCAGTGAATGATAACTTGTCCTGAGTCGGTGTCTCCCATGATAGTGTTGGTGAGCATTGTAAGTTTTTTTTTGGCACTTGGGTTGAACACCTTCAGGCGTTAGATCTACGCGCCTTGAGGTTCTAGTATTTATTCATCTAGGTCGTGATGTCAGGATGGGGATGTTGTCCCTTAGCTTTTAGGCATGGTCGTGTTGTGTCAGGCGGGTAGTCGCCCTCCTTGTTATTCTGCACATTTTTTCCAGTTGTTTTGGTGCATGTGTGTGGGTGTCATAGTAACCCGTCATCTAGACTGCATGCTTGTGTTCATCATTAGTGGTGTGGTTAAACTGTTGTCATCGTCGCCTCTTGCCTCTTAACTCCTAAAAACAGAAAACAAAAAAAAAGAAAAAAAAAAATCGCTTATTGTCGTAACGATGGGGACGTCACATAAATTTTGAGAAATTGGATAACTAGATTCTTCAAATTGAACTGTATTGTAGGATACAAATGATCACAGATGATGAAACTAATATTCAACTTGCTTCTTTAAGATTGGATAGTGCAACACTCATTGGGTGGGAAGCCAAAACTCAAGAGGACATGAAGAAACATGGTAAAGTTTTATCCTCTTGGAATGATTTTATTGTTGCACTTAAAAGACAATTTTATCCATTAGCATACATGTAGAAAGCTATTATGGATTTTCAAAACTTTAGACAAGCTAAAGGGAAAAATGTTCAAAGCTACACTCAAGAATTTAGAAGAAGGGCTTTGATTTTGGGTACAGATTTGTCTTCTCAAGAAACTTTACTCAAATATATTGGAGGATTGCATAGCTACTTGAGGAACACCATACTTATGTTTAACCCTACAAGTCTAGATGAAGTTTATGTATAGGAAACTCATTTGGAAGAAAGAGGGAGGATTGAACCTCAAGAGGGAAGCAAGAAACCTTTTGTTCATGGAGACAAAGGAAAGAAGAATTTCAAGGGAAATGCAAGAAAGAATGCTTTAGTCAAGAAAGAGGGAGAGAAACTCACATGTAAAAATTGTTCAAAAGATGGCCATGATGAAGACCATTGTTGGAAACTTCATCCTAAAAAGAGACCCAAAAAGTTCAACAATAAGGGGAAACCAAAAACTACTGCAACCGTACAACATGATTTAGGTTATGATTCGGGTGATGAGACAAAGATTATAGCCATGGGTTTTCAAGGTAAGGACTCTATTGCAAGTACTAGTTCTTCAAGTAGTAATAGCCTCAATGAAACGCAACAAGAAAAAGAAATAATAGAGTTTTTCCACATAAGGGTGATTTCAAAACATACCAAGATAGATACTCTTTTTGATATTGGATCTCAAGCAAACCTCATATCTGAAGACATTGTCAAGAAACTAAAATTGAAAACTACTCCACATCCTAAACCATACCCTCTAGGATGGATATGTGAAATGCCAAATTGCATGTGACAAGAAGGTGTAAACTTAGATTTGCCATCACTGCAAATTTTATAGATGAGGTAGAGCTTGATGTTATTCCTTTGGATATATGTGGTATTGTGTTGGGAAGCCCATACGTATATGATAGGAGAGCCATCTTTCATCGTCATGAGAAAAAGTATCATTTAAAAAAAAAATGGAGTTGAGTACATTGTTAGAGCACATACAAAGAAGTTGAATTTGTCACTTGTAAATGCTGGACAAATGAAGAGATTAGTCGATGCTAGTAAGAATTTTGTCTGTTTGATTATCAAACCCAAAGACAATGTTGAAAAAGAAGCTTTTCAAGGTTGTGATTCAAAGTTGAAATCTGATTTTATGAGGTTGTAAACCAATATGATGAGTTGTTTCAGGAACCAAAGGGATTGCCTCCAAAAAGGGCTATCCAACATGAGATACAATTGCAGCAAGATTGTCCTCTTCCAAACATTGGTATGTACATGATGTTAGTCATGGAGAATGCTGAAATTAAAAAACAAATCCAAGAGTTGTTGGACAAAGGGGTCATCATGCCAAGCACATCACCATGTGGATCACCAATTGTTTTAGTGCCAAAGAAAGATGGTACATGGCGCATGTGCGTAGATTTTAGGGCCTTGAACATGATTATGGTAAAGAATCGTTATCCTCTTTCTAGAATTGATGATTTTCTTGATCAATTGAAAGATGTTAAGTATTTTACTAAATTGGATTTGAGAAGTGGATATCATCAGATTATGATTGTTGAAGGAGACACTTCGAAGACAACTTTTAAAACAAAGCAAGGTTTGTTTGAGTGCATGGTAATGCCATTTGGACTTTGCAATGCTCCTGCTACAGTCATGAATGATATTTTAAGACCTTTTCTTGATGATTGTGTGCTTTTCTACTTGGATGATATTTTGATATTTATCAAATCTCATGAAGATCATGTTATGCATGTTAAGCAAGTTATGGATGTCTTAAAGAAAGAAAAATTATTTTTGAAGATGTCTAAATGTTAGTTTGGAAAGACCTCACTTGTTTACTTGGGGCATATTGTTGGAGGAGGAGAACTAAAAATTGATCCCTACAAGGTCAAAGTTATTTTGGATTGGGCAAAGCCCAACAATGTGACTGAGGTAATAAGTTTTTTGGGAGAAGCCCAATATTAGAGAAAGTTTATTGCTAACTTATCTTCAATTGCAGCTCCATTACATGCAGTGACAAGCATCAAGCAAGTTTTCCAATGGGGAGGCAAACAAGAAAAAACATTTGATGCATTGAAGGAGAAGATTAGTTCAGCTCCAGTTCTTGCACTTCCATATTTGAGACAATGATTTGAGATCCAAACAGAGGCAAGCAATTATGCAATGTGAGTAGTCTTGTTGCAATATGGTAAGCCCATTTGTTTTCATTCTGAAACGTGTAATGGTGTTGTGATTAACTATCCTTTTTACGATAAGGAGTTGTATTCTTTGGTGAAAAGTGTGAAAAAAAAGAAACATTGTTTGTTGGGAAAAGAAACTATCATTCACACAGATCATCAACCATTGCAATACTTACAATCACAAACGAAGCTGCAACAAGCAAGGCACTTCAGATGGATTGGTTTTCTACAATAGTTCCACTTGGTTATAAGGTATAAAAAAGGCACTTATAACAAATTTGTTGATATGCTTTCTAGGCCTATTGTTAGTGCTTCAATTATTCTTAAGCATAATTCTATCATGCATGCAAGCTATGTTGAACATTATGCTTTAGATGTTGATTTTAAAGAGGTTTATGCAACTTTGTGTCATTCTAACCAAGTTGAGGAATTGGATTACCATGTGCATGATAAGCTTTTGTATCATCNATATCTATTTTTAGACCGCATTATCATTTGTTACATCCTTAGCCTTAAATTCCTTATTAACTATTTTTTTAGACTTATGATTGGACAACAAGTGTAATAGTCGAATGTTTTACCTTAATGTTTCTAATATTGTTAGATAGCGCGTTGTAAACTAATATTGTTAATAGTGTTGAATCAAGGTGCTATATTGAAATTGGTATATATATATATATATATTAAATCGTAAATTAGATCATTCTTGATGTTAAATTAAATTAACATGTATTGACTTAATTACAATTTAGATTTGTTGAATTCAAGGCTAATATGAAATTGTAAATGGTGATTATTTGAATTTGACTTACTATCAGATTGGAAATCTATGTAAAATTTAGACTGTAAGCATGGACTATCTTAGACGTGATTAATGGTCAGGACGTTGATGAAGTCTTATCTTGTTTAGAATCTTCCTTGTGTCGTCCTCAGCGTCTCGTCGACATGTTGTTGGGGTTGGGGTGTGGTTTCCTTCTGTATTTGGTTTCTAGCACGTTGTAGTTTTCTAGACTCCTTGGTCTGTATAGGGTGTGTTGCACCAAGGTTATTGACATGTCTAGCACCTAGGGATGGCATGATTCCTGATGAGGGGATCAAGACACGCCCTATTTGGATAGCAGTGAATGATAACTTGTCCTGAGTCGGTGTCTCCCATGATAGTGTTGGTGAGCATTGTAAGTTTTTTTTTGGCACTTGGGTTGAACACCTTCAGGCGTTAGGTCTACGCGCCTTGAGGTTCTAGTATTTATTCATCTAGGCCGTGATGTCAGGATGGGGATGTTGTCCCTTAGCTTGTAGGCATGGTCGTGTTGTGTCAGGCGGGTAGTCGCCCTCCTTGTTATTCTGTACATTTTTTCCAGTTGTCTTGGTGCATGTGTGTGGGTGTCATAGTAACCCGTCATCTAGACTGCATGCTTGTGTTCATCGTTAGTGGTGTGGTTAAACTGTTGTCATCGTCGCCTCTTGCCTCTTAACTCCTAAAAACAGAAAACAAAAAAAAAGAAAAAAAAAAAAATCGCTTATTGTCATAACGATGGGGACGTCACATAAATTTTGAGAAATTGGATAACTAGATTCTTCAAATTGAACTGTATTGTAGGATACAAAGGATCACAGATGATGAAACTAATATTCAACTTGCTTCTTTAAGATTGGATAGTGCAACACTCATTGGGTGGGAAGCCAAAACTCAAGAGGACATGAAGAAACATGGTAAAGTTTTATCCTCTTGGAATGATTTTATTGTTGCACTTAAAAGACAATTTTATCCATTAGCATACATGTAGAAAGCTATTATGGATTTTCAAAACTTTAGACAAGCTAAAGGGAAAAATGTTCAAAGCTACACTCAAGAATTTAGAAGAAGGGCTTTGATTTTGGGTACAGATTTGTCTTCTCAAGAAACTTTACTCAAATATATTGGAGGATTGCATAGCTACTTGAGGAACACCATACTTATGTTTAACCCTACAAGTCTAGATGAAGTTTATGTATAGGAAACTCATTTGGAAGAAAGAGGGAGGATTGAACCTCAAGAGGGAAGCAAGAAACCTTTTGTTCATGGAGACAAAGGAAAGAAGAATTTCAAGGGAAATGCAAGAAAGAATGCTTTAGTCAAGAAAGAGGGAGAGAAACTCACATGTAAAAATTGTTCAAAAGATGGCCATGATGAAGACCATTGTTGGAAACTTCATCCTAAAAAGAGACCCAAAAAGTTCAACAATAAGGGGAAACCAAAAACTACTGCAACCGTACAACATGATTTAGGTTATGATTCGGGTGATGAGACAAAGATTATAGCCATGGGTTTTCAAGGTAAGGACTCTATTGCAAGTACTAGTTCTTCAAGTAGTAATAGCCTCAATGAAACGCAACAAGAAAAAGAAATAATAGAGTTTTTCCACATAAGGGTGATTTCAAAACATACCAAGATAGATACTCTTTTTGATATTGGATCTCAAGCAAACCTCATATCTGAAGACATTGTCAAGAAACTAAAATTGAAAACTACTCCACATCCTAAACCATACCCTCTAGGATGGATATGTGAAATGCCAAATTGCATGTGACAAGAAGGTGTAAACTTAGATTTGCCATCACTGCAAATTTTATAGATGAGGTAGAGCTTGATGTTATTCCTTTGGATATATGTGGTATTGTGTTGGGAAGCCCATACGTATATGATAGGAGAGCCATCTTTCATCGTCATGAGAAAAAGTATCATTTAAAAAAAAAATGGAGTTGAGTACATTGTTAGAGCACATACAAAGAAGTTGAATTTGTCACTTGTAAATGCTGGACAAATGAAGAGATTAGTCGATGCTAGTAAGAATTTTGTCTGTTTGATTATCAAACCCAAAGACAATGTTGAAAAAGAAGCTTTTCAAGGTTGTGATTCAAAGTTGAAATCTGATTTTATGAGGTTGTAAACCAATATGATGAGTTGTTTCAGGAACCAAAGGGATTGCCTCCAAAAAGGGCTATCCAACATGAGATACAATTGCAGCAAGATTGTCCTCTTCCAAACATTGGTATGTACATGATGTTAGTCATGGAGAATGCTGAAATTAAAAAACAAATCCAAGAGTTGTTGGACAAAGGGGTCATCATGCCAAGCACATCACCATGTGGATCACCAATTGTTTTAGTGCCAAAGAAAGATGGTACATGGCGCATGTGCGTAGATTTTAGGGCCTTGAACATGATTATGGTAAAGAATCGTTATCCTCTTTCTAGAATTGATGATTTTCTTGATCAATTGAAAGATGTTAAGTATTTTACTAAATTGGATTTGAGAAGTGGATATCATCAGATTATGATTGTTGAAGGAGACACTTCGAAGACAACTTTTAAAACAAAGCAAGGTTTGTTTGAGTGCATGGTAATGCCATTTGGACTTTGCAATGCTCCTGCTACAGTCATGAATGATATTTTAAGACCTTTTCTTGATGATTGTGTGCTTTTCTACTTGGATGATATTTTGATATTTATCAAATCTCATGAAGATCATGTTATGCATGTTAAGCAAGTTATGGATGTCTTAAAGAAAGAAAAATTATTTTTGAAGATGTCTAAATGTTAGTTTGGAAAGACCTCACTTGTTTACTTGGGGCATATTGTTGGAGGAGGAGAACTAAAAATTGATCCCTACAAGGTCAAAGTTATTTTGGATTGGGCAAAGCCCAACAATGTGACTGAGGTAATAAGTTTTTTGGGAGAAGCCCAATATTAGAGAAAGTTTATTGCTAACTTATCTTCAATTGCAGCTCCATTACATGCAGTG
Organism: Picea glauca; assembly: GCA_000966675.3. NCBI lineage: Eukaryota > Viridiplantae > Streptophyta > Pinopsida > Pinales > Pinaceae > Picea > Picea glauca. The sequence goes on from JZKD02S2094960.1 coordinate 11,842, forward strand.
ACAAGCATCAAGCAAGTTTTCCAATGGGGAGGCAAACAAGAAAAAACATTTGATGCATTGAAGGAGAAGATTAGTTCAGCTCCAGTTCTTGCACTTCCATATTTGAGACAATGATTTGAGATCCAAACAGAGGCAAGCAATTATGCAATGTGAGTAGTCTTGTTGCAATATGGTAAGCCCATTTGTTTTCATTCTGAAACGTGTAATGGTGTTGTGATTAACTATCCTTTTTACGATAAGGAGTTGTATTCTTTGGTGAAAAGTGTGAAAAAAAAGAAACATTGTTTGTTGGGAAAAGAAACTATCATTCACACAGATCATCAACCATTGCAATACTTACAATCACAAACGAAGCTGCAACAAGCAAGGCACTTCAGATGGATTGGTTTTCTACAATAGTTCCACTTGGTTATAAGGTATAAAAAAGGCACTTATAACAAATTTGTTGATATGCTTTCTAGGCCTATTGTTAGTGCTTCAATTATTCTTAAGCATAATTCTATCATGCATGCAAGCTATGTTGAACATTATGCTTTAGATGTTGATTTTAAAGAGGTTTATGCAACTTTGTGTCATTCTAACCAAGTTGAGGAATTGGATTACCATGTGCATGATAAGCTTTTGTATCATCTTGGAAATCTATGTATTCCATAGGGTGAAAGACTCAACATCATAAGGGAAGCTCATTCTTCTCTTATTGTTGGCGAATTTGGTGTAGGCAAGACGGTGGATAATTTTCAAAGGTATTGCTAATGGCATAAAATGAATGAAAGTGTTTCAAGATATGTAAGAGGATGTTCTCTATGTGCTACAAGCAAACCTATCAATAGAAAGTTGGGTTTGTATACTCCACTTTTGGTTCCTTCTCGTCCTTGGTGTTATCACATGTTTTTGCAGGGGGGATGTTTTTCCTTGGTTTTGGCCTCTAGGTGACAAAGGGCAAAGAAAGGGGATAAAAACCCACTAAATGGCACTTATCCTAAGTCCATCGAGGCCGATGTGACTATTTGGCGCACTGTGCTAAGAGGCGTGTAGATCCGGGAGGTTGAGATCTGTGCACTCCAGATCGACGGTTGATGATCATATCGAGGCCTCAACATGCATGGTCGTTAAAAAATGTAGGGCGGGTCGGGTTTGAAACAATGGTTTTGTGGAGATACTACGTGTCAGCCAAAGACACACATTGGGCCCAAAAGTGGTGAAGAATCAAACCACTTTTCGTAGCCCCGATATGCGCGTGTGCGTATAAGGCCCAATCCCGGGTCGACAAGTGGTCGCTCTGTCCCATCGACTATTGTCCCCCACTCCATCTCTCTCCTATGTCCATCACATACCCCGTTCCCCTATAACTTTCTCTCCCTCGCACCTATCCTCCACTCACTGTCGCATCTGTCGCATCTCCCCTTCTCATCTCTCGCCACCTGTGCCACCTTGCTCCACATCACCTCCATCCCATTACATCTCATCTCTCGCTTGTGTGGCTCCCATGCTATCCTCAGCTCCCTCTTCCTATCCATGTTGTCCACCTGGCCATTTCCACGTCCACTATCAGACCTCCTTGCAAGCATCTAGCTCAGATCTAGACAGCAAAATGCTAAGGCCGCCATGCCCTACAAGTGCAGAGTTGACTTGGGCCTTCCCCGATCCCAATGAAGAAGTTATTGAGGTTGGGTGGTGGCGGTTGAAAATCGTTTCCACCATAAATGGAAATCCCAGGGAAGGACTGTCAGTTAGTTGGCTCATTTTCAAGGCCATTCTAAAGCGCGATTGCGTCTGACTGAGGTTCACATCTGACCAGAGACTGCATGCACAATCTGTCAGGAATCATGCGGACGTAATTCCTTCAATACAGCCACTCGATCACGCTTGTGGGTTTTTGTCTCTGAGTATATAGGAGTCTTCCTCATATTTTGTTAGGTTCGATGGTTGAGTTGCGCTCCCAATTTGTAAAATTTTGATGAAGCATTTGCTTCACTGGTTATGTATTGCCATTTGAGACTTCTTGCTTAATGACAGTCAGCTTTCTTTTCATCTCTTTTGCTTATGATACTGAAGACTTAGGCATGGATGATCTAGTCGAGTTGTTATGATTATATTGTAATGTATGTTTGATTCCATTATTGTTATGGAATTTTCACTTTCCTAAAGATTTGGATTCAAGAGGATCTTATATTTGAAGATTTTCCTCCTTAGGTCACTGGAAGACCGGATGTCCATAGTAGACCCCTACATTTTATCCTCAAGTTCTTCATCCTACTCACCCTTAATACAACTTACTGACTGAATTTAGGTCAATACCTCACCTGTTCTCACATATCAGCCCAGTTTTCTGAGTTAAAGTGATATAGTCTTGAGTCTGCATCCATTAGACCCCCTTAAAATCAATTGTGACATAAAAACTGATGGGTATTGGGCTTACCTCTGCTGCAATCCAGAGGTGACTTCTAGTGCTAACATTTTTGGCATCATTGTCAAGGACAAATTGAAGATTTTCCCTAGGATTGAACGACAAAGCTTACTGGTTCTGAAGGTGCATCAGAACTTAGTACATTGAGATTGCAACTGTGCACTTGGAAACTCCACTGTGACGACTCCGTTGTTTCAGTTGTGGCTTCTAGAGGCAAACACACAAGGTCTACTCCACAGTTGCCTCTAGAAACACTTGAAGTTGACCCAGAGAAAATTATCAAAAAGGGAAAGGCCCTCCAAGAAGGTACTTCTACTGTTGAACCAGGTATTTTTGACGATTTTCGTTGTCCTCCTATAGAAACTCTAATATTTGCTTCTCATTTTTCTATTATACCTTCTGTTGGAGTTTCCCGAAGTTTAAAGTTTGGGAGTGTTCCTGTTGAGTTTTCTCCTCCTGGTTTTGGATTGGAAGGAGAAAGATTTGTCACTCCTATTTCCCCTGAACCTATACCTTGGTCTAGACCCATGACCTCAGAATATTTTTCTACCCTGGGCTATACCAACCCTCCTCCTATTACTGTTGTTGCTACTATAGAAAGGGAAATCATTGTTCCCTCAAGCCCTGAAGCCTTTTCTCTGAACCCTTTGTTGTTTCCCTTTCCTCTGAGAGGCTCAGTTCTGGTTTCTCCTGTTCGAAATCCATCCCCTCCTTCTTCTCCTCCACCTATTATCCCTATGGTAGGTTCTTATACCCCTAGAAATAGGATGGATTCCATAGTGGTTGCTAGATATGCCCCTTAGTCTTACCTCAGCCCATGAATGCTCTCCCTACTAGAGATTACCTAAAATATATGCCTAAGTTTATTGTAGAAGAAGACATAACTATTGAAGAACACCTTTCTTCCTTTTACAGTTATGTAGACAATTTGAATATTGAAAATGAAGATGTTTGGATGAGAGTCTTTGTCCATAGACTTGATGGTGAGGCTAGAAAATGGTTTAGAGGATTGACCCTTGGATCCGTTGTTGGGATTGAGGCTCTAGATGATGTTTTCTTGAGGTAGTGGGGGGATAAAAAATAATTTATGTATTATATCACAGGGTTCGGTTCACTAAAGAGAAAGGAGGGAGAATCAGTCTCTGACTTCTCCAAAAGATTCAAAAAAATGTACAATAAGATCCCTGCTGAGATAAAGCCCACAAAAGCCTCTGCCAAAATTACTTATGTTAGTGCTTTTGATACTGATTTCTGCCTCATACTTAGAGAAATAAGAGATAATTCCCTAGCTCATATGAAAGATGTGTTGGCACACAGGGGCATACCCAAGGTTCAACGCTTCAACAACGCACCAAAAAAACCCTAACTACCAGCCCTTTTGGCAACACCTACGAAGCAGATGAAGTCTCACCCGAGGTAGAGGCAACGGTGGTTGCAGGACTCTAGTGTCTGCAAACTTAGCTAGGACACAGATCTGTGATTGTAACACCTCAATAGAGCACTTAGAAGTTATATTTCATTAGTATTTAACCTTTGTTTACAGTGCAGATAAACCCTAATTACATAGCAGCACGGTATTCATCCAGATCTAATATATTCAAGAACTAAGCATATCAACATAGATCAGATCTAGAATCTTATTCACATAATTAGGAACTCAGCTATCATATTCATCTAAGCATACATCATTACACTAAGTAGTAATCATATAAACAATAAAACATTCACAATGCACAAAGAAACCACAACACAGGATATACGTGATTCACCCCCAGCCTGGGGCTATGTCCAACAACTCTTCTCTTCTTTATTATCTTTGGTCAAGCTTCTTACATGCACATAGCATCAAAATCCTACTCCACAAAATATAGGAGATCTGCGTGCACCTCACCATATTCTCCTTCCCCGATCTAGGGTACAACACTAAGCCTTTACACAGTCACTAGCACTTAGCCTTGCAAGTCTCACATGGTATGCACAAAACATGTAAAACTATCACTTGAACTTAGCACTTAGCATCACACCCTTGCACCCTTACTTACATCACCTAGATTTCTATTTATACATTACAAAATGGGCCTAAACATGGGTAAACCCATGGACCGATATCCCCATACCCGTTACATAAGCCCATAACCCAAAAATCCCTAAAAAGGGGTCGAGATCCCACGATCTTCTCTTTGACTTGCGCTCCACCTTCGACATCCTGACGAAGTCCCAAAATAGGTCAAACCTGACTAAGGATCCTCAAAAATTGGTCAAGGGCCAACAAGCCCCCAACACTCACCTGTGACTCATCCCGAGTCACTCTGCTCTGGGTAGCTCTGCCTCAAAAGCCTTGAGCATGTCTCAAGCTGCTTCGACCTATTGTTGTGCCACGACCTCCTTCTTGGCGAACTCTTGGATAATTGCTTCGTTGACAGTTCCCTCTAAGCA
>JZKD02S2094982.1:0-10453 GCA_000966675.3 Picea glauca
AAAATGGCCATGAGTTTGAGGGTGGAAGACAGGTTACAAGGGGCTCAGAATTACCCCACCTAGAAAGAAAGGATGACAATGATATTGGAAGTCAATGATGTGTCAGAGCATGTCAATGACAAGGCAGCAGCTCCCATAGGTGCAGCTGAATTGGTCATCTAGAAGAAAGGTGAGGCTAAGGCCAAGAGCCTAATTCTTGATGGGATAAAGGACCATGTGGTCCCACATCTCTTAGGAAAAGTTGAGGCAAAAGACGTGGAAAGCCCTAAGTGACCTCTACCAAAACAAAAATGAGAACTGAGTGATGGCTTTGCGCAAGCAACTGCATGGAACCAAGATGGCCAAAGGTGAGGGTGTAATACCTTATCTTACCAGGATAACACAAATTAGATATGAACTTGCAGCAGTGGGAGAAAAGACATTAGATCCTGAGTTGGTGCGTATTGCACTAGATGGCTTTACTAAGTCATGGGATGTTTTTGTCTGTGGTGTGGTAGTTCGGGAGAAGCTCCCTGATTGGCAGTTGTTGTGGGATAATTTTGTGCAGGAAGAGATTAGAATTGGTCAAGCGAGACCATCATCTTCAACTCATGCAGAGGAGGAAGAAGGCTTGGCCCTTGCAGGCAAAGCAAAGGGCAAGAAGAAGAGGAAAGGTGGAAATAAAAACATTGACTTCTCAAAAGTCAAGTGTTTCCAGTGTCGCAAGATGGGGCACTTTGCATCAGTGTCCAGAGAGAAAGAAGAAGAAGCCACAGATGGCGGCTTCAGTAGCAGTGGATGAGTTTGCCAAGTCATTTGAGGAGGATTTATGCTTCATAGCATGTATGTCTAGTACAGTTGTTTTAGACATGTGGTTTGTAGACAATGGTGCATCTTGTCATATGACAGGGCACAAAGAGTGGTTTACTAGGCTATAGGAGGGAGGCATAAATCTAGTCATTGAGTTAGGGGATGACAGGCGCTATAAGACGCAAGGAGTTGGCACAGTCTCATTTCAAAGGGAGTCCGAGAAACCACTATGTTTCAGTGATGTGTTATATGTTCCAGGGTTGACCAAGAACCTCATCTCAGTCTCTACTCTTGAGGATAAGGGATATGAGGTCACTTTCCATAAAGGAAAGGTGTTCATCAGACAGGGTGGGTCAAGTGAAAAGATGGACAGGATGATTGAGGTTCGAGAGGAGAAGGTCTACAAGTTACAAGTTCAGCCAAGGAGAACATTAGCGAGTTTCACCACAAATATTGGTGAGTTGTGGCACAGGAGGATGGCACATTCATTTTGGTGCTTTGGGGCATTTAAGGGAGGCAGTCACTGGATTGCCTAAGATTACAGCTGAGATGCATGACCCTTTCAAGGGTTGTGCGTTGGGAAAGTATGCCTGGAAACCCTTTCCATCTAGCGAGCACAGCTCCAAGGGAGTACTGGATCTAATACACTCTGACGTATGTGAGTCGATGAGTGTGGAGTTAGTGAGTGGCTCCAAATACTTTGTCTTGTTTATTGATGACTACTCCAGGAAGACTTGGATTTACTTTCTAAAGACCAAGGATGAGGTCTTTGGGAGGTTTCAGGAGTATGGAGCTCTAGTGGAAAACCAAAGTAGGAAGAAGATTCGGGTCTTAAGATCGGATAATGGGGGAGAATACACCTCCAAGGAGTTTGAGGATTATTGCACAGCAACATGGATTAAGAAGGAACTCACGGTTCCTTACAATCCTCAATAGAATGGAGTGGTCGAGAGAATGAACAAGGCTGTGGTTGGAGCAGCACGAGCGATGATTCATGATCCGGGAATGCCATTGTTCTTATGGGTAGAAGTGAGCAGTGTTGCAGTATATTTGTAGAATAGGAGTCCCCACACAGTTTTGGGGAAGTGGACACCTGAGGAGACATTTTCAGGTACTAGGCCAGATGTGAGTCATATTCGCATCTCGGGCAATGCATGTTACTATCATGTCCCTTTAGAGAAGAGGGCAAAGTTGGACCCTACAACGATGAAGGGGTTACTTGTTGGTTACAGTGAGGCTTCCAAAGCCTACAAGATCTATGTACCTGCACGAAGGAAGGTTATTGTGTGTAGAGATGTGCAGTTCGAGGAGGAATGTACATTGAGGAGATCGAAGGATTTTCCAGCAAGTGTAGAGAACTAGCAGGGACAGACCACAGGAGTCTAGGAGTAGGAGGCATAGAGTCAGAAGACAGGATCATAGGAGCAGACACAGGATACAGGTGTTTAGAGGAAGACCGTTGGACAAGATCATCAGGAGCGAGTTGATGAGGAGGAGGAGGAGCATGATACAGTTCCCCCAGAGCAAATTATTAGGCCACGGCCTAAGTGGTACAAGTCCACAGTCAGTGATTCTATGTTGGTAAGGCTTCCAGAGAGGGACTTCAGACAAAGCAAACCACCAGAGAGACTTGGATATATGGCATTGATGACTCAAATCATTAATGTTGAGCCTTCCAGTTATGAGAGTGTTGCACGGCATAAGGTGTGGAAGGAGGCCATGGTGGAGGAATATGCCTCCATTATGAAAAATGATGAATGGGAGGTAGTTTTGAGGCCAGAGGATAAAAAGGTGGTTGGATCCAAGTGGATCTACAAAGTTAAGCATGCAGCAAATGGAAGCGTGGACAAGTACAAAGCTCGCTTCGTGGCCAAGGGGTTTTCACAGCAAGAGGGAGTTGACTATGGGGAGACTCTCTCCTGTGGCCAGGTATTCTTCAATCCGAGTAGTCATTTCATTGGCAGCAAAGAAGGGCTGGAGCGTTCATCAGATGGACGTGAAGACCGCCTTCCTNAAAATGGCCATGAGTTTGAGGGTGGAAGACAGGTTACAAGGGGCTCAGAATTACCCCACCTAGAAAGAAAGGATGACAATGATATTGGAAGTCAATGATGTGTCAGAGCATGTCAATGACAAGGCAGCAGCTCCCATAGGTGCAGCTGAATTGGTCATCTAGAAGAAAGGTGAGGCTAAGGCCAAGAGCCTAATTCTTGATGGGATAAAGGACCATGTGGTCCCACATCTCTTAGGAAAAGTTGAGGCAAAAGACGTGGAAAGCCCTAAGTGACCTCTACCAAAACAAAAATGAGAACTGAGTGATGGCTTTGCGCAAGCAACTGCATGGAACCAAGATGGCCAAAGGTGAGGGTGTAATACCTTATCTTACCAGGATAACACAAATTAGATATGAACTTGCAGCAGTGGGAGAAAAGACATTAGATCCTGAGTTGGTGCGTATTGCACTAGATGGCTTTACTAAGTCATGGGATGTTTTTGTCTGTGGTGTGGTAGTTCGGGAGAAGCTCCCTGATTGGCAGTTGTTGTGGGATAATTTTGTGCAGGAAGAGATTAGAATTGGTCAAGCGAGACCATCATCTTCAACTCATGCAGAGGAGGAAGAAGGCTTGGCCCTTGCAGGCAAAGCAAAGGGCAAGAAGAAGAGGAAAGGTGGAAATAAAAACATTGACTTCTCAAAAGTCGAGTGTTTCCAGTGTCACAAGATGGGGCACTTTGCATCACAGTGTCCAGAGAGAAAGAAGAAGAAGCCACAGATGGCGGCTTCAGTAGCAGTGGATGAGTTTGCCAAGTCATTTGAGGAGGATTTATGCTTCATAGCATGTATGTCTAGAACAGTTGTTTTAGACATGTGGTTTGTAGACAATGGTGCATCTTGTCATATGACAAGGCGCAAAGAGTGGTTTACTAGGCTACAGGAGGGAGGCATAAATCTAGTCATTGAGTTAGGGGATGACAGGCGCTATAAGACGCAAGGAGTTGGCACAGTCTCATTTCAAAGGGAGTCCGAGAAACCACTCTGTTTCAGTGATGTGTTATATGTTCCAGGGTTGACCAAGAACCTCATCTCAGTCTCTACTCTTGAGGATAAGGGATATGAGGTCACTTTCCATAAAGGAAAGGTGTTCATCAGACAGGGTGGGTCAAGTGAAAAGATGGACAGGATGATTGAGGTTCGAGAGGAGAAGGTCTACAAGTTACAAGTTCAGCCAAGGAGAACATTAGCGAGTTTCACCACAAATATTGGTGAGTTGTGGCACAGGAGGATGGCACATTCATTTTGGTGCTTTGGGGCATTTAAGGGAGGCAGTCACTGGATTGCCTAAGATTACAGCTGAGATGCATGACCCTTTCAAGGGTTGTGCGTTGGGAAAGTATGCCTGGAAACCCTTTCCATCTAGCGAGCACAGCTCCAAGGGAGTACTGGATCTAATACACTCTGACGTATGTGAGTCGATGAGTGTGGAGTTAGTGAGTGGCTCCAAATACTTTGTCTTGTTTATTGATGACTACTCCAGGAAGACTTGGATTTACTTTCTAAAGACCAAGGATGAGGTCTTTGGGAGGTTTCAGGAGTATGGAGCTCTAGTGGAAAACCAAAGTAGGAAGAAGATTCGGGTCTTAAGATCGGATAATGGGGGAGAATACACCTCCAAGGAGTTTGAGGATTATTGCACAGCAACATGGATTAAGAAGGAACTCACGGTTCCTTACAATCCTCAATAGAATGGAGTGGTCGAGAGAATGAACAAGGCTGTGGTTGGAGCAGCACGAGCGATGATTCATGATCCGGGAATGCCATTGTTCTTATGGGTAGAAGTGAGCAGTGTTGCAGTATATTTGTAGAATAGGAGTCCCCACACAGTTTTGGGGAAGTGGACACCTGAGGAGACATTTTCAGGTACTAGGCCAGATGTGAGTCATATTCGCATCTCGGGCAATGCATGTTACTATCATGTCCCTTTAGAGAAGAGGGCAAAGTTGGACCCTACAACGATGAAGGGGTTACTTGTTGGTTACAGTGAGGCTTCCAAAGCCTACAAGATCTATGTACCTGCACGAAGGAAGGTTATTGTGTGTAGAGATGTGCAGTTCGAGGAGGAATGTACATTGAGGAGATCGAAGGATTTTCCAGCAAGTGTAGAGAACTAGCAGGGACAGACCACAGGAGTCTAGGAGTAGGAGGCATAGAGTCAGAAGACAGGATCATAGGAGCAGACACAGGATACAGGTGTTTAGAGGAAGACCGTTGGACAAGATCATCAGGAGCGAGTTGATGAGGAGGAGGAGGAGCATGATACAGTTCCCCCAGAGCAAATTATTAGGCCACGGCCTAAGTGGTACAAGTCCACAGTCAGTGATTCTATGTTGGTAAGGCTTCCAGAGAGGGACTTCAGACAAAGCAAACCACCAGAGAGACTTGGATATATGGCATTGATGACTCAAATCATTAATGTTGAGCCTTCCAGTTATGAGAGTGTTGCACGGCATAAGGTGTGGAAGGAGGCCATGGTGGAGGAATATGCCTCCATTATGAAAAATGATGAATGGGAGGTAGTTTTGAGGCCAGAGGATAAAAAGGTGGTTGGATCCAAGTGGATCTACAAAGTTAAGCATGCAGCAAATGGAAGCGTGGACAAGTACAAAGCTCGCTTCGTGGCCAAGGGGTTTTCACAGCAAGAGGGAGTTGACTATGGGGAGACTCTCTCCTGTGGCCAGGTATTCTTCAATCCGAGTAGTCATTTCATTGGCAGCAAAGAAGGGCTGGAGCGTTCATCAGATGGACGTGAAGACCGCCTTCCTCAATAGAGTTGTTGAGGAGGAAGTATATGTTGACCAGCCTGAGGGATTTGAGGTTGGCAACAGAGAGACGCATGTGTGCAGACTGAGGAAAGCCTTGTATGGGCTCAAGCAGGCACCTCAAGCATGGTACTCGAGGATTGACAGCTACTTGAGAGAGATGGGCTTCCAGCGAAGTGAGGCAGATTCAAACTTGTACTTTCTTGCAGGGGAAAAGCCTCTTATACTGGTACTTTATGTAGATGACCTATTTCTCACTAGAGATGAGCAGCTGAAAGCAAATTGCAAGGTCAACCTGGCAGCAGAATTTGAAATGAAAGACCTTGGGTTGATGCACTATTTTCTAGGGTTGGAGGTTTGGCAGATGGATGGGCGCTTCTTCGTAGGACAGGGGAAGTATGCAGTAGAGATTTTGCGCAGGTTCAGGATGTTGTACTGTAGGCCCATGTCCACACCTCTGGTTACAAACTGGAGGAAGATTGATGCATCAGATTCGAAGACAGTAGACCCCACTTTCTATCGTCAATTGATTGGACCGCTCATGTATTTGGTCAATACTTGGCCAAATATCAGCTTTGCAGCAAACTCTTTGAGTTAGTTCATGGTGGACCCTCGAAGAGTACATTGGATTGTTACGAAGCATGTGCTTCGCTATCTCAGAGGGACAGTGGAGTACGAGCTATTGTATGAGCGCAGTGGTGGAGTGACATTAGCAAGTTTTACAGATGTTGACTGGGCAAGATGTGCAGAGGACAAAAAGAGTACTTCAGGTTGTTGCTTCAGCATTGGATCGGGCATTATTTCTTGGTTTAGCAGGAAGAAGAAATCAGTGGCACTGTGGTTAAGGAAGTTACTTTTGGGCTTGTTCAGGCAGGAACTACAAGCTACTGTGATTCACTGTGACAATCAGAGTTGCATCAAGCTCTCTAAGAATCCGGTATTTCATGATCGTAGCAAGCACATCAATATCAAGTATCACTTCATCCGGGATTGTGTACAGAGAGGATCCGTGAGGCTTGATTACATACAAACTGATGAGCAGACATCTTTACCAAGGCACTGAGCAGACAGAAGTTCGAGAAGTTCAGAGATCAAATGGGGTTGAGAAAGAATCCCTTACTCGCTAAGATGGAGTGTTGAGATTGTAGCAAGGAAGGTCTTCCATCATCATTACAGTGTCCTAGGATGATGGAGGACAATGAAACTTAGGCTAAGTCAATTAATTAAATATTTATTTTCCTAAGTTCAGGAAAAGAACTGTTGATATGTTATAATCTTCAGTTGACTTTACTGAGTACTTTTTCTAAAGTTAAAGTGAAAAATAATTTAAGTTGTGGTCTTTTAATCTTGACCATTGATCTCATCATGAGGGTAAGGGTTGATCTCAGTGCTCAATCCTTTTGGAGATTAGGGTTTCACTTGCTCAATGAAGAATAAAGAGATTGGTTGGGCTAAGAGGGCGCATAAGGAGAAGGAGAGATTGATTGCAGATTTTAGTGTGAGGGTTTGCAGGGAGACAGATGAGGACTCATCAAGCAGATTGGCACACACATCTTCAGCATTTGAAGAGGACTTTATCTCATATTTGAGGGCTGCCGTACCAAGTGACGCAGCACCCACGTAAACAGTCGTACAATATTGCGCAGAGGCTTACGCAGGGGTCTCATCAGGCACGTTTTGGTTCAAGGATTCGCATAAAGGGGCCGTACAAGTGTTGGAGAGGAGTCTGGCTGAGCATTTTGCTTGGTATTTTGTTGGGCCGATTTGTACTGTAAGAGAACTCTATATTTCCTTGTTGAATAATAATAAAATCTCAGATCTGCTGCACCGGTTTTCCCACCTTGGGTTTTTCAGGGACTTTTGTCCAAAAATAAGTGTGTACATTTGATGTGATTGTTGTCTACTTTTACTTTCAGTGCCTAGTAATTTATTTCTGTTGTGTATTTAATTTACTGTGAAGAAAAACCCCGAGTAATCAGTTAAAAATTAATTTGATTGGTTTAAAGTGTACTGGGTTTAGAAATTTCACAAAATGGAGCCGCCTTGCTGCCAAATCAAGTCGAATGCATCTCAGCCATGGTGTCATCATTTGCCATGAACAGGGGTGTTGTACTCTTATTGTGTACTCAGCCGCTTCTTCTATCGTAGTGCAATTTGTCAGCTGCCTTTTTTATGTTGTATTGACCAATCACGGAATGGGGCTATCACCTTGAAGTCATTGTTTCATCCGATATACATATTATGAAGCAATGACCACATTAAGGAGTACACTTCCAGCACTTTCTAAAATAAAGGAAATATTATTTTTATTGTAGGAGGTTGAACTAGAGACTCTATTTAAAAAGTAGCTCCCTCACTTTTTTGGGGATGGTTGGATTTGAGAGACACCTCTCCCTTGTAACTTAATGACAAATCTATTGGAGGTGGTTTGGAGTTCTGCAACTATCTTGTGGGTGAGGATGTTTTGTATATCTTTTTGTTGCTTTTCCCTTTGTTGTTGCAATAGCTAGACATATATTTCAGCAGTTAGAAGTTAAGGCAACAAGGAGAAGAGCACTTTTGGCTTGTACTTTTCATCTATTGTGTTTCTTTCCCATCTTTATGATAGCCTCCCATTTAAGCCTTGTAATGACTCCACTCACCAAATGGACTAGGAACTAATTTATGGTCCTCCCATCCACTTTTGTTTCTGCAACTTTTCAAAACTCTTTTGCTGGAAATTACTCTTCACATCACGTTGCACTTCATAGCTTTAATCTCCAGCAATCTTATTTAGGGAAGCCTCCCTTGAGCCAGAGGAGAGTCGGCCTAAAGAGCAGAGGAGAGTTGATGAGGTGACAGTGGCCAACCTCTTACACAAATCTATCATTTAGGTGCTTGGGGATTTTACACTTTCATGATGACAGACTTTGTGGTAACATTTTGGCCTTTTTGTCAGGGATAAAGTCCATTTCCCTAAAATCTTGAAGACTAAGCTTCATAGTATTTTGATGAGTGTTATTTTGAAGACTTTCTTCTCTTCTTGGTGACTCCACTAATGAAGGCTTGCTGGTTTTGGAGGTGAAGACAGCAACAAAAGATTTGAAGAACTCACCTTGGGCGACTCCACTCAATCTTGGTAATGAGGTATAAGATTGTAATTTTCAGATTTCATACTTTGCTTTCTTTGTAAAATGGCACCATGGTGCTTCCATGTTCTATATCCATCTTTTGATGTAGAGGGTACTCCGAGGTATCCTAATCAGCTTCCTCAAAATTGGAAGGATAGCATTCCAAAATATGATGGTGATTGTAAGTTTGTAATTTCTCATGTAACTTCATTTTTGGAATTTATCTCATGTCTTAATGTAACACATGAAGATGTCATAATAAGACTCCTTGTGTACTCTCTAGAAGGAGATGCAAAAACTTGGGTCAAGACTTGCAGTAGTCCAAAGGAAATATCATCTCTTGTAAGTTTAATCCAAGATTTTCTAAAATATTGGGACCCCACATATGAAGAAGAAGATCAAAAGGAAGTCAAGAACAATGCATATTTTGAAGAGCTTGAAGAAGATTCCATTGAAAATGAAGTGCCTCCAGAATCCATTGAAGACCAAGTGCGTCAAGAACGTGCTCATGAAGAAGATGATCAAGCCCCCATGCCATCATACCATGAAGACAAGGGTTTGGTAAGAAATAGTCCTCTTCGAATTTCTGAACTTAGTAATACTTTTCTTGAAGACTTGAAGAAGGATATTAAACCCTTGGAGAGTGATCTACTGTCAGATTCATCTATTTCTTCATGTAGTAATGAAGAGCATTGCCAGAGATATGACGAAGTTGCTCAATTTTTACCTTTGGATCAGCCACATTCAAAAATGGCATTTTCAAAAAACTGTATTGTTAATTTCCAACCATGTTTTCTCATGTACAATTCAGAAAATTTACAAATTAGGGAGCTGGTTGATAAAGAAGAAAACGCATAAAATTTACAGCCATTATATCCTCTAGATTGTAATGGAATTATGTGCAAAAAATCAAAATTTGAGAATCATTTTGACTGTAAGTTGCATAAGGCTTGCAAATTTTTGTTGCAGATTTTTCCAACCATCTCTTTTTTCATTTTTTTCTCATTATATCATTGAGAATCTTGCTGAAAAATGTATTATTGACACTTTAACATTTATGCTAGAAGGCATTCAAGTTTTGGCTTGTTGTGGCAATTTCCAGCCATATGTAAAAGGAAAACAAGTCATAAACTTGACACAAAATATTTCAGAATCTGAAATTTCTCATGTATCTTCTTCATATTTATTGGAAGGTTATCAAGACACACTTTGCAGATTTTAAGAGCAACCCTCTTAAGTCATAAGGAGAGATATTGTACATGGGATGCAGCATGAAGACCTTGCTTGGAGCAAGGATGAGCCATCTTTGACATATTGCAGCCCCATTCAACATTGGATAGAAGAAGGTTGTGGATTGACATGCTAGTTTTGGCATGATTTTGGTGTCCCTGTCCATCCTAATGAGTTGGAGGTCATGCTTTGTAAAGTTGTAATATTTATTCCGGCTCGTGATCAATTTATTTTTTATATTGCCTTGTTTTGGTTCATAACCAAACATAGGAGAAGAGTGTATGATGTAAGCAAAGAGCTAGCATGGCTAGCATGAGTCAGGTTTTTGCAAGTTGGTATCGTGATCCTAACCTTCAAAAGGTTGGGATGTTAGTAGAGGCAACTTATAGCGTGGGATGCAAAGTGGCTTACATGATGGATTATCATGGCTTGGTTCTTTCTTCATGGTGGCATATCTTGGTTGATGGAGCCTTGGGGTTTATGGTGTTATGGTGGATGATGTTGCTCAT
>JZKD02S2094994.1:0-18140 GCA_000966675.3 Picea glauca
ATGGTTAAATTGCTCTATTACTGATTCACCCCCCCTCTCAGTAATCCAACAAGGGGGAAAGGATTAGAATATGGTATCCAATTCACATCATTGCAAGGCTCCTAGAAACCATTGCAATATTAATTTTCAAATTGAGGAAAAGTGTTGAAAACTACATCTAGAATTGAACCCAAAGAACCGTAAGAAGGAAGCAAAGAAAAATAATATTCTAGCCATAGATTCGAGAAATTAGGTTGAAATTAGCTCAGATGTGGATGAGAATATTTTCTGAACTTCATTGTAGAAGGAGTTGAATTTGAGTATCCTTCATCACCAGGAAGAGAAGGATATGACCATGATATTCCACGTCAAGATTCAGATCAAGAAGGTCAAGGTAGCTGCTTTGCTCGACTTTGGTTTAGAGGATAATCTCATAGTAGTGTATCTACTCAACAAGATTAGATTGGGGGTTCATGATCTTCAAGTTATCCATTATCCATTGGGTTGGGTAAACAAGGATGCATATATCAAGGTAAACAATCAATGTAAGATTAAATTTGTTGTAAGTGTTGATTTTATAGATGAAGTAGAATTTGACGTAGTACCACTGGATGTATGCAAAGTAGTGTTTGGATGATCATACATGTATATGAGGGAATATATATTTATGTAGAGAGACAACCAATATTTCCTCATCAAGGATAATAAATAATTCATCATCACCACGCACAAAAGAAAATAAAAAATTTCACTGGTAAGTGCTAATCAAGCTAAGAAATTGGTCAATTCTAGCAAGAAATATGTTTTACTTTTCCTAAGGGAAAAACACTCTAGCGAAGTGTATCCACCTATGGTTTCCTCTCCTCTCTCTTCTCCTTGATTTGTATGATATCTATATGGAATTCCTTCTCCACCTATCCAAGATATTGAATCACAGTCCTTTGTGATCCAACCCTCTCTGCATCGACACTTGGATGAAATATATTTACCCAACCTGTGAAATCTCCTCACTCTCATGTAAGAAAAAGTCCTTATTTTATTCTACACTCCTCAGACTAGAAAACGTATTTCTTTTCTATCCTCAATCTTGGTCTCTCACCAAAGTGACTTCCTCTCTGTTGTGTCAGGCACTACAACCCTCCATTTTCATACAGTCTATTTGAAAAATCCTTCCAAGAAAATGGATCCCATTATATTTTTTTTTCTTCGAAGTCTCTTCAACTTTTGTCTTCGCACATGATCTTCAAGCTCCTATTTTAAACTAATTCATTGTCTTAAAATTGAAATGCTTGTGAAAATTCAAGTTAAAATTTGTTTTTGGGAAAGTTAATTGAAACTCCCTCTATGTACATCGGAGGAGTTCTTATCTTTCCCTCGGATGAGCTGTGGAAAAATTAGAGGAAATTCTTCCAATACACATTGGAAGAATTCCTATGAAGTATTATGATGTACATCAACAAACTTCACATAAACTTTCTCAATTTTAAAAGCCTCACCTACCCGCATTTATGACCCAAACTTTCCCGAAGCCTATACAAGACGCTCATCCTTGAATATTTTTGTTTCATCCAATGTCAAAGGAAGGAGAGTTATTTTCGAGCATAGATAAAATAACCACATAACACCTTGTGCCGACCACTTAGCATCCTCCACATATCCACAAATGTTAGGTAGGCCCTATACTCCCCTTTTTTTTCTTTCTTTATAGAGTTAGGGTTTCCATTATAAGGTTAGGTTTATTTTCGTTCTATTTATCCCATAAGATTTGGTGCTTCCAAACTCTTCTACCCAAACATTTCACCATATCTACCCTTACCCTCCCCATCTCTCACCGTTGGTTTCAACTCCTTCCTCTTCTCAAAACGTTCTCCTATAAAATCCATAAGTTATGACCATGATCACTATAGGGATATTGAAATATTTCCTTACAATTTTCCTTGGCTATAGACTTGTCATAGATACGTTTCCAAAAAATAGTAGAACTATCTAAAATACAAGGGTATTAACATGTCTCTGTACCTAGCCACTGATTTACTGACCACTAATCGAAACCCTTTCTGGTCTGCAATCTTAATATCCTTTCCCCAAATAATTTCAAATTTAACACCTTGCGGGTCCAAACCATTCCACACTTAATCAATTTTTGATAATTCCCTTGGTAGATAGGCCACCTTGGCATTAAAATATCAATGCCATTGGGAATATTCCCATGAAATATCCTGAAATCCATTAATGAAGTTCACATAAACTCTCATGAATTACTTTACCTTTAGGCACACTTTTTGTTAACTCCTCTGATATATCGAAGGAGTTCGTATTAACTCCTCTGATACATCAAAGGAGTTAAACTTAACTTTTTCGATTCCTTTCCATTGGTGGTCATGTCATCAAATTTCCTGATATAAAAAATAGACCATCGATGCCTTTCTTACCAACTTGGATGATGGCTATTGGAGCCTGTCATACTAACTTGTTTGATGGTTTTTGGAACACTTGACACTAACTCTTCTAATAGTCATCAGAGAAGTTCATAAAAATTTCTTTGATTTTGACCTTTAAGCATATTCCAATCCATTTTCTTCTCTAACTTTCACCAAATAATTCATCATTCCTACCATCATACTTTCGTTATCAGATGACGATCTTCCATCAAACATTAGATCAAGTGAATCCTCAAGTAGTTCAAGATACTCAAAAAGATTACTCAGTTATGTTTTTACCCTTACACTAATCATTTCTCCATATTTTCTTCGCAGGTTCAAGTGTGTCTCTGAGAAAGAAAGAATATAGTAAAGTTCTAGCCACCAAAGCCTTTGGAAGTGGCCGACAGAACGAAGATGAACTTGAAACTTCTAGATCCATGTATGACGACATTTTTGGACTCATGGAAAAGGAAGGAGAGGAACTCAGATGGGGGGATGTGTACCATATTTTCAAGAAAAAAAAATTATTCATTGACATCAAGGATCAAGATGAATTAAGAATCTTTGAGAACATTAGAATATATAGTATTTTCAGAGTGACCTCCCACACTGATGCTTTCCCTTATGTCAATGCCATCACTTGGATCCTAAAAAACATAGATTTTGGGAACAAATATATCCGTAACTCCATAAAGGAACCCATAGTATCATTTTTACCCAAATACCTAGAAACATTCTTTCACCTCGACAAAGGGATTAAGAAACTAGACAACAATATTCTCGATGATTTTGAATACACAACTAAAGATTTATTCCCTAGATGGTATAAAGGTCAATGAAGGAAACCTTCATAGTTTTAGGACTAGTGTAGAGAAATTCAGAACTGAACTAGAGGACACCTTAATCGACATGTATGCACACGTGAACATGTTCCAATAATTAGCTACTACTATCATGGAACAACATCGAACGATGAAAATCAATATTTCACAATTCAAACCTATCTGAGAGGGGATGAACAACATCAATACGTGGATCGTAAAAAATTCAAATGCATCGATAGAGATATATCGCCCCTATGTTGGAGAAAGGAAAGATGACGTCTATGCCCTTGACCGATTATTGAACTTAGGAAAAAGGGAAGATAAGGAGACTACCATATTAATGACAATTTTCTCCCGCATACAAAAAGAAACACAAGAACTACTCAAGTTGTGTCAATTGCCCCAACTAGAAGAGCTTGGAAAAAACATTGTAATGGAGAAAATAGTCAACAAGGTACATGAAAACACCAGTCATATGCGAGGAATGACTGAGGAATCCACTTCAATGACAAAAAATCTCATAGAACAACACCTCATCCAACCAATGAAGCTTGATACCATGGATAAGGAATTCATGAAGGCATTGTCAAAAGATATGTAGACCCTCGACAACAATGTGACAATGCATATGGACACCATCAAAGAACTTGCATATCGTAGACTCTTTTCTTTGTATGATCAGTTGGAAATTTGTTTAGTTTACCTCCGAGAAAAGAATACATCAAAAGACAAAATAGAAAATCTGAAATTGCTATTATCTTCCCCCTATTTTGTCTTTTCTTAACTACTCTCAATTTTGTACTTTATTTGTACACTTGTCATCTAGAAGAGGGAGACAAACAATTTTGTAACAACTTATTTAAGGGTTACAAAGAGTCACAAAACAATTAGGAAAATAATTATAAATAGGAGAACAGATCCGTTTTGAGAGGGCTCTTCAAGCATTGTATAAACTCAAGAACTATTTCAAGCAGATATACTATGGATTAATATTGAGAATCCCTTAGGGCCAATTTTCTAAAGGGAGAAGAACTTGTCTGTGGGGTTGTTTTTTCCTTGAACTTCTTCAAGTAGAATGTATGTTGATCACATGGAATGTAAGAACAACATTTGTTGATAGACTAATCTGATTCATTCGATGTTATATTACAACATTGTTATTCTTTTTTATATTTTCAAGTCCTAATATTATGAGTTGTAAATGTATGCAGAAATATAATTTAGAATTCATTGGTTATATGTATGTATGCTCATGTTTTTAAGTTTGCACCTTCATTTCAACTACTTGTGTGAGGTTTCTGACAAATTTTAGTTTCATTTACAATGCATTCGGTTACTATAGTTTTCTCCTAGATAGGATAGGATTGAATAGATTAGATCTATTTTCATACATAGTCTTCATCTACACCTTTGCATTGCATAACCACCCACTTCCATTCTCATCACCAACAATGAAAAATGGGTTGAATTCCATATGGGTCTCCTAAACAAAACAATGTATAGTCTGATTTGGACCATGCACTGGGTGTACCCCTTACTGTTGTCAGGATAATGTTTTCCCATCAATAAAATTGGCGCTAGGAGGGTCTGAATTTTATGACTTACATAAATGAGCTGCATAATCTCAATCAGTCTTCTGAAAACAACTCTGGTCCCACTCTATTTCCTAGTATCAATTTGGAACAAGAGATTACCTACAAAGATACGAACCCAAATTTGGACATTTTCATAGGTATTCCTAAAGATCATTCAAAGACTTTGTTTCATGTGCCACAAGAATAGTTCTCCAAAACATTGCATATTACATGCACTTATGCAAAATTACTTGGTAAGCTACCAACAACTTCTGAGCTTCCAAAGGGGAATTCTACCCATGTGAGAAGACCCGATATATACATTTACTTCATAGATGACCTCATCAAAACTACATTACAAGAAGTTTCAGGACCCTTGAGCCAAGTTTCCAATACCCTTGTCGAACCCAAAGATAACAATGAGGGTGAAAACCCGAAAATGAATCTAGAATATATCATGAGTGAATGCATAGAATAAAGGGTAGTGATCCCACCATGGATGTCCCAAGGTACCTTAAATTTAGCAGGACCTTTACATGAAATTCCTTGGAAATTAGAAAAGGTCCTTCCCAAGTTTGATCCAGAAAGCCCTGGTTCACCAGAAAACCACATAAAAAAATTCTTCTTAGAAACTCATATGCTAAATGTACGGAATGAATATGTGTTCTACAAGTTGTTTCCTTACACCTTTTATGGTAGAGAATCTACATGGTATTTCAATCTACCACCCAATTCCATATCAATTTAGGACGATTTTGAGAGGGATTTTATCAGAAAAATCGGAGAATGGAAAACAACAACATCCTTGTATAATGAATTGGGAGCCATTAAAATGGATAAAAGAGAAAAAGTAAAATATTTTAACCAGTGATTTCTCAATTTCTTAACTAATTTCATTGTTGATGCGCCCCCCACATAGTCCTTAGCCATTGAATATACATGACAACTCTCATTCCTTCTATAGGCATGTTCATCAAGAGAAATGGTAGAAACACTCTAGCCATTAATTTTGATGAAGTATAAACTATATAAAGGGAACTATCCTCTTATGATCATCACCCACACTCTAAGGAAATCAGGTTGGCTAGAAATAAACCTTTACTCCTTACAAAACTACCCGAAAAAGAACCCAAGGATATCAATATCATGGTAAAGTTGGTCAAGAAACTATCTAATGAGGTTATAGATCTCAAGACGAATGTTGGCAAAGGGAATTCGAGACCTAGAACTTTCTGCCCATTTTTTAAGAGAAATGACAACCCACCAAGACCCCCTAAATCTCCTCAAATTGGTTTAAACCTAGATAGCTTCAACAATGATAACTTTTGTTCATATCATCAAAAAAATCATCTATAAAGTGTTTTTCCTCAATGGGTCAACTCCATGACCCTAGTTATAAATCAAATGTGGGATCAACGGAATCTAAATGATGAACAACTTAATGAGGCTCAAAATGATACCAATGAAGAGGTGCCCCTGGAATCTTCTATGCCTTTTTGGGACTGGTGTATAGACTCGGATGATGAGCAGATAGAAGAAATCTTTGTAGAATATGCATCGGTGGTTAAAGTTGTTCCTAAGGAATACATCCTACACAAAAAGGTTTGTTACCCATCACCTCCTCTTCCAAATAAGACAATATTCCTCTTAGGAATATTACTCCTCCTCTTCCTACCCCAAAACGAAATGTCCCAACCCAAGGGAAAATCAACGGAAAATATGATAAGACTATTCCATATAACATGGAAAAACCAAGTACGTCTAACTCAGATGGGAAAAGCACCAAACCTAACACATCATGAACCAACAATAAGACATATGAGCCAAACTCAAACCAAACAATTAACAAATCAAACATGCATGATTTAGAATATATCGTTATATAAGATATGAAAAAGAAAAAATCCAACATCTCAATGTCTGATATCTTCTTATTACCACAACAACATGATCTAATGCATGATGATTTTAACCCCAAAAATTCTTAGAAAAATATCATTTCTACTACTGGAAACATCCCTCCAAATGTTGAGTCAAAGGAAGTACACAAAGTGGAAATTGAAGTAGCCATAAACATAGCTAGCATAGGTGTGTACTCAAAATCTTATGTCCCACCTTTTCTACTCACTTATGAAATTTTCAATTTCAATGTGCACAATTTTTTGGTAGATTCAGGTGGAGCCTCTAACATTATGCCTTATTTAGTATGCCAAAGGATAAATCTTGTCTCTCAAATGACTAAAATGAGAATCATACAGTTAAATAGAACAGATGTTAAAGTAAAAGGATAACTCAAAGATGTCTTAATTAGGCTTCCATCCAAACCTAGAGTATCAAGTTATTGATATTGTTGTTGTTGACATACCAAAAAACTATGGTTTTTTGTTGATTAGGGATTGGTCAGCAAAACTTCAATGTTATTTTTCCACCGATTGGTCCCACCTGTGGCTCCCTTATAAAGGTAAATAAAATTATATTTAAGTAAACAATGAAGCTCACATGAAACACATTGTAACAAAATTAGAAAGTAATATTGAACCTATTAGTTTTGCACATTTCATTTTGGGTAACTATTTATTGGAAGTTGACCATGGTTGTTATGAGGCACAATCATCTGAAATACAACCAGATTTGCAATCAGAACTCCTTCAACAAATACATAACATCATCTATACCATATTAACTAAATTAGGTTTTAGCAAAATTAACAAAACTAAGATTTATAACATGTGGTCCATGTTCTTAGATGGCACCAAGACACAAGAAGGAGTCAAGGAAGAATGTGTGTTGATCAATCCTGAACAATGTAAGACACTCGTGTCATGTCAATTAGAATTTGAATGCACCAATAACACTGCAAAATAAAAAGAATTAGTCCAAGTTCTGGAAAAGGACATCGACCTTAAGGTGAAGTACCTTTAAGTTTTTGGTGATTAAGAAATAATCATTCGATAGGTAAGAAATACCATTCATTTCCTATCACCGCATATAAAATCATATCAACAAGAGGTATGGAATCTAATTTCATCCTTCGATACATTCAATATCACTTATATACCTCATATTCAAAATATTGATGTGGATATAATGGCCAACACAACATCTAGGTTCATACCTCCTAACGATGTTTTTTTTGTCAAAATAATTTTCGGGCCTTCAATACCAGATAATGTCACAAACTGGAAAGTATTCAATAATGATACTTAGACTATCAATTTTATGACCAGTTCATTTGTATTTCAATATTTTGCGATTAATGATGAGTCCCATCAACAAGACTTATAGGATTATCAGGATGAGACAGGTAAAGTCAAAGAAAATTGCATCCCAAAGAATGTACTTCCATTAGAAAAATTATTTGATTTATAGACTAAATTTAGAAGGCATGTTAATCCAAAGACAAACATATCTACCATGATTCATTTCCTAGTCAATATAGGGACATATGAATATCCCAAGTATGTCAACATGGGCACTTGTTGTTAAAAGGCGAAAAAATACACATTCACAAAATTGTTCAAGAAGTACCATGGTGTGTTTGCATGGACTTATGATGATATGAAGACTTATGAAACCCAAATAATTCAACATGTGATTCCAATTAAATAAGGTGTCAATCCATTCTAGCATAAGCTCGTAAAAATAAATAAAACTCTTGAACCACTCATCCAGAAGGAATTGAAAAAATTGTTAGATGCTCGAATCATTTTCAAGGTTCATCATTCAACTTGGGTATCGAATATGGTTCCCTTTAGGAAAATGTTGGGAGAAATAAGAATATGTATAGATTTTTGGAACCTGAATCGAGCTTTGGACACAGACAACTACCAAATTCCCCTTATTGAGAAAATATTGCAACTTGTCTCTAGGCTCAGAGATGTTTTCTCTATTGGACAGTTTTTCAGGATACAACCAGGTTCTCGTAGAAGAACCAGACCAATTAAAAATCACATTCAGGACTAAGTGGGGAACATACACATATAGAAGGATTCCCTTTGTCTTAGTTAACGCAGGTGCTACATTTCAAAGGGATATGAATATTGCTTTCAAAGGGTTGATTGGTCAAATCATGGTGGTCTATCTCAATGCTGTCACGATTTATTCAAAGAAGAAAGAAGCCCACCCAAAACATCTAAAACAAATATTTGAACGATGTAGAAAGTATGGGATCTCATTGAATCCCAAAAATACCATTTTTGTTGTTTCATAAGGTATATTATTAGGGAATGTGATTTCCAAAGATGGGATTTTGGTGGACCCAGAAAGAACCAAAGTTATTATGTAAATCCCTCCACCACATAGTAAGAAGTCAATGCAATCCTTTTTCGACAAGATCAAGTTTGTAATAAGATTAATTATGGACTTTTCTGAAATCACTTGAACACTTCAACATATGATTAAGAAATATGTTTATCTCAAATGGACACACGTTGAAAAAAAATCTTTTGAAAATATCAAAAACGCTATAGCATATTCACCATCCCTACAAGTCCCATATTTCACTAAGAACTTCTTTATATACACCTTTGTGTTTGACCATTTCCTCGCAACAGTGATCACACACAAGGATGAGAAAGGAAATCAATATCTCATTTCTTTCATGAGCACTGAATTGCAAGGCGCTAAACTAAACTACCCACCAATGGATAACAAATCTTTTGATGTCGAGAAAGAAATCAAATATTTCATATCCTACATTTTGAAGAACCACATGAAATTTATTGTCCCTCATCAAAAGGTAAGATCCATTTTTATTCAAATGGAGTTGGGAGAGAGACGAGGTAACTAAATGGAAACCCTAAAAAAGTATGACCTGGAGTTTAAACCAACCAACATCGTGAAAGGTTAGGGCCTTTGCAAATTGGTAACACAAGATATTGGTGATAAAGATCAAGAAGAGGACAGATAACAGGAGGATCAAACTATGTATACACGACATTATCCTTACATCCCAGTTGTTGAAGGATCATACTATAATGATATCAAGTATTACCTTCAACATGGTACAAATCTAGAGCACCTCAACACCAAGTAGAAAAGAGCTCTCAGACTGAAATATTTACAATATCAATGGATGAATGGCATCTTGTTTCAAAAGAACTATGATGGAGTATTACTTCGATGCCTTGAAAAACAAGATGCTCACAACATCCTTAATGACTTGCATTATGGACCAATAGGAGGCCATTTCTCAAGAGATACAACAACTCACAATATATTGAGAGCTAGATACTATTGGCATACATTATTCAAGTATGCTCATGCATATTCACGAAGTTGTGATGTGTGAAAAAAATATGTAGGAAGAGAGTATAAGGAAGTTGTTCCACTTCAACCTATAACTATAGAAGAACCCTTCGAACAATGGGGGTTGGACATCATCGATGAGATCAATCCCCATTCATCCAAGCACCACAGGTATATCCTAACCACTACTAAATATTTTACACGTTGGACTGAAGAAATATCATTAACCAAGGTGAATGATGAAGCAATAATCAATTTTCTTGAACATCATATTATCACTAGGTTTGGCATGCCCAAATCTCTTGTTTTAGATAATGCAACTTATTTTTCACCATTGAAATTATCTGATTTCACTTTGGAAAATGGGATCACTCTAAAATATACAACCAACTACTACCCTAAGGGTAATGGTTTAGCTGAATCCACAAACAAGAACCCGATCTGAATCCTTAAGAAAATTGTAGTTGATCACCAACGAAAATGGCATAACTCTCTACCTAATTCCCTCTAGGCCGATTATGTCAACCCTAAGGCCTCTCTAGGGACTTTTCTGTATCTTCTTGTTTGCGGAAAAGAAGATATTTTACCTTCACAAATCTACCTTCCTTCCTTGCAATTCACCCAACAATATCGCGGGAGAAAATGTCCCATCATCCAATGACATATCGATACCTTGATGAACCTAGAATAAAATCATGTCAAGGCCAAGAAAAAGTTGGAAACTCATCAACATATTTTTGAGCACTAGTTTGATAATAAATATCTTGGTGAGAAATATTTCCAAGTTGGGGATTTAGTCCTCAAATGGGAGAAGATGCATAAGGATAAAGGGAAACATTCAAAATTCCATTAATTGTGGGTTGGAACCTACATGATAAAAGAGAAAATTGGCCAAGGAACTTACTAGTTACAAAAACTTGAAGGGGAAGATGACCTCCTTCCCGTAAATGGATAAATTTTAAAAAATTACTTTACTTAGTCGCCATGATAACCCCCTTATTATAAATAAATAAAAGTTTATTTTTCTCATTTCCTGCAAAAAAAAATTAACTTTGATTTTTGTTTGTTTTTCTTGAACTCAAATTTTCCAGTTTGTCTATTTTTCAAGTTTTACTGCTCCCGCTTGAAAAATCTCGTCCCTAGTTTCTCAAATGCTGGATAATATTAGTCTTTGACACACTTCTAAATGTAGCACATTTGGTGCCAATAGACTAATAAATCTGTGACCTAGCTTCCAAACACACCCCATCCTAGTTGTATAACTTTGATATGCATTAATTTAACTTGGATCTAGTAGTGGAACATAGATCATCAATATGCGGGCATCATGCAATTAAATATGACAAAGTAAGGAACCAAGGGATCAGCCTAAGAACATATTTCTATATTTTTTATTAAGAGCAAATCACTTGGGAAGGGAAATTTGTAGTATTCCTGAGAACATTACTCAAGGATTTCGCTTATCTATAATCAAGTTGGAAAATCCCACTATCACAGGTGTCATCCCCGGTTCATTTAAAGGAAAACTAGAATCCCCCCATCCACCTCTCTCTAAGAATAATAAAATTAAATTCAAAAGGTAAAGGCTTGAGGAAAGGAATTCTAGATCACGTGGGACATGCAAGTAATGCAAGTATCTCCGTTGGGGTTATGGACACTTACTGGCAACAAAGAAAGGCTTTTGACATCGGGGTGACTCCATCAAGGATATCGACACTCATTGGAAACAAAGCAACATAGAAGAAATGTATCAAAACTTGTGTTTTCGAAATTCTTGATGTTTCATTTCCCTATAATACTCCTTATTCCCTCCCTAGGTGATTTTTATATAAATAATTATGCATTAAGACACAATATGTTCTAAGACATAGTCCTAGCTCCCCTTTGTAACTTACAAATGTTTTCTTTCCAAAAATTGAGTTATGGGATCTATTCTTTCTCTCTTGAGTTATGCACGATAACGCCTCCCCCCTCAAATATTTTTGTTTGGATACTATCTCACAAAGATTCAAGGTTTCTCCTAGTGTATCGCCATTTGTTGTGCCAGACACTACAACCTTTCATTTTCATATAGTCTATTTGAAAAATCCTTCCAAGAAAATGGATCCCCTTATAGTTTTTATCTTTGAATACTCTTCAAATATTGTCTTCGCACTAGATCCTTCCTTTTCTCCAAACATGATCTTCCAACTCCTCTCTTCAACTACGTTTTTGTCTTCAAATTGAAATGCTTGTGAAAATTCAAGTTAAAATTTGTTTTCAGGCAAGTTAATTGAAACTCCCCTGATGTACATCGAAGGAGTTCTTGTCTATCCCTCCAATGAGCTCCGAAAAACATAGGGGAAAGTATTATGATACATATTTGAAGACTTCCCATGAAGTATTTCGATGTACATCATCAAACATCGCATCAACTTTGTTGATTTTAAAAGCCTCACCTACCCACATTTATGACACAAACTCGCCCAAAGCCTATAAATGCGCCCATCCTCATCTATTTTTATTTCATCCAACGCCGAAGGAAAGAGAGTAGTTTTCTAGTGCAGATAAGATAACCAAACAAAACCTCGCCCTATCCACTCAACACCATCCACATATCCACAAACGTCAAGTAGGCCCTCTACTCCCCCTTTTTTTCTTTCATTGTAGAGTTAGGGTTTC
Organism: Picea glauca; assembly: GCA_000966675.3. Taxonomy (NCBI): domain Eukaryota; kingdom Viridiplantae; phylum Streptophyta; class Pinopsida; order Pinales; family Pinaceae; genus Picea; species Picea glauca. The sequence goes on from JZKD02S2094994.1 coordinate 12,709, forward strand.
CATTGAAAGGTTAGGTGTATTGTTTTTCTATTTATCACATAAACCTTGGTTCTCCCCAAGTTTTCTACCTCAAAAATTTTCCATCTCTTCCCTTACCCTCCCCATTTCTCACTATAGGTTTCGACTCATTCCTCTTCTCTAATCGTTCTCCTGGGAAATCCATAAGTCATGACCCTACTCACCATAGGGATATCGAAATGTTTCCTTACACTTTTCCTTGTTTATAGACTTGTCACGAATACGTTTCTAAAAACCCATAGACTTGGATAAAAAAAAACAAGGGAATTAACCCATATTTGTACCTTGCCACTGATATACTAACCATCAATTTTGGAACCCTATCCAGTCTACAATCTTAATATCCTTTCCCCAAAGAATTGTTGGAATATTAATAGTACCAAGAAGGGGGTGTGAATCAGAATTGTGCACTTTTAACTCTTTTTGTTTTACACTGATTTAAAACATATTTGAATTTATTGTTTCAAGCATTCATATCAAAAAGATAATCATAATAATCAACATATTACAGATATAGAAGTGAAAACCTTGAAATTATTTTATAGATAAATGTCAATTTGTGGAACAATATTTTTTGTGGGGACACCAATCCTCTTATGAGCACCAAATCATAAATCAGACACCAAACTAGATGAAAACACCAATCCTCTTGAGAACCAACTCAATAATTTCAGGCACCAACCTGCAAGTAAATGAGGACACCAATCCTCTTAAACATCAATAAACAACCCTGCAAAATTTTTGGTCTTCATTCTTTTTTTGCGAAGTTCATCAGATATGAACTCTGCAATTCTCGCTCACAATTTCAAACCCCTTCACCTTTTCCCATCACTACACTTAGCTTGATTGGGGAATTTTCATTTATAGTGATTTCTTCCTTAATAATTCTTCCATGTACATATCGTGTTTGATCGACTTGATTCCAACAATTCTCCTTCAAGTCGAGATACAAAGCCCTCCATGGAAACTAATATTTTAGCTTTCTTTTGTTGTACAAAATTTCCACATATAAGAATTAATGCTCAAGGGTCATCCGATCATTTCTCCATTTTATCTTGTCCTTCAATCTGTGATTGCATTTGTCAGGACCATAGTGATCTTGAAACACTCAAAGTTACATCAACTATTGGATAATTGATCAACAATTGGCATTGGTTATTAGAGTCCTTTTTTTCGAGGTCATCTTGTCAAATTCACTCCAACCACGTCCTCTCTGATGGACGACTGAGATCTGATAGCTTCCCAAAACTACAGCTTACCAACATTTTGTACCTACCAGCACATGGACCAACAATTATTCTCTATGTGGTGATGACTCGGTTGTTGAACTCATGTTGATGTCATCATAATTTATGTTCTTGTTCGAGGCTCTGAGCTGGAATTCTATTTGTAATTGGCCCAATATTCTTATGACACATGGTCCAATTACTATGTTACACATGTACGCCAATTCTGACATCACTCTCCTTCTTTGAAGAGGATTAACATAGATTCAATGGTCGAAATGGATCCTCCAATGGATTTATGGTTGTCTTTCTATCTCTTATTTTTGTCGACCTATGGACTAGATCGATCCTCATAGTTCCTTCGTTAGAGTACCTTTGCACACTCTACTTAGACCAATGGTACCATAATATATCCAACAATCCTCACAGTCTGAAATAAATGGTTCTAATTGTGTCACTCTATCAATGTGTACACTAGCTACCTCCTATAATTCTAACTATACGTAAGAAGGTCGGATGGTGCCCAGGTTGATCTATGGTTGATATTGCATCTATGTTGGCACAGGGGAAGACCTAGTTTTCAACTCTTAGAGTGCACCAACAAACCATAACTATTGGCCCTTTCGAAAACACCTGCGAAGCATATGCAGTCTCACCCGAAGTAGCAATAGGGGGTTGCAGGACACAGGTGTCTACAACCAGAGGAAATGAAAAGTGATTCCAAAACACAATGAAAACAATATAGATATTCTTTACCATTCTTAAGCTTACTTCGAAAAGTATTTCTCTAATCTAACACAACAATGCAGTAACACTATAACAGATAACAAAGAACACAACATGAACCACAAAGACAATAAGATTTATGTGGTTTACCCTCTCTCTAGGGCTACATCCACATAAATGTGTTTCTTAATTTATTAGATGAAAACATACAGTTCTATATGTGGACTTAGCTGCAAATATCTCTCTTTCTCTTCCCTCCCTACGCACCCAACTGCAGGGTTGATATTTGCACCCAGCTGAAGATCTAGAATACAGACTCAATACAATTCTCAACAACAATAATAAACCATGAACATCAACCATAATAATATGAATAAACCCCATCCCAGGTCCTCTAGACCTTTATTTATACATTACATGACCAAAGTCTCGGTGTCAAAACCCTAGGTACAAAACCCTAGGTGCCAAAATACTAGGTCCACTTGACACGCATTTTCAGGGGTTCGCCAGCCTGTCCTTCCTCCTTTTACATGAGGTGATCCAAAGTATCCATTGGTGTATTCTTCCTCTTTATGAGTAGTCCATGATCCATCTTCTTCAATGTTTTGTCTTCCTCGATCTTCTCTTCCAACGACTAGTTTTTCCTTTACTTCGCTCCTTCTTTTCTCCTTCTTTAACCACTTCAAGACTTCCTCAGTTTATGTGCCTTCCATGTAGTTTGTACTTCACCTTTCTTCCTTAATATTCGCTTCCTTACCTAACCAAGGGCCAACATTCCCCCAACACTCACATGTGACTCGTCCCGAGTCACTGCAAGATTGACCCTTCTGTTTTTACTTCGACTACAGATTGTGTGGAGCAACTTGTACTTTATGATCCATCCCTCCCTATCTGGTGAAGACTATTTTTTCTATGTCTAGTACCCAATTTCAACTACACTTAGCACCTAGACCCTTCTTCCTTTACTTTTACTGGGAGCTACAGGGAAACTGGTTGTCATAATACAATTTCAACCGACTTCCATTTACCAAACCTTATTTCCATTCTCCATTAAGGGTCTTCAACTGCGCAGCTCCTCCTTCTATGACATAAGAAACCTCAAATGGCCCAAACCAATATGTCCTGAACTTCCCTGGATGCTTCATGAACTTGTTTTCATATAACAATACCAAATCTCCTTGCTTAAATTCTTTCCTCTTGATATCTCTATCATGGTAATCCTTTTCTCTTTCTTTCTATACCTGTTGATGAAATCCTGCAATAAAATGGTCTTCCTCTAGTTCCATTAACTGTGAAAGCCTGTCTTGAACAACGCCTGTGTCATCCATACCTGTAAATGCTGCAATTCTTAAACTAGGAACCAAGTATTTCATAAGTACCACTGCTTCCAAGCCATATACCAACTTAAAGGGAGTCTGTATTGTTAGCTTCTTGCAAGTAGTTCTATAAGCCCATAATACTGTTGGAATTCTTAAATCCCAATCATCTCTATTAACACTGCAAATTTTAGTCAGTGTTGTCTCCAAGATCTTATTGAAATCTTTGACCGCACCATTCGCCTATGGATGGTATGGGGTTATCTTCTTATGGTGAACTTCAAATTCCTGAGTCAAGGCTTCAATTATTTTGTTGATGAAGTGTGTGCCTTGATTACTCATGAGGATCTTCGAGCATCCAAATCTGGTTATAATATCCTCAAAAATGAACCGTGCAGCTGTATCTGCGCTATAGTTCTTAACTTCTCTTGTTTATGCTCATCTGGTCAAATACTATGTAGCAGTGATGATGTGTCTATCTCATGTGTGCCTCCCTGGTGGGTTAATAGGTCCCAAAAAGTCAATGGCCCACATCGAATACTTGTAATGTTAATTGTGGTGCCAAAGGCATATCATCCCTTCTAGAAATCTTTCCTACTCTTTGACATACATTGGAGGCTCTCTAGTATTCCTTAGCATCCTTATGTAAAGTAGGCCACCATAGGCCAACTCTGAGAACCTTCTGTGTTGTTTCTTTCCCTCATTATGTCCTCCTGTGATGCCTTCATGTGATTCTACAAGAATCAATGGCCTTTATGCCTCCATAATGCATCTCCTCAAGATCCCATCTAGTCCCATCTTATACAACTATCCAGCTATAAGTTGAAAATATGCAACGCGGACTACCAACTGTTTCTTCTAAATGACTGTATACTCGCGAGGTTCCATGTCCGTGGACAAGAACTGAACTATCTCGACGAAGTGATCATCAAATTTTCTGATCGCCAACAATTGTGCATCTGGAAGTGTATCCTCCAGACTAGTAGGTTTCTCTCCATGTTCCAACCTGGATAAGTGAACAAGTCATGTGTTCATTCTTCCTGGCTTGACAACAATTTCAAATTCATATTCCTGGAATAATAGTAGCCATCTGCATATTCTTCCCCCCAAGACTAGCTTGTTGACTAAGTATTTCAATGCAGAATGATCAGTGAACATATTAAAATGTCTTCCCAACAAGTAGTGTCTAAAATTCTGCAATGCATATACCATAACCAAGCCTTCTCTTTCAGTTGTAGTATAGTTCCTTTCAGCTGTAGAAAGCTTCCTGCTAGAAAAGGATATGGGGTGGTCAATGTCTCCTTCACCCGACTGTTTCAAGACTGCTCCTAATGCAATGGATGAAGCATCGACATGAACAATGAACTCCTTACCCCAATCTGGAAAAACCAAGATTGGTGCAGTGACCATTTTTTGCTTTAGTGTGTTGAAGATTTGTTGGCATTCTCTTGTCCATTGGAACTTACTATCTTTATTTAATAGCTTCTCCATGGGTGTTGTTAGATGTGCATATCCCTTAATAAACATTTTATAGTATCCACTGTGCCCTAATGCAGTGAACAACTGTCTAACTGAAGTGGGAGGAGGTAGATCAACAATGATAGCAGTCTTGGAATGATCCACCAACAACCCCTGCTTACACACAATGTGCCCTAGCAGCACTCCAAAGGGTGAAAAGAAAATACACTTTTTCAGATTCAGGGTAATCTGACATTTCCTGCACTTATCTAACATTAATCTCAAGCATTCAATATGATATTTCATTAGGCTAAAAACAATCTATTCATCAAAGTATGATTCCAAGAACTTGTGTAAAAATTCATTAAATTCTTAGACCACCACCCTGGAAAAGATGGTTGGTGCATTCTTCAAGCCAAAAGGCATCATAGTGTACAGAAAAAAAACCCATTCTGTTGCAAATGTGGTCTTATGTCTGTCTTCCTTAGCAATTCGGATCCGGTGATAGCCCGAAAATCCATCTGTGAATGAGTAGACCTCTTGTCCTCCTACGTTATATAACACTTCACCAGTAAAGTGTGTAGGAAAGGGGTCATGTAGGCATGCATCTTTCAGTTTCCTTAAATCTACACAAATTTTGATTTCTCCTGACTTCTTGTCTTGGATCGCCATAGGGATAATCCATTCA
>JZKD02S2094994.1:29559-40708 GCA_000966675.3 Picea glauca
ATTGCATGCAGTTCGAAAAATTTATGTGGCATAACTCAGTTGGATATTTTGTATGTTACAGTATGTTCCACAGAGAGAATGAAATATTTCTCTAGCATATCATGGCTCGACATGGATGGCTGGGGACGTTACAAGAACACATGAACTTGAAGGGGATAGACCAAGTTGATATTAATTGGAAAGCCAAATAGGGAACTTACAAATCATGATTGATGATGCATTCACTTCTCCAAGATCTCCTCATCCATCCCTTTCATGAATCTTGACATTAAAATGATGATGCTTCCTCTAGAATCAAAGGTTTGATACCTCTAATCTTCCCCCCTTCACCTTGGAAATACCTTCAATATATAGTCTTGAGAGGTACAACCACCATGAGAAAATGAAGGATATGGTTGAGGAAATTTTTCCTTAAGTTGGGATTAGATCCTAGGATATATCCCATAGGGTAGGATTCGACCAAAAAAACCTCATCCAAGTCGGAGATGACCCTTAGAAAGAGGTGGAGGATCCCTTGATTTCCTCTAATCGAAAGTGGCACTCCCTTTGAGTTAGAGATAGAGTGCCACCCTATAAAGTGGATCTCCCCTAAAATGGAAAGGGGGACACCATCCCATGAATTGGCACTCCCTCAGCATGGCTAGGGGGGTGCCACCCTTCATAAATTCCCCAAAAATGGTCGATTTTCCAAGAAAAATGTGTGTTTTTGGCCTTGAAATGATGGGTTTCTTCCTCCAATATGACTTAGGGATTGTGGAAAATGTATTTCATGGTGTCAAGGGGTTGAAACACTCGTAAAATTGAATGTGACACTAGGTAAGGTGCATACGACACTTGCGAAAGTGCATGCAACATTTAACAAGATGCATACTTCACTATGCGACACTTGTGACACTTAGGGTGTGAAACTCAAATGTGACATTTTGTTGTGTAACAAAGAGTGCATATGGTTGCACGTTGCAAAGAAAAAATAATATTACCTTGTTAGGGGGAGCCACAAGAAGACAAGAATATTGATGGATACAATAACAAAATTACACAATAATAAAACTCTTTGCCATTGACGTCAAAGGGGGATAAAAACACGATAGGGTGAGAAGAAAGCAAAAAAGGAAGAAAAATCACTCAACAACACATTTATAGGGGGAGGCAATCAAAATTAGAGTTTCTATCAATGAAAAAGGGGCAGGATGTTGAGTATATTTTTATTGATGTCAATAATGTCAAGGATGGTGCTAACTGCATACCAATGTAGTGATAGAACAACGCAATGGTTGATAGAACAGTGTAATGTTTGATAGAAAATCACAATAAAATATCTATTGAAGAACAAATCGAGGACACATATTAAATATGGGAAAAGCCTCACCATATTAATGGCTCTCATTAGTGCGACATCATCTGTGATGTCAGCATGAAGAATTATGACAACTCGACTGATAAAATGACATGGATGCTAGTGTGGATGCCAGAGTGTCCCAGGAGTGACACGTGTCAACAATTGATTATATCGAACAAGAATGGGTCTAGTTCGTTGTATGTCTTGATCTCAGCTTTTGATTTATACTGGTGAGTGAATCTCCATTGTTCATCATAGAGGCCATGTTGGAGAAAAGGATGTTACCAACAATAGAAGAATTATGATGAAGGAACTCTGAAAGAAAACAACAACCACTGATATGAATAAGCATATCTCAACCGTTCATTTGAGAAGCATTGGTCGGAGTGGATTGAGTAACAACACTTCGATGAAAGAGCTTCGGGGATAAATATTAACCATTAGTCATCATGCAAGTGAGATTTTTGGCCCTTGGTTAGGTAAGGAAGTGAAGATTAAGGAATAAATGCAAAGTACAAACTGTGCGAAAGGCACATAAATCGAGGAAGGGTAGAAGTGGTTAAAGAAGCATAAAAGAAGGAGAAAAGTAAAGGAAAAGATAGTCGTTGGAAGAGAAGATCAAGGAAGACAAATAATTGAAGAATATGGATTGTGGACCACTCAACAAGTGGAAGAAGACACCAACGGATACTTTGGAGCACCTTGTGGAAAAGGAGGAAGGACAGGCTGGCGAAACCCTGAAAACGCGGGTCAAGTGGACCTAGGGTTTTGGCACCTAGGGTTTTGAACCTAATGTTTTGACATCGAGACTTTGGTCATGTAATGTATAAATAAAGGTCTAGAGGACCTGCGATGGGGTTCGTTCATATTATTATGGTTGATGTTCATGGTTGTTTATTATTGTTGAGAATTGTATTGTGTCTGTATTCTGGATCTTCAAATGGGTGTGAAGATCAACCCTGCAGTTGGGTGCGTAGGGAGGAAAGAGAAAGAGAGAGAGATATGCAGCTAAGTGTGTAGATAGAACTATATGTTTTTATCTAATAAATCAGGAAACAAAGTTATGTGGACGTATCCATAGAGAGAGGGTGAACCACGTACATCTTATTGTCTTTGTGGTTGATACTGTGTTATTTGTTATCTGATATATTGTTATTGGATTGTTGTGTTAGATCAGAGATATAAGTTCACAAAGTAAGCTTAAGAATGGTAAAGAATATCTATATTGTTTGCGTTGTTTTGGAATCACTTTGCATTTCCTCTGGTTGTAGACACCTGTGTCCTGCAACCCCCTATTGCTACTTCGGGTGAGACTGCATCTGCTTCAAAGGTATTTCTGAAAGGGCCATTAGTTAGGGTTTGTTGGTGCACTATAATATTTGAACCCTGGGTCTGCCCCTGTGCCAACAAATGGTTCTGTTTCCAGGACCTTTTTGAGGGAATGTCAAGGTGGTTTCCATTGAAGACAAAAATTTAGAACTGGATAAAAGAACAAGAAAAGGACTTCGCTGAAGCCCATAACAAGAATCCTAGCATTAGTACAAAATACTGGTTGGGAAGGTACATCTTTACCGACATACACAAAATTTTCTTCGGAGGATTTCATAAGGAGTTATACAAGTGGTTAGCCAGATGAGAAGATACCGAGTTTGAGATCAGATCTATACCACCTATGGTTTGGACATCGACACTGATCAAGAAGGTCAAGAGAGTTGATAATGTTGTGTCTAGAGCAGTGGATCTATGGTTTGATAACACTATTGGAGGATACATTACTGAGTTTTCCAATGACAGAGTAGAATCGTATAGTCAAGCAGAGAGGTATTTCTTTAAGGGACCTAGAGGAAAGTTCCTACACTTTTTAAAACTGAGGATTAAGATGTTATTGCGTGAGAAGAATATCCTGAAGATACAGTGAATCTAATGTTCAAGAATTCAGACAGTGACAGTGACACAAAGGCTAGACACACGCGCAGTGGGAGATCGTTCAGAAAGGTTCCTCTTGCGAGCTTATTTAATCAAAAATACGGAGATGAGGGATTCTACAGTGGAGAAGAAGCGGATCTAATAGAAGAAGAGAATTCAAAGTCCTCAAGGATAGAGGGAGTAGAGATTGAAGAACCTCGCCGAGGAGAATCATAAACTTCAGGAATTGTGCCTACTATTGAATTAAGTATTATTACTCCTATTTTTTTAACATCATTAAGTAACAAGAGTAAACAAAGTAGTTAAATAAATCAGAGTACTATTACAAGCAGTTTAGCACATACTCAGTTGAGAAACCCAGGAAGATCTATGGCAGATGAAATGAGGTTACCTATATTTAGAGGATATGGATCTGAAGATCCTGACCAGCATTGGTTCCTATGCGAATATGTTTGGAGAATTAAGCAAGTCACCGATGAAGCTGTTAAGAGAAATCAGTTTAGTACTACCTTGAGGGATTGCACACTGAACTGTTACATGAAGTTTTCTTCAGGATCTGGACAACCTAAACCGCTAAATGACATTAAGACTATGTTGAGTGTAGAATTCAAGAAACCTAAGTCAAAGTCACAATGTATTACAAAATCAAGCAAATCAAGTGACTGAACCTGTTTGGGAGTTTGATTAGAGGTTTAAGACTCTGACGGGTCGTTTAAGTTTTCAGATCCCATACGAACAAAATAAAGAATGGTTCATTGTTGCCCTTCTGCCACACATTAGAGTTCCTCTGATGCAAAATAAGTTCGCTTCGTAGGCTGAAGCACTGGAGATCACCATGAAATTATAGCAGCCCCTGTAGGAGAATCCAGTCCAAGTATGAGCCAGATTTTAAATCATCTGACCAATTTATCTTTATAGGTCAAAGATATGAAGAAAGATAAAGGAAAAGAGAAAAGAGAATATATCTAGTGTATCATATGTAAATCATAGGGCATGACAAAGAGAATTGTCCCCTATTTCATGAATACTTGGCCTCTGGAGCACCTAGTCCTTTGAAGCAAACTACCCTACCCTGGTGTGAGGTATATAGAACTAGACATCGCCCTAATGAATGTTATTATATGAAAAAATATGTCCAAACACCCACCAATATTTACTTCACATTCTATAAATCTGTGGGGCATGATGAGAAGGATTGCAGGTCTTATGATATCATGCATGAAAGATCAAGGGATACATATAGAATTCAAGGAGAAGTATAGAAAGAAGGAAACACTAAGAAGTTCAACTCCCCAGGAAGAGGAAACTTCAACCCTCATGGTGGATTCAGAGGAAGAGGATGAGGAGGAAGTATGGGTCAAGGTAGAGGTCATATTATTTTTTATAATTGCACACAGCTATGACATTTGTAAAGGGATTTTCAGAACCCTTGTACCACCTGCAAATACTGTAACTCATTTTATCATGTTATCGAAGATTGTCCAGTATTTTTGGCCAAACTCCAGAAGAGATGAGGAGGAAACCAACAAGTAAAATTAATATTAGCAGGACCTCATGGTGAGGAGGCATTGTTACAGGAGAAGATAGGGTAACTCCAGGAAAGACTACATAGGGATAAGGGATCAGAAGAGCTTCAGAGAAGGCACAATTGTTTGATCCAAGGAGAGAGAGGCATACTTTTGAAGAAGCAAGGAATTAATTTGTAGAAGAACAAGCTTCTTCATCTAAGGCACAGCTAGAAGTAAGGGAATGTGAAATGCCACCAACGTTCGATCAGTCTACTATAGCTAGATAAGGAAAAGAGGTAAGCAAGCTCATGGACTTCTTATATACTTGTATCAATTTGATTAAATATGAAAGGGTTGTACAATAATTACAACACCTGGTGAGACACTATGAAAATGGGAGAATAGACCCTATGCTGAGTAGAATTGTGAATCAAGTATCAAGGAAAAGAAGGACAAACAAGGAATTTCACCTTAGTGCTCAGATTGGAGACTATGACGTGGACTATGTGGTCCTTGAATTGGGATCATAAGTAAATGTTATGACAAAGAAGAATTGGGCACTTATGGGGAAACCTATATTGATTTACTCTAATATCAGGCTCAGGATGGCTAATTAATAAGTGGTGAGCCCCTTCGGAAGACTAGAGCATGTCCCTGTAGATGTCGATGGGCTAAGGATATTTGCGGACTTCAAAGTGATTGATATTGTTGATGATAGTTTTCCTTATCCTGTGTTGTTAGGAATTGATTGTGATTTCAACAATTCAACTATTGTTGACCTAAAGAATATAAGAATGACATTTGAGGGAAATGGCCTTAAGGTCATCGCACCTCTAGACCTAGATGAAGGTCGCAGATACACATAACCTATCAGGGAAGAAGACCGCACATATGAGCTAGAAAATATCTATAAACTGATATCAAGACATCGGGATTAAATTAATCCTACAGCAGATGGAAATCTTAGTTGGCGAAGTGAAAGTGTATGTTCATCAGATTCATAGGAAAAATTGGAAAACTGGAAGAACAAAATGTATGAAATCTCTACATGGAAGTGTGCCAGATTAACCAAAGCAGTTCGCTGGATTGGCACAGAAGTAAGTAATATCCCTACATTTGATGGTTTGAATTGTTTGGTGACATTTCTAGATGAATTTGAGAGAATTGTACCAATACAACAGAGGATGTTGGGACTGGATGAAGCATTGAAAGAAACACCAGCTAGATGGTGGGGAGCACACAATAAGAACATCACAGAATGGGTACAATGTCACATCTTATTGATAGTGCGCTTCTGAGATCAAGCTGAAGGATGTGAAGTTCGTTACACAGGCCAGAGTTGTCCTAACGACCACATGCGAAGTTGTGAGGAGGCCTAGAGCAACATTCCTAAAGAACAGTGGGTGCATAAGTTCATTAACACCTTGGATACTATGCCTATCAACTGGTATCTTCAAGCAGAATCATGCCTCATCACTACAGAATGGTATGGAATGAATCACAACTTTATAACTACATTTTTATTTGAAAGTCAGTACCTTACAGTAGATCAGGCGTTACAAATTATAATACATAAGGTCTTTGAGAAAGAACATAACCTCCCTTTTACCCAAGAAGGAGATGAATGGATTGCGCCTCTATAGAAATTATAGGAGTGCTACAATATTAATGTTGATGGGGATGATGATCTAAGGGATGTAAAATTTTTATAAACTAAAGGACAAAGAGACATAGAAGGGATATGGATTGAATTACCTTTTATTGGACAACCCATTAAAATTAAGAAGGTTAATATTGGAATAGAGAAAACACCTAAATTAGAAAATGTTGGAGACTATTGGGATGATGCTACTATTAGCAAGATCACAGAGCTATACATGAATACCACAACTTGTTTCCAACCAATTTCACANTTCATGGTTGATTATTATTGTTGAGAATTGTATTGTGTCTGTATTCTGGATCTTCAAATGGGTGTGAAGATCAACCCTGCAGTTGGGTGCATAGGGAGGAAAGAGAAAGAGAGAGAGATATGCAGCTAAGTGTGTAGATAGAACTACATTTTTTTATCTAATAAATCAGGAAACAAAGTTATGTGGACGTAGCCCTAGAGAGAGGGTGAACCACGTACATCTTATTGTCTTTGTGGTTGATACTGTGTTATTTGTTATCTGATATATTGTTATTGGATTGTTGTGTTAGATCAGAGATATAACTTCACAAAGTAAGCTTAAGAATGGTAAATAATATCTATATTGTTTGCGTTGTTTTGGAATCACTTTGCATTTCCTCTGGTTGTAGACACATGTGTCCTGCAACCCCCTATTGCTACTTCGGGTGAGACTGGATCTGCTTCAAAGGTATTTATGAAAGGGCCATTAGTTAGGGTTTGTTGGTGCACTATAATATTTGAACCCTAGGTCTGCCCCTCTGCCAACAAATGGTTTTGTTTCCAGGACCTTTTTGAGGGAATGTCAAGGTGGTTTCCATTGAAGACAAAAATTCAGAACTGGATAAAAGAACAAGAAAAGGACTTCGCTGAAGCCCATAACAAGAATCCTAGAATTAGTACAAAATACTGGTTGGGAAGGTACATCTTTACCGACATACACAAAATTTTCTTCGGAGGAGTTCATAAGGAGTTATACAAGTGGTTAGCCAGATGAGAAGATACCGAGTTTGAGATCAGATCTATACCACCTATGGTTTGGACATCGACACTGATCAAGAAGGTCAAGAGATTTGATAATGTTGTGTCTAGAGCAGTGGATCTATGGTTTGATAACACTATTGGAGGATACATTACTGAGTTTTCCAATGACAGAGTAGAATCGTATAGTCAAGCAGAGAGGTATTTCTTTAAGGGACCTAGAGGAAAGTTCCTACACTTTTTAAAACTGAGGATTAAGATGTTATTGCATGAGAAGAATATCCTGAAGATACAGTGAAGCTAATGTTCAAGAATTCAGATAGTGACAGTGACACAAAGGCTAGACACACGCGCAGTGGGAGATCGTTCAGAAAGGTTCCTCTTGCGAGCTTATTTAATAAAAAATATGGAGATGAGGGATTCTACAGTGGAGAAGAAGCGGATCTAATAGACGAAGAGAATTTAGAGTCCTCAAGGATAGAGGGAGTAGAGATTGAAGAACCTCACCGAGGAGAATCATAAACTTCAGGAATTGTCCCTACTATTGAATTAAGTATTATTACTCCTATTTTTTTAACATAATTAAGTAACAAGAGTAAACAGAGTAGTCAGATAAATCAGAGTACTATTACAAGCAGTTTAGCACATACTCAGTCGAGAAACCCAGGAAGATCTATGGCAGATGAAATGAGGTTACCTATATATAGAGGAGATGGATCTGAAGATCCTGACCAGCATTGGTTCCTATGCGAATATGTTTGGAGAATTAAGCAAGTCACCGATGAAGCTGTTAAGAGAAATCAGTTTAGTACTACCTTGAGGGATTGCACACTGAACTGTTACATGAAGTTTTCTTCAGGATCTAGACAACCTAAACCGCTAAATGACATTAAGACTACGTTGAGTGTAGAATTCAAGAAACCTAAGTCAAAGTCACAATGTATTACAAAATCAAGCAAATCAAGTGACTGAACCTGTTTGGGAGTTTGATTAGAGGTTTAAGACTCTGACAGGTCGTTTAAGTTTTCAGATCCCATACGAACAAAATAAAGAATGGTTCATTGTTTCCCTTCTGCCACACATTAGAGTTCCTCTGATGCAAAATAAGTTCGCTTCGTAGGCTGAATCACTGGAGATCACCATGAAATTATAACAGCCCCTGTAGGAGAATCCAGTCCAGGTATGAGACAGATTTTAAATCATCTGACCAATTTATCTTTATAGGTCAAAGATATGAAGAAAGATAAAGGAAAAGATAAAAGAGAATATATCTAGTGTATCATATGTAAATCATAGGGCATGACAAAGATAATTGTCCCCTATTTCATGAATACTTGGCCTCTGGAGCACCTAGTCCTTTGAAGCAAACTACCCTACCCTGGTGTGAGGTATATAGAACTAGACATCGCCCTTGTGAATGTTATTATATGAAAAAATATGTCCAGACACCCACCAATATTTACTTCACATTCTATAAATCTGTGGGGCATGATGAGAAGGATTGTAGGTCTTATGATATCATGCATGAAAGATCAAGGGATACATATAGAATTCAAGGAGAAGTATAGCAAGAAGGAAACACTAAGCAGTTCAACTCCCCAGGAAGAGGAAACTTCAACCCTCATGGTGGATTCAGAGGAAGAGGATGAGGAGGAAGTATGGGTCAAGGTAGAGGTCATATTATTTTTTATAATTGCACACAACTAGGACATTTGTAAAGGGATTGTCAGAACCCTTGTACCACTTGCAAATACTGTAACTCATTTTATCATGTTATCGAAGATTGTCCAGTATTTTTTGCCAAACACCAGAAGAGATGAGGAGGAAACCAACAAGTAAAATTAATATTAGCAGGACCTCATGGTGAGGAGGCATTGTTACAGGAGAAGATAGGGTAACTCCAGGAAAAACTACATAGGGATAAGGGATCAGAAGAGCTTCGGAGAAGGCACAATTGTTTGATCCAAGGAGAGAGAGGCATACTTTTGAAGAAGCAAGGAATTAATTTGTAGAAGAACAAGCTTCTTCATCTAAGGCACAGCTAGAAGTAATGGAATGTGAAATGCCACCAGCTTTCGATCAGTCTACTATAGCTAGACAAGGAAAAGAGGTAAGCAAGCTCATGGACTTCTTATATACTTGTATCAATTTGATTAAATATGAAAGGGTTGTACAATAATTACAACACCTGGTGAGACACTATGAAAATGGGAGAATAGACCCTATGCTGAGTAGAATTGTGAATCAAGTATCAAGGAAAAGAAGGACAAACAAGGAATTTCACCTTAGTGCTCAGATTGGAGACTATGACGTGGACTATGTGGTCCTTGAATTGGGATCATAAGTAAATGTTATGACAAAGAAGAATTGGGCACTTATGGGGAAACCTATATTGATTTACTCTAATATCAGGCTCAGGATGGCTAATTAATAAGTGGTGAGCCCCTTCGGAAGACTAGAGCATGTCCCTGTAGATGTCGATGGGCTAAGGATATTTGCGGACTTCAAAGTGATTGATATTGTTGATGATAGTTTTCCTTATCCTGTGTTGTTAGGAATTGATTGTGATTTCAACAATTCAACTATTGTTGACCTAAAGAATATAAGAATGACATTTGAGGGAAATGGCCTTAAGGTCATCGCACCTCTAGACCTAGATGAAGGTCGCAGATACACATAACCTATCAGGGAAGAAGACCGCACATATGAGCTAGAAAATATCTATAAACTGATATCAAGACATCGGGATTAAATTAATCCTACAGCAGATGGAAATCTTAGTTGGCGAAGTGAAAGTGTATGTTCATCAGATTCATAGGAAAAATTGGAAAACTGGAAGAACAAAATGTATGAAATCTCTACATGGAAGTGTGCCAGATTAACCAAAGCAGTTCGCTGGATTGGCACAGAAGTAAGTAATATCCCTACATTTGATGGTTTGAATTGTTTGGTGACATTTCTAGATGAATTTGAGAGAATTGTACCAATACAACAGAGGATGTTGGGACTGGATGAAGCATTGAAAGAAACACCAGCTAGATGGTGGGGAGCACACAATAAGAACATCACAGAATGGGTACAATGTCACATCTTATTGATAGTGCGCTTCTGAGATCAAGCTGAAGGATGTGAAGTTCGTTACACAGGCCAGAGTTGTCCTAACGACCACATGCGAAGTTGTGAGGAGGCCTAGAGCAACATTCCTAAAGAACAGTGGGTGCATAAGTTCATTAACACCTTGGATACTATGCCTATCAACTGGTATCTTCAAGCAGAATCATGCCTCATCACTACAGAATGGTATGGAATGAATCACAACTTTATAACTACATTTTTATTTGAAAGTCAGTACCTTACAGTAGATCAGGCGTTACAAATTATAATACATAAGGTCTTTGAGAAAGAACATAACCTCCCTTTTACCCAAGAAGGAGATGAATGGATTGCGCCTCTATAGAAATTATAGGAGTGCTACAATATTAATGTTGATGGGGATGATGATCTAAGGGATGTAAAATTTTTATAAACTAAAGGACAAAGAGACATAGAAGGGATATGGATTGAATTACCTTTTATTGGACAACCCATTAAAATTAAGAAGGTTAATATTGGAATAGAGAAAACACCTAAATTAGAAAATGTTGGAGACTATTGGGATGATGCTACTATTAGCAAGATCACAGAGCTATACATGAATACCACAACTTGTTTCCAACCAATTTCACA
>JZKD02S2095005.1:0-17086 GCA_000966675.3 Picea glauca
AAGGAAACATACTAAAGGAGAAACCTTAAAAGAAGAAATCATCATTGAAAAGAAGAAGGTGGCTTGTATAAGCTAAAGTGATGCAGGAGCATCTCTCTACGTCATCCAGCCAACCGGCTAGCCATGTCAATGTATGCATTCAAGGATGAAGAGAGGTGCAACCCTCATCTTCAATTTTGAATTTGAATGTAATTAATGTTGTAGGTTGTTGAGCCATGGAGCCGTGCCTTTGTGCAGGCATTAGAGTAGGTAGGCCTTTAATGTTTGTAAGGCTGAGATCTAGATCCAGATGGTGGACTAAACAACCCATTGAATGTAATTGAATAGGGTAGGTAGATTGGAGGGAAGAGATCGAAGAGCCCCCTCATGTAAGAGATCAATTTCGATCTCATTTTGAAAAGGGGGATAGATGGTAGAGGGTATGCGAGTAGAGAGTAGGAGAGAAGGAGCTGAGACCTTGTTACAGGCCATGCTCATGAACACCTTATACAAACAGGCATTTTCCATTTTAATATAATTAGCAGTTTTTCCTACATCTTTCATGTGTTGAATGAATGTCTATGAGTGTTCTTTATATGCTGTGAATGTATGTTAAGTTTATGCATTTGCAGGAGTTGTTTTGGCTTCAAGCTTGAGAGGTCTTTGAGGCTTCACAGCAGGAGAGTGTGACAGAACATTGTGGGTTCTGATAGCCATGCACAGAGGGTGCATTTCTGAACTCTGCGGAGTCAGACATAGGCGTGTTAGGTGGGCATAGAAGCTGAAATCATCAATTCAAGAAAGGCCTGTGAGGTTGATGAATACCTCAGGAGGCAAGGCTGTGGAATAGAACATAGTTGCAGAAAGAATATCTAAGGAGTTCTGTGAATCTCTGCCAGGTGTCCATTGAGCAGGTGTAAAGAGTGCACAAAAGAACTCTTTTGTGAGTTATGTATAACTCTGCCAGGAGGGCATTTAGATAGTGTGCAGACAGGCACAAGAAGAGAACTCTATTGAGTTCTATATTTGGAGGAAGAATCCACTGAGGGATCTTCGCAAGGTTGTTGAAAACCCTGGAAGTCTGAGCAAGAGGTTTCTTGAGTGAAGGATATCCAGGAGGGCATCTCAATTGTCCATTTAAGGGAGAAAGGAGAAAGGGACGATTTTCCTTGGAGTTCGAAGCTACAGGAAATCTTAGGACAGAGAGCATATTTGTGTGCATGTGAAGACTATGTAGGAGCGCAGAAGTCAGAATCCTTTGAGGATTTAAGAAAAGAATCTTAGGAGGAACAACGTCATTGAGAGCGTAGGCGAGGACTCGGATTTGTGGAGCTCGTAGAGGAAAGGCAAAGGTTGAGGCCTTTGGACACTTGAAATTTTTCCAAGCATAGGAAGAAAGCATTGAAGCTCAGGAGGAGGCACAACAACCGCTCGATCAGACTGGGAAATAGATTTGGACCATTGGTTTTCCATGTCCAGGAAGGAGCAAGAGGAGTGTGCAGAAGAAACTATCTGGACCGTCGGATCTAGGTCCAATTACCCATTAGTCGTTGGATATGATAGGAGCTGCATGAGGTTTAACTTTGTGAATAGGAGGGTGAAAGTCCCTAAAGGCATTGGTGCATCAGAATATCGACGTTCGGGATATCGGGGTCTGGACGACAAGAGGTCGAGACTTTATAAGTCCCGAAACAGTGAGAGAATTGCAGCCGTTGATTTGAGGAAGGACGCGTGTCGCACGATAGTCCAATTCAGAGATCTGGACACCATGACTCATATAGGTGATCTCTTTTGACTTTGCATATGATGAAGTCCTGAGATTTGATCTGGAATGTCCATCGGTTTGAGGACACGTAGAGGAGACTCAGGATTTTGGAAATCGGGATATCAGAAGTCTCGATGACAGGGGATCGGGAATCTCCAGGATGAAAACCCCAAAACAGATCTGAGTCATCCATTGGTTGGGACACGTGGCAGAGATCGGGAGCTTTTGGCATTTCAGAGTTTGGAACTTCGGGTGTTCCGAGGGTAAATACCCATAGGCATTTCGACATTTGAAAGCCCGAAACCCCGAAAGGGACTGTGGTCATATAGGGCAAGGTCATGTGGGCCAAGACTTAACCCTTAGGGCTAGTCGCTAAAAATGGTGTTTCGGCATTTCGGAGATTCGATGTTTGGGGAATCGTTGTCATCGGGAATTAGGAAATCCCGAAGGTCAAAATCACATTTCCTGTGGGAAATTGTTCGCGGTTGCATTTGGGCCATGAAGGAAAAGGAAGGACCTGTGGATCGGGGTTTTAACAGAGAGTCTAGTGAGGAATCAAAGGGTCACTTCGGCTCAGGAAAGGGAAATTAGAACGATCCTTGAGACCGGGAATTCAGCACAGAGGTCTTTGCTGAGGCAAAGGGTGAGTCTGCGTCAGGTTTGGTATCAGAGTGAGAACTATGTTTGTATATTTCAAGCAGAGGGAGAAGAGAAAGGAAGATAGAGTGTTGGAGACTCTATGATGGTTGTTTTGCAGGTAGGAAACAATTGACAAGATAGTCAGGAGGACTGTAGGAGAGGATGAAGCACTCAGGTTTGCAGGAGTGAGCAAAATATTTTCTAGGAGGGCAGACAGAGACAACAACATGTCTACTGAAGGTCATAGGTCTGCTGGGAGGAGAAGCAAAGTAGAAAAGCTTGTAGAAATAGATAAAGAGCTCGTTGATATAAGTGCGGACATAGAAAGGCTTGCATTACAGATGCAGCAGAAAGCCAAGCCAAGATGGGTATATGAATGGCCCATGAGGGAGCCAAAGGTAAAATGGCCAGTTAAGGAGTTGATGGCTAGAAGAAAACATAGGTTGTTAAAAGGATGGTTGAGGCATGTTGAAAACCTTGACAGACCTGAGAAAATGGTTCACATATGTGAACCAGATACTGGGAGAAATCTCAGTGAAATGGGATCGGCTGAAGATCTTGAGAACTGCTAGGAGGGCAGAGACGAAATTCCCAAGTGCCACGCAAGCAAGGAGCTAATATCACTGTGGTATCTCACAGACTGTCATGAGGACAGTAGGGGAATTTCATATTGCCAGGTGGGCAATGAATTGAGATCGTTGTAAGATCTCGTAGACTGCCAGGAGGGAAGTAGAAAAATCCCATATTGCCAGGTGGGTAGGGATGAGCAGAAGAGACTATTTAAGGGTCTCATAAATTCAGAGATGGATTTAGATCAGCAGGTGTAGCTGACAGAGGAGGAAGATTCATGTGTTTTTTAAAGCCATGTGAATGAAGATGATGACAAGTTAAAAACTTTCACCATCCGAGAGGAAGATCAAGATAGCGTTCTGATGATTGGGGGAATTCAGGTATTCCTGCCACTTAGGCCAGAGGAGGTAGAAAACTATGTTGCAGATGTAGCAACAACAGTAGGACAGCCAGCAGAGACTGTCAAGAAAGAATTGGAGTAGATATCGGAAGCTTCCCAAGAGGAAGAAGAGAATGAGGATTATGAGGAGTGTCTCAATTCTTTCAGCCAAGAATCTAAGGAAGATGCAACACTGAAGTTGGAAATAGAAGAAGCTGAAGAGCAGGCAGATAGATTGATCACTCCATGGTAGATGGAGATGAAAATGTTGGAGGATTGGATGAACAATCCAGGGCTAGCAAGAAAAATGGCAGAAGATGAGCTGTCAGGGAAGGTAACTGACCAACAGGTCAATCAAGAAGAGACTGTAGAGATGGGATTTGTAGCAGAGTGGCAATTTAAGGCCACATAAGAAGATGAAGAGGATGGCATGGGAGATCATGATGATTTACCCAATTGCAGAAAATTTTTGCAGCTGGGGAGACTACAAAAACAGAACCAGCCACTGGAGTATCTAGATGCAACAATCGAGGAGATTAGAAGGATGATGTTAGGGTCAGAAAAGAATGCCAGCAAGGAAAATCTGGATAGAAAAGGAGCAGCAACAACAACAGTAGCAGCAACGCAGAAGAAGCAGCAGCAGCAGGGAGATGGAGCGGATGAATAGCTCCAGAGGATGATTTGGGATCCAGGAGGATTTCCATAGCTGAGATGGGAAGATCATGAGCAGGAGATCATAGATTTTGCAGCTAAGGAGTATGCTGCAGGAGAATCTCTCTACATTAGCCAGCCAACCAGCCAGCCACATCAATGCATGCATTCAAGGATGAAGAGAGGTGTAGCCCTCATCTTCAATTTTGAATTTGAATGTAATTAATGTTGTAGGTTGTTGAGCCATGGATCCATGCCTTTGTGCAGGCATTAGAGTAGGTAGGCCTTTAATGTTTGTAAGGTTGAGATCTAGATCCAGATGGTGGACTAGACATCCCATTGAATGTAATTGAATAGGGTAGGTAGATTGGAGGGAAGAGCTCGAAGAGCCCCCTCATGTAAAAGATCAATTTCGATCTCATTTTGAAAATGGGGATAGACGGTAGAGGGTCTTCCAGTAGAGAGCAGAAGAGAAGGAGCCAAGACCTTGTTACAGGCCATGCTCAGGAACACCTTTTACAAACAGACATTTTCCATTTTAATATAATTAGCAGTTTTTCCTGCATCTTTCATGTGTTGAATGAATGTCTGTGAGTGTTCCTTATATGCTGTGAATGTATGTTAAGTTTATACATTTGCAAGATTTGTTTTGGCTTCAAGATTGAGAGGTATTTGAGTCTTCACACCAGGAGGGTGTGACAGAATGCTACGGGTTTTGATAGCCATGCACAGAGGGTGCATTTCTGAACTCTGCAGAGTTAGACAGAGGCATGCCAGGTGGGCATAGAAGCTGAAATCATCAATTCAGGAAAGACCTGTGAGGTTGCTGAATACCTCAGGAGGCAAGGCTGTGGAGAAGAACACAATTGCATATAGAATCTCTTAGGACTTTTGTGAAGCTCTGCCAGGTGGGCATTGAGCAGGTGCAAAGATTTCACAGAATAACTCTGCTGTGAGTTCTGTATAACTCTGCCAGGAGGGCATTGAGACAATGTGCATATAGGCACAAGAAGAGAACAATGTTGAGTTCTGTATTTGGAGGAAGAATCCACTAAGGGATCTTTGCAGGGTTGTTGAACAACCTAGAATTCTCAGCAAGAGGTTGCTTGAGTGAAGGATAGCCAGGAGGGCATCTCAATTCTCCATTTGAGGGAGAAAGGAAAAAGGGACGAGTTTCCTTGGAGGTCAAAGCTACAGGAAAGCTCAGGATGGAGAGCACCTTTGTGTGCATGTGAAGACTGTGTAGGAGTGCAGAAGTTAGAATCCTTTGAGGATTCAAGAAAAAAATCTCAGGAGGAACAACGTCATTGAGAGCGTAGGCGAGGACTCAGATTCGTGGAGCTCGCAGAGGAAAGGCAAAGGTTGAGGCCTTTGGACACTTGAAATTTTTCCAAGCATAGGAGGAAAGCGATGAAGATTAGAAGGAGGCACAATAGCCGCCCGATCAGACTGGGAAAGAGATCTGGACCATTGGTTTTCCACATCCAGGAAGGAGTAAGAGGAGAACGTAGAAGAAACGATATGGACTGTCGGATCTGGGTCCAATTACCCATCAACCGTTGGATCTGACAAAAGCTGTGCGAGGTTTAACTTCATGAATAGGAGGGTGAAAGTCCCAAAAGGCATTGGTGCATTGGGATATCGGTGTTCGGGATATCGGGGTCCAGACGACGAGAGGTCAAGACTTTATAAGTCCCAAAATAGTGAGAGAATCGCAGTCGTTGATTTGAGGAAGGACGCGTGTCGCACGATCGTCTAATTCGGAGATCCAGACACCAGGACTCATATAGGTGAGCGCTTTTGACTTCTCATCTGGTGAAGTCCTGAGATTTGATCTAGACTGTCCATCGGTTGGAGGACACGTAGCGGAGACTCGGGATTTCAGAAATCAGGATATTAGAAGTCTCGATGACAAGGGATCGGGAATCTCCAGGATGAAAACCCCGAAACAGATCTGAGTCATCCATCGGTTGGGAGACGTGGCGGAGATCGGGAGCTGTTAGCATTTCAGAGTTCGAAACTTCAGGAGTTTTGAGGGTAAATACCCATAGGTATTTCATCATTTGAAAGCCCGAAACCCTAAAAGGGANTGTTCAGCAAGATCAAGGAATTCAAAGCCTTGATAGAAAACCCTTCTGTAAGGAATATTAAGATACTCAGGTCAGATAATGGAGGAGAATATACCTCAAAAGAGTTCGTGAACTTATGCAAATATGTTGGGATCAATATCCCCAACAAAATGGTGTAGCTGAATGGAAGAACAAAACCATACTGGAAGCTGTGAGACTATGATCCATGATCAAGATCTTCCTATGTGCTTATGGGCAGAAGCAGCAATGATATTTGTTTATGTGAAGAAACGATTATCCCATAGCACACTTGGGCTCAAGACACCGGAAGAGATGTTCACCGAAAAGAATCCAGAGGTAATCCATCTCGAAATATTCAACTATCCAGTGTTTATTCATATACCTAAATAAAACAGAAACAAGCTAGACCCTTAAGGAAAGAAGGGAATATTTGTGAGGTCTACAAGGCCTTCAGAATCTACATACTAGGTCACCACCACATTGAGATCAGCAGGGATGTGACCTTTGATGAAGAAGCATCACTTAATAAATTAAGAAGATGCTAGCTTGAAGAAGTATATGAAGAGGAACCTGTAATTCCCATGATTGCAGAATCCATGAGGGAAGTTCCCAGAGCTGTAGAACCAGTGAGGGAAGTCGTAANAGGGTGAAAGTCCCAAAAGGCATTGGTGCATTGGGATATCGGTGTTCGGGATATCGGGGTCCAGACGACGAGAGGTCAAGACTTTATAAGTCCCAAAATAGTGAGAGAATCGCAGCCATTGATTTGAGGAAGGACGCGTGTCGCACGATCGTCTAATTCGGAGATCCAGACACCAGGACTCATATAGGTGAGAGCTTTTGACTTCTCATCTGGTGAAGTCCCGATATTTGATCTAGACTGTCCATCGGTTGGAGGACACGTAGCGGAGACTCAGGATTTCAGAAATCAGGATATCAGAAGTCTCGATGACAAGGGATCGGGAATCTCCAGGATGAAAACCCCGAAACAGATCTGAGTCGTCCATCGGTTGGGAGACGTGGCGGAGATCAGGAGCTGTTAGCATTTCAGAGTTCGAAACTTCAGGAGTTTTGAGGGTAAATACCCATAGGTATTTCATCATTTGAAAGCCCGAAACCCTGAAAGGGACTACAGTCATATAGGGGAAGGTCATGTGGGCCAAGACTTAACCCTTAGGGCTAGTCGCCAAAAAAGGTGTTTCAGCATTTCGGAGATTCGACGTTCGAGGAATCATTGTCATCGGGAATTAGGAAATCCCAAAGGCCAAAATCACATTTCCTGTGGGAAATTGTTCGCGGTTGCATTCGGGCCGTGAAGGAAAAGGAAGGACCTGTGGATCGGGGTTTTAATAGATATTCTAGTGAGGAATCAAAGAGTCGCTTTGGCTCGGGAAAGGGAAATTAGAACAATGCTTGAGACCATGAGGTTTGTGCAGAGGCCTTTGTCGAGGTAGAGGGTGCGTCTACATCATAAAGGGTCACTCATAAGCTACCATGACCCATGCTATTGAAGAATCCATGTGAACTCTGTCATAGAAGATTAGATCACATCAACTACAAGGCGCTACCATACATATGAAATGCAGTCACAGGTTTACCATAACCCAAAGGTGACCATGAAGGCGTATGCAATGGATGTGCACAAGGGAAGAACATCAAGAATCCGCTTTTGAAGAGGGATAGCAAGGCATAAGGGGTCCTATAACTCATTCATTCATATGTGTGTGGCCCAATGCCATCATCCTCCATTAATGGGTATGTATACTATGTATCATTCATTAACGATTATTCTCRTAAAAGACCTGGATATATTTGAAGTGTTCAGCAAGATCAAGGAATTCAAAGCCTTGATAGAAAACCCTTCTGTAAGGAATATTAAGATACTCAGGTCAGATAATGGAGGAGAATATACATCAAAAGAGTTCGTGAACTTCTGCAAAGATGTTGGGATCAATATCCCCAACAAAATGGTGTAGCTGAATGGAAGAACAGAACCATACTGGAAGTTGTGAGACTATGATCCATGATCAAGATCTTCCTATGTGCTTATGGGCAGAAGCAGCAATGATAGTTGTTTATGTGAAGAAACGATTATCCCATAGCACACTTGGGCTCAAGACACTGGAAGAGATGTTCACTGAAAAGAATCCAGAGGTAATCCATCTCGAAATATTCAACTATCCAATGTTTATTCATATACCTAAATAAAATAGAAACAAGCTAGACCCTTAAGGAAAGAAGGGAATATTTGTGAGGTCTACAAGGCCTTCGGAATCTACATACTAGGTCACCACCACATTGAGATCAGCAGGGATGTGACCTTTGATGAAGAAGCATCACTTAAGAAATTAAGAAGATGCTAGCTTGAAGAAGTATATGAAGAGGAACCTGTAATTCCCATGATTGCAGAATCCATGAGGGAAGTTCCCAGAGCTGTAGAACCAGTGAGGGAAGTCGTAACTTCCCCTGATGAGGAGACTCCTGAAGACCATGATATAACAGAAGTTCAAGAACCTACTCAAATGACCTTCTCCCATAAGAGAAAGCCTGCTTGGGCAAGAGATATTATTAAAGATGGAGAGAAGTATGGTGTTCCAGAAGGAACCTCAAGACAGGTGAAAAGACCAAAGCCATTCTCCAGTTACACGGCTTTGATGTGTGATCTCCTAGATGAGGAGCCTACCTTCTTTGAGGAAGCCATTCAAAATAAGGAATGGGCAGATGCCATGAAATGGGAATACCAATCCATAATAAAGAACGATGCATGGGAAATAGTTCCCAGACCAAAAAGTAAGGATGTGGTATCATCAAAATGGTTCTTCAAAATAAAACATGTTGCTGATGGAAGTATTGAGACATATAAAGAAAGATTTGTCGCTCGTGGATTTTCCCAGAAAGAAGGCATTGACTATGAAGAGACATTTGCTCCTGTATCCAGATATAATTCGATTAGAACCATCATAGCTCTTGCAACTAAGATGAAATGGAAGTTGCACCAGATGGACGTGAAGATGACCTTCCTGAATGGTGTTATCGAAGAGGAATTGTATATAGAGAAACCCCAAGGATTTGAGGTTGAAGATAGGAATTCTCATGTCTGCAGATTAAAGAAATTATTATACGGATTGAAGCAAGCTCCTAGAGCTTGGTATGGCCGTATAGACAGTTTTTTGACAAGCTTGGGCTTTACCAAGAGTAAAGTTGATTCAAATCTCTACTTCAAAATTATGAACGATTTTCCAGTAATACTATTGTTGTATGTGGATGAATTATTCTTAACTGGAGAAGAAAATCTCATCACTGAATGTAAGAAGAGACTCTCTTCAGAATTTGAGATGAAAGACCTCGGCCTAATGCAATATTTCCTAGGTCTTGAGGTATGGCAGAGTCCAGAGAGGATCTTCCTTAACCAAGGGAAGTACACAGTCGATATCCTGAAGAGATTCGACATGTTGGAATGCAAGCCCATGAATACACCCATGGAAGTGAAGCTGAAGCTACTGGTTGATACTTTGTCAGACTTGATAGATGCCACACTGTACAGATAGATTATTGGATCGCTGATGTACCTAATGAACACAAAACCAGACATTTGTTTTGTCATTAACACCTTGAGTCAGTTTCTGGTAGAACCTAGACATGTTCACCTAGTGGCTGCAAACCATGTGATGAGGTACCTTAAAGGTACATTAGATTGTGGTCTCAGTTACGACGAAGATCATAATTTCACATTGAGTGGATACATTGATTCAGATTGGGCAGGAAGTGTTGCTGACAGAAAAAGCTCTTCCAGATGTTGTTTCAATTTGGGATCAACCATGATCTTGTGGCAGAGTAGGAAGCAATCTAGTATTTCTCTCAGCACAGTGGAAGCAGAGTACATTGCCACATGTTCTACTAGTTGCGAAGCTATATGGATTTGAAAGTTGTTGAATGGTCTATTTGACCTAGAAATGGAAGCAACCACGATCCTATGTGACAANATGTGGATGAATTATTCTTAACTGGAGAAGAAAATCTCATCACCGAATGTAAGAAGAGACTCTCTTCAGAATTTGAGATGAAAGACCTCGGCCTAATGAAATATTTCCTAGGTCTTGAGGTATGGCAGAGTCTAGAGAGGATCTTCCTTAACCAAGGGAAGTACACAGTCGATATCCTGAAGAGATTCGACATGTTGGAATGCAAGCCCATGAATACACCCATGGAAGTGAAGCTGAAGCTACTGGTCGATACTTCGTCAGACTTGATAGATGCCACACTGTATAGATAGATTATTGGATCGCTGATGTACCTAATGAACACAAAACCAGACATTTGTTTTGTCGTTAACACCTTGAGTCAGTTTCTAGTAGAACCCAGACATGTTCACCTAGTGGCTGCAAACCATGTGATGAGGTACCTTAAAGGTACATTATATTGTGGTCTCAGTTACGACGGAGATCATAATTTCACATTGAGTGGATACATTGATTCAGATTGGGCAGGAAGTGTTGCTGACAGAAAAATCTCTTCCAGATGTTGTTTCAATTTGGGATCAACCATGATCTTGTGGCAGAGTAGGAAGAAATCTAGTATTTCTCTCAGCACAATGGAAGCAGAGTACATTGCCACATGTTCTACTAGTTGCGAAGCTATATGGATTTGAAAGTTGTTGAATGGTCTATTTGACCTAGAAATGGAAGCAACCACGATCCTATGTGACAACCAGAGCTTCATAAAGATGACAAAGAATCTTGTATTCCATAACAGGTCGAAGCACATAGCGATTCTCTATCATTACATCTATGACATGGTGCAAAGAGGAGCCTTGAAGCTCCTGTATGTTAGCATATATGAACAGGTTGTTGATGTGTTGACCAAACCTCTATGTCATGTAAAGTTTGAACACTTTCAAGATAAGCTTGGTATAGTCCGAAAGGACCCTCCCTGAAAGGGGGAGTATGTGTGTTCCTTGCTTCTGACCTCACTGTTATATGTAAAGAAAGATGATTCCTTGCTTCTGACCTCGCTGTTAGACGTAAAGAAAGATGATGTGTGTTTTCCTTGCTTCTAACCTCATTGTTAGACATAAAGCAAGAGGATTCCTTACTTCTGACCTCGCTGTTAGATGTAAAGTAAGATGATGTGTGTGTTCCTTACTTCTGACCTCGCAGTTAGATCTAAAGAAAGATGAATCCTTGCTTATGACCTCGCTGTTAGACGTAAAGCAAGATGACTCCTTGCTTCTGACCTCACTGTTAGACGTAAAGCAAGATGATGTGTGTGTTCCTTGCTTCTGACCTCCCTGTTAGACATAAAGCAAGATGAATCCTTGCTTCTGACCTCGCTGTTAGATGTAAAGAAAGATTATGTGTGTGTTCCTTGCTTCTGACCTTACTATTAGACATAAAGCAAGATGACTCCTTACTTCTGACCTAGTTGTTAGATGTAAAGAAAGATGATGTGTTCCTTGCTTCTGACCCAGTTGTTATATGTAAAGCAAGATGATGTATACCTTGCTTCTAACCTAGTTGTTAGAGGTAAAGAAAGATGTGACTTACACTGAGATACCAACTTAAAAACTGTGACATAGAGCCAATTTAGTACTATGATGGGCCAGCCTAGTGCTGTGATGAGGTATCATTTTATACTGATACATATTGATGCAGATGATGATGGCATTCTTTCGAGAATGATGATGTTGCCAATCAAAAAAACTTTTGATGACTTATAGATATGTCAGCCAATGTTCCAAGATGATATTGACGATATTGTCCTCCTGATGCCACTGATGATACAGACCTCTCGCCTGATGTTGTTGAAGAATACCCTTCTTGTTAAGGGGGAGTGTTGAAATAATGTAACTGCAAAGAGTATTCTTATTATTATTGATATATTATTCATGGGATCAATTCCCATTGTGGATTGATCATGTCGGTTATTGTAATAGGACCAAATCCCCTTTTGCAGATTGGTCAACAGACAATTATAATAGGTAGAATAAGAAGTCAGCCCCAATAGTTAATAAGAAGACCCAGAAATATAATAAAGGTGGGTTTACCCACCCAGTTGGAGAAGTCAGCCCTACCAGTGAAGAGACACTTCAAACGTGCCAGACTTGTATAAATAAAGGAGGCTAGCGCCTCACTTGGAGATAACTCACTTGCTCAGTTTGAGAGACAAGTTCTGATTTGTTACTGGCAAAGGAGAGAGAGAGTAGCACATATCTTGGAGAGGAATTTCTGTTTTAGCATAGAGATCTCTTGGCATTGTATTGGCTATCTATATTAAGGAAGTTTTGTTGGATTTTCTTCCCCTAGAGGGTTTCCGAGGATAAATGTTGTGTCTTTTGTGATTGTGTATTTCTCAGTGATCTTGGATTATGCTATTGTTATCTAATGAAATGCAAACATCTATAATAATGGCTTAAACATTAACAATATATATATATGTTGTATAAAACACAAAGTGAAATTTACGAAAGAGAGGGTTAGTTTTGCCCCAATACTTATTCACTGTATAAAACACAAAGTGTAATTTTACAAACACAGGGTTAACTTTTTCCATGTACACGTGTAAATTACGAAGAGACCCATATATGAGTTATTTTGCCACACAAATACATAGAGTGCATTTCCGAATTCCAGGGAATATTAATTATGTGTGTGTCTATTTGTGCAAAGCATAAAATATGAGTTCCACTGAGTGGTAATGTAAACACACCGAGCGTAAATATACAAAGGATTAAAACTATATAGATATATTTACGTAGAGTATAAAATATGAGTTCCACATAGTGGTATTGTGAACACACAGAGCATAAATCTACAGAGGATTAAAACTATACTTATATTCTTACACAGAGTATCAACTACAAAGTCCGCAGGGTGCTATCATAATTACACAGCCCCTATTTTACAAATTACATAGTGTTAACATGTTCTCCACAAATCATATATTACAGGATTTCCCTCAAAGAATAAACAAATGTATATATATGTAAATGGTGAGGGTTAAAAACAACACAATAGTGGATACAAGAAACGCGAAAGGAACACTGNTCCTTGCTTCTGACCCAGTTGTTATATGTAAAGCAAGATGATGTATACCTTGCTTCTAACCTAGTTGTTAGAGGTAAAGAAAGATGTGACTTACACTGAGATACCAACTTAAAAATTGTGACATAGAGCCAATTTAGTACTATGATGGGCCAGCCTAGTGCTGTGATGAGGTATCATTTTATACTGATACATATTGATGTAGATGATGATGGCATTCTTTCGAGAATGATGATGTTGCCGATCAAGAAAACTTTCGATGACTTATAGATATGTCAGCCAATGTTCCAAGATGATATTGATGATATTGTCCTCCTGATGCCACTGATGATACAGACCTCTCGCCTGATGCTATTGAGGAATACCCTTCTTGTTAAGGGGGAGTGTTGAAATAATGTAACTACAAAGAGTATTCTTATTATTATTGATATATTACTCATGGGATCAATTCCCATTGTGGATTGATCATGTCGGTTATTGTAATAGGACCAAATCCCCTTTTGCAGATTGGTCAACAGACAATTATAATAGGTAGAATAAGAAGTCATCCCCAACAGTTAATAAGAAGACCCAGAAATATAATAAAGGTGGGTTTACCCACCCAGTTGGAGAAGTCAGCCCTACCACTGAAGAGACACTTCAAACGTGTCAGACTTGTATAAATAAATGAGGCTAGCGCCTCACTTGGAGATAACTCACTTGCTCAGTTTGAGAGACAAGTTCTGATTTGTTACTGGCAAAGGAGAGAGAGAGTAGCACATATCTTGGAGAGGAATTTTTGTTTTAGCATAGAGATCTCTTGGCATTGTATTGGCTATCTATATTAAGGAAGTTTTGTTGGGTTTTCTTCCCTTAGAGGGTTTCCGAGTATAAATGTTGTGTCTTTTGTGATTGTGTATTTCTCAGTGATCTTGGATTATGCTATTGTTATCTAATGAAATGCAAACATCTATAATAATGGCTTAAACATTAACAATATATATATATGTTGTATAAAACACAAAGTGAAATTTACGAAAGAGAGGGTTAGTTTTGCCCCAATACTTATTCACTGTATAAAACACAAAGTGTAATTTTACAAACACAGGGTTAACTTTTTCCATGTACACGTGTAAATTACGAAGAGACCCATATATGAGTTATTTTGCCACACAAATACATAGAGTGCATTTCCGAATTCCAGGGAATATTAATTATGTGTGTGTCTATTTGTGCAAAGCATAAAATATGAGTTCCACTGAGTGGTAATGTAAACACACCGAGCGTAAATATACAAAGGATTAAAACTATATAGATATATTTACGTAGAGTATAAAATATGAGTTCCACATAGTGGTATTGTGAACACACAGAGCATAAATCTACAGAGGATTAAAACTATACTTATATTCTTACACAGAGTATCAACTACAAAGTCCGCAGGGTGCTATCATAATTACACAGCCCCTATTTTACAAATTACATAGTGTTAACATGTTCTCCACAAATCATATATTACAGGATTTCCCTCAAAGAATAAACAAATGTATATATATGTAAATGGTGAGGGTTAAAAACAACACAATAGTGGATACAAGAAACGCGAAAGGAACACTGNTTAATTCGGGAAATCGGCAATCGAGGTACCAACGATCTCAAAACTCTCGTATTTGCAAAACCTAATATGTCGATATGCGATGGCTCTTGGTTCCTCCTTCCTTCGCCTGAGGACTAACCTCTACTCGACTCCTCTTTGATGATCTCTTCAGCCGGTCAGGTTTTCCCAGTTTGAATCTCCCCCTGGGTCTGTTTCCCCAGTAACCACAAAAGGAACTATCCCTCCTGAGCTTAATTCCTTTGACTCCTTTAGGGATTTTATGCACGCTCCTCGTGCTTGACTTCAACAGCTCTCGAAGTGTTGAGTACTTCATAATTCTATGCGCTCAAAGCCATAGGAATCCCTGCCTTCCTTTTCTCAGACTTCCCACTGAGACTTTCGGTTCTTCCTACACGACTCCTGCACGACTCCGTTAACCCAATTCAACTCTGGGAAGATGAGAATAAGAGCTCAACTGTCTGGCCTCATCAACGCACTCTATGCGGATGAACTCCACTACACTCGATGCAGGAATCTCCTGGCTCAGACAGAGAAACAATTGAAACTCATTCTCCTCTCTCTCACAGATTTCAAATCAACTATGAAATCACACACACAGCATATCAAAGCAAATGCATACTAGGAAAATAAACATTCATGAGCATAATATCAACACAGAGACACAACACAAACCATGAAGCTGAATCAAAGACTCTCTTCTATTAATTCAATCTGTACATGGGTGTTCTTCACAAGTTCTCTGCTCTGCTCTTCTCATGTTTCTCAATGCTCTCCATATGATACAATGTACAAAGGAGGGTGCCTATATTCCGTTTACCCTCTCAACTCTACAACTATCAATTCTACAATTAATGTCTATCTAACAANTTCAACACTCACAATATCGGGTCTTTCACTTCCCCGAAACCCGATGGTCAAAAGGTCAACACTTTGTATGTCGGGGATTTCCCTATCGGAAAATCGACACTTGCGATGCTGCGATTCACTTACACCACAAAACACCGAACCCAAAAATCCGATGACACCTGTCCTCCACCAGATCTTGTGGTCCCACACTGCCATGTTACTCCCTTCTCTCGTGCGATCAGGGATTGTGGGATTGCGATTTCACCGTTCACATTTTCTTGCAACGGAAAGTCCCGAATGTTGAATCCCGACCACCCGGGATCTCTCGCCACCTGTCCTGTCACAACCGACGGCTCCGATTAATTCGGGAAATCGGCAATCGAGGTACCGACGTGCTCAAAACACTCGTATTTGCAAAACCTAATATGCTGATATGCGATGGCTCTTGGTTTCTCCTTCCTTCGCCTGAGGACTAACCTCTGCTCAACTCCTCTTTGATGATCTCTTCAGCCGGTCAGGTTTTCCCAGTTTGAATCTCCCCCTGGGTCTGTTTCCCCAGTAACCACAAAAGTAAATATCCCTCCTGAGCTTAATTCCTCTGACTCCTTCAGGGATTTTATGCACGCTCCTCGTGCTTGACTTCAACATCTCTCGAAGTGTTGAGTACTTCATAATTCTATGCGCTCAAAACCATAGGAATCCCTGCCTTCCTTTTCTCAGACTTCCACTGAGACTTTCGGTTCTACCTACACGACTCCTGCACGACTCCGTTAACCCAATTCAACTCTGGGAAGATGAGAATAAGAGCTCAACTATCTGGCCTCATCAACGCACTCTATGCGGATGAATTCCACTACACTCGATGCAGGAATCTCCTGGCTCAGACAGAGAAACAATTGAAACTCATTCTCCTCTCTCTCACAGATTTCAAATCAACTATGAAATCACACACACAGCATATCAAAGCAAATGCATACTAGGAAAATAAACATTCATGAGCATAATATCAACACAGAGACACAACACAAACCATGAAGCTGAATCAAAGACTCTCTTCTATTAATTCAATCTGTACATGGGTGTTCTTCACAAGTTCTCTGCTCTGCTCTTCTCATGTTTCTCAATGCTCTCCATATGATACAATGTACAAAGGAGGGTGCCTATATTCCGTTTACCCTCTCAACTCTACAACTATCAATTCTACAATTAATGTCTATCTAACAAAATTAAATCTAATAAATGCCTTCCTATCTATAATACAATACAAGTGCGCTTCATTACATTAGCTCATTAATGCTTGGTGCAACAAATATCAAGGTGAAATTCAAAAAGAAGTCTGCTGGCTTGTCCAACTGTCTTTTCCCTACTCCACGCGCTGGCTCGCTTGATGTCTTGTTGATGCTCCTGCATCAGAAGTTTGTTTCTTTGACTTTTAAATGTCCTTCATAAATATTTTGAAGTTTATCCCAAATGTATTTAGCAAAGATACAATGTATAAATTTTGTATATACCGAATAAAAAAGACAATTC
>JZKD02S2095016.1:8350-22452 GCA_000966675.3 Picea glauca
GATATTGTTCATCATCCTCATGAAAATGGCTGGAGCATTTGTCAAACCAAAAGGCATGACCAACCATTCAAAAAGGCCTTCCTTTGACTTGAAGGTGGTATTCCATACATCTGTCTATTCTATCGGGACCTGGTGGTAGCCAGACTTCAGATCAATCTTATTGAAGTATTTGGCCCCTGTGAGTTGATCAAGGAGGTCGTCAATTCAGGGAATCAGGTACCAGTTTGTCACTGTAATTTTATTCAGAGCTCGATAATCAATACAGAGTTGCCAGGTTCCATCTTTCTTATGTACCAGTATGATTGGGCTCCCACAAGGTGATGAGCTGAGATGGATGTGCCCCTTATGGAGCAGTTCTTGGATCTGTCGCTTGATCTCCTCATTCTCTAAGAAATAGTGATGATAGACTGGCCCATTGGGTAGCAGAACATCGGGGGTTAGGTCGATGGGGTGATTGACCTGGCAGTGCAAAGGTACCCCTATAGGTGAGGAGAATATATCCGAGTATTCTTCCATGAGCTTATCTACTTGCTTTTGCTGTGTGGAGAGGTTGGCCATAGAGACCATGGATGTGGCTGTGATCTTTCGCTTATTGTGAGAGTGAATCATGAAGAAGACAAACTTCCCCATATGAGAGATGACCTTCCTGCATTTCTTAGTAGAGATCAAGGAAATAGCACTAGGTGGAACTGCCTCGGGTATCCTGTGTAATTTCCTGTTCAAAGTAATAAAAACACTATGAGGCCTAGACTCATATACAACATGACATTTCCATAAATAAGGTTGGCCCAAAAGAACATCAAAATTTGAGAGGAGAAACATCACATAATACCTCGTCTTTGAAGGGCTTGATTCCGTATGACATTCGACAGTGTTGGCTAACGTGAAGATTACTTCCTTGGTGGAGCCATCCAATGGTGTAGCATTATGGGTGCAACGTTGTTGGTAGGGAGGGCCTCTTGAAAACCTCTTCTTAGATGAGGTTCTTCTAGCTACCACTATCAAAAATGAAGTAAAGTGGGGTGCCTTTTACCAACATTTGTGAATGGAAGAGGCACTCTCCTTCTTCTGGCTCGTCTGGTTCATAAGGCTGGAGCTTGGTGGTAGCAATGGTGGAACTGGGTTCCATTTCAATTATCTATCTTCCCCTTTTTGGTTTTGTCTTTGAGTCATAATCTGCATCTGATTCAAAGGCTTTCACTTCGGCCACCAATGACTGCTTTGAGAGATAGTCAACAGTGTTATGCCAAGGGCTCTTATGGAAGTGGCACTACTTCCTGGTATATTTCTTTGTCTTTCCAGTGTCCTTATTTTCTTGTGGCTTGGACTGGTTTTCCTGATACTGTCCATATTTTCTCTGTCCTTTAATCTGTGGGTTTGGGCCACCCTTTCATGGTTTTTGTTGTGAGGGCTTCCCAGGCACAAATTGTCACATCTTTTGTTTGAGCTTCTGCTCGATTTTGATGGCATCTCAATAGGTTGCACCCAAGGATGAGTTGTCCAGAAATTCCATCTCAGTATGGATGTATCTATGTAGAGCACCATGATGCTTGAGCACCAGATGCCACTCCAAATATTTGATACCCATCTTGGTGCACAAGGTATGGAAGATATTTGTGAAATCTGGCACTGCTTGGTCTCTTTCTTGCCATAGTGTGGTCCATTTGGTATACAGGTTGTCATAACTTCCAACAGGGTAGTATTGTTCCTTAATAGCATCCCTGAAGGATTCCAAGGTGGTCGTGACTAAAAATAATGAGGCTTCCTCTGTTTCATTTTGCTCACAGAAAGTTTCGCAAAGTAATCTTTTCTCTATTCGAAAAGTTGTGGAAAGAAAAATACCCTTTTAGTAGATTCAACCACTTGTCTACAACATTTTCCTCTATCTTACATTCAAATATAGGAATATCAAAGTTTATTTGTACCTTGAAGGGGGTAGCGCCTCCGTTCGAAGAAGATGCGTCACCTGTTGGTAGCCACTGAAGGATTTGCATGAAAATATCCTTCATCTTGTTCCTTTGTTACGTGAGGGCTTCCTCAATCAACAGTTTGAAAGGATCTCCTTTCCCATCATATTTCTTTTCTCCTACCATGAGAGGTCACTTGGGCATGCAAGAGCTTTTTTCCTTAAGAGAAACAAGCTCGAGACCTAACTCTTTGTACTCTGACCTTGTTGGGGACATGCATTAAGAAACAAGTAGAAGATCGCTCTGATACCAATGATCTGAATTTTATGAGAAGAATGAAATGAATATAGATTATTAATAGGTTCTTAAAAAAAAAAAAAGAGATATTGTAAAACTGGATTTATATTCAATAACAAAATAAGCTGAAACTGTAAAATGCAGTAGAAACAAGCTTGTTGGAATGGTGGCGGCTTAGCTCTGAGAAGAGATGTGACAGATGCATGCATTCACAAGAATAAGATTACAATGAGGCTTTGAAGGCATTCTTACAATAAACAATAATTACAAAAACCCTATACATCCAAAAACCTAACCCTAGGAGATGAAACACCAAAAGTCATGTGGGCCCCGTTTGGGTAAGTTAGTACATCAACTTCCCGGGGTCGTAACTTTTGCATATGATCTTTGTTTTAGGAATTTGATAGCTCATTGGAAAGGTATCATCAAGGATATTTATTGTTGGGGCTCAATCATGCCTTTGACTATCATTGAGGAACTCGATCCCGAAAAACCTTCATTTAGGCCCTCAAAAATGGTCCTGGAAGTTAAAACTGCTAAAAATAGTGAATTGCCAAATTTGTCAAAAAATTGTTTTGAGCCAGTTGGAAAAGGTGGGTGGACACCTGTTATAACCCTAAATTTCACCACACATGCTTACCTGGCATCAGGCCAACTCATATCCCTTCTTTGCGAAAACTCTGTTGAACAACTCTTTGAAAATCCTCTTGTGTAAAGGCCCACGTGCCCTAACCCATTACTGCGTGTGTGTACATGCTGGATGACTCACAACAACCCACGTGTACCTACAAAAGCATGAAAAAAGGAAATTTTCCAACAGAACAAAAATCTATGGGTGAGTTAACTGAAACTCCCGGCCATGCATGGCCGAGGGTTTGTCCAAAAACCTAGCTCCTTCTAGCCTATAAAAGAAGGGGTAGGGGTACCATTTGAAAAGAAGAAGAAATATAGCAAAGAAACTCTGCCCATTTACGTATTCCATTGTCCCAACCCTTTATCCTTTCCTCACGCCAAATGATATTTAAAGCAAAGAAGTTGAAGGACAAAAGAAGAGGAGCCCAGGATCAGGTTTGAGGAGCGGTGGCCGGTCTCAACTTTTGTAAGTTGACTCATTTTAAGTAATAAAGAGAATGCTTTTCCCATCCCAATTCATGAACTTTCTATGGTTTGATTACTTTATGTTTGATTTCTAACCCGTGAGTATAAAAGTAGCATGCATGCATAGTTGTTGTTTATCTTGAGTGCAAGTCATCTTTGGAAGGAGCATTGCGAACAAGTAATCAAGCACAACAGAGGATCGACATCGAATGTCGGTAATAAGGTAGGTGGATCTTTCCATGCATTTACTGTGAAAATGAGGATTTAAATCTAGGGATGTAGGTATAAAGTAGTTTCTATTCGGTCAAATCTTGATGCAAAGTCTGAACTCTATTTGCTATTCTGTAGGGTGTTTTTCCCAACAACAAAATTAGCGACCGTACTGGGGAGAATACTCTTTAGGGTTCCTGGAATTTTTATTTAGTTTTTTGGGTAGTTTAAAGACTTGTTTTTTTTTTCCTTGCCTGTCTTTTCTTTTCATTTCTGTAAGGTCTGAGCTAGCAGGGAGTCTAGTTTTCCATACCATTTTTCCTTGACTTTTTCTTGAATGTGTTTTTCGGGACAGACAGAGGTACACACAGCCTGCATAAGGCCTGAACGTGTGTACCCGCACCCTATCCTCTTATAGCCCGTGTGTGAACGCTAGCTGTAGATATAGCAGTAGTGTGTAGGAGTTCAGAGAACCTTAGAGGCAGTCCTCCTCTTCTCTGTCAGAATCACACATTCTCAGGGGGTTTTCTGGAATTTTGTCTGAGTCTTGTTTGCTAACAGTCCTATCTCAGATTGTTGTTTGCCTTATTATTTTTCCTTGCATGATTTGTTTTTCTGTTAGAAAGAGTATCCAAGCCTTCAAGGGATCTTGGTTATCAATACCAAATGTCTCTTCCTAGTCTGGTCTATTTGTTTTCATATTGTTCCTTAGAGTTTAGATATACACGTGACCTATACAAGGTCAGCCTGCGTGTAAATGCCCTCTGTCTCTGTTCAACATGTGTTTGCACACGTGTTGTTTGAGTGACAGTCGCGTTCTTGTACATGATACTTTTTGTTCAGGGTGGGGCAATCATCCCCTCTTTTGATAAGAAGTATTCCTCTCAGGTGTTTGAATCTATGTTTGAACAGTCAATAGCTTAGGACTCATCTTACCCTTAGCCTTCTTTTTCTCAGTTAAAAGTTGACAGAAAAATAGAAAAAAAAATTCTTATGGTTTTTAGACAAGCGTGAGAGTCAGTGTTTTTACAATTTCCATTGTGTGATTCTTTAATCTGACTCTTTGTGATCTGCGCTTTAAGACAGAATTGTTTTTCTTGGTTTTTGCTTGTCAGTATTTTCCCTTTCTTACTTTACTAACACTTAAATAAATAAATAAATCTCTTTTCATTTTCTTCTTTGGTTGAAAAGTGTGTTTCTGCATCATTAGCTAGTGAAAAGTTTTTTATTTCGTAAGTTTTTACAGTTCACTTAGATCGTAAGTAGCTCATGTTCGAGTGAAATTCCTTTGAGTTTGTTGTCCAAAATCTTAGAAAAATAAAAAATCTTTCTTTGTGAAAAGTTGTTGAAATTTTGCATTCAGTAAAAGTTTTGTTTCCATTTTTATTTTTTTTCATTTTTTCTTTCATCTTTTATAGATCATCAGTTTCACCCTCATACCCCTTGATGTAAGACAAATCCATAAAAGAAAAGCTAATTTTAAAATATACTAGACTTTTATGTTTGTAGGGTTCACAAACTAGTTGAGGACTAGGGCCTTGGATTAGGTTGGAGAGGAAACTCTTCAAGGCCATTCAAAACAAAACATTGGATTTTAATATAGAGAGTGTCTAAGTCCAGTTTCATGGAATTTATCCGGGACCCCCCTCTAACATAGGGGATAAACACGAGGTTGTGTGTGGAAAGGTAGTGGAAATAACTCCTCCAAAGTTGGACCAATCATAGTGGAGAACACATATAGAGGGCTTGTTTTGGGATTGTGTCGTTTGCATTTGCCACGGAGCTTCGTGGGTCTCAAATCCATTCAAGGTCCTCAGTTGTCTTCCAGACCATTTTCTCTTGATACCCTTGACAGGTTTGGGGCTCGATACCCTGCTCATTGTGGTCTACCCGACTTTCGACTGTACCTGCCTGGTGATTGTTCGTGTGCTGACAACCTAGTTGCCAATATTTTTAGGGACATACACAGGTGACTACGGGGGTATAACGTGGTACCTAGGATAGACATCAGGCCACACTTTGTAGATTATACCCTGAGGGTGCTTTCGTGTTCGAGTTTCACTTGCACCGATAAGTTTCTCTAGTGTTAGTTGTTGTAACTGTTCTTCCAAATAGTTTAATGATTTCTTGTATTATCTCTTAGGGGCTTCTTTTTAGTGTGTGTTACTTTTGTATGTATAGACTACCTTAGCGTGTCTTGGATATTCTCACACAGTGGAGGATCCCGAGCTCCGTCGGTCACAAAGGCTTCTTGTCCTGCCATCGGTTACACTGGAGCCACCCCCACCACCATTAAGGGGGAATATAGACCAACAAGGGTCCTTTGAAGCGACCGGGTTACAAACCATTGTGCCCGAACAACCCTTAGAGGAATCAACCATTTTGGACCTTGAAGCAACCAATATTAGATCAGTTGAAACTCCAATCACTGATATCTTGGTACCATTTATTGTACTAATCCAATTTCACGAACGCTATATAGTGCCTCACACAGCAATGGAAACAAATGTTGTTACTTCTTCTGGGAATTATTCAATTCCCACCATGGTTGTCACCATAGGAGAGTCATCTCCTAAACTACCATCGTCGGTTTGAGCCACCATGGTCTCGGCCACAACTACATCGCACAGTGGATCAAACTTGTCTATGGCGGCGGCCACAACCCCCTTCACACCTAGTGCGACAGGCCCTCCATTCTCATACGGTATGCCTAGTTTGGGTACAAGTCTTGTACTAACCTACTCCAATTTACAAGCTTTGGGTCTGGGGGTAGGGAGCTCTAGCGCTCCTCTGCAAGGTCACTTTGGGGGCACTCATGTCCCTTTTAACGCTTTTCCTTACGCAGGAGGTCATATCCCTCCTTCGTCCCCTTCGCTTGGTGGTTCGCATCAGCAATCCGCCGAGAAACCTACACACAATAGTTTATTTGGAGCAGGGAGTCAAGGACCACCTTCGCACAATATGTCGGTAGGTTCGATGCCATTTTCTTGGAACAAAATGTTTGGTAACAACACTTTCTCTTCATCCACTTTCTCGACTGGAGGCAACCCCATTTTTGGACAATCTACTCCTGCGCAGGGTACTATTCCTGCACAGGGGCCACACATTGCAGGACCTTGGAATTCAAGACAAGGATCCATTCCCTCCTCCGGAATTTCGTTCTGGGGTAATTCTTTCCACAGTTAATGGAACCCCAGATAGACTACTATGCCTCTCCCCACATGACCAGCATGGGGTAATCCTTCCCAAAGTCCTTCGAATACAATGCATGCCCAACACTCTATGTCCTTTTTGGGAAATTAGCCAATGATGTCTCCACAGATGCAAAATCCTTACGCTAGTCAGGGCCATGGTTTCTACCAGAATCCGGGCCAGTAGCCAAACTTTTCCTGGCAGCCTAGTGCCAGTCAAAATCCAGGACCCTTTTTCCCAGGGTATCAGCAACAACCCAAACTACCATTCCTGGCGACTTTGCACTTGCCATATTTGACAAGGTTTTTGAATGATCTTATTTATCACGATCCACGTTGGCCTCCTATGCCAACGAAGTTGCCTTCAGACATCCCAAAGTTCGAGGCTAAGGATAATGAAGATCCAGGTGATCATGTGACTACCTTTCATCTTTGGTGCTCATATAACTCATTGAAATATGACTCTTTACAGTTGTGATTGTTTCAACATACTCTCATTGGGAGTGCTGCGAAATGGTACATTGAGCTCGATCGCTCAAGATACTCTTCTTTTGGAAAACTGGCAATGGCCTTCCTTAACCATTTCTAGTTACCTGTGAGATATGACGCTGGCACAGAGCTGCTCGCCAATTTTGAAAAGACAACAAAGGACCATATCTCTGATCATATCTAAGAGTGGAGATGTCGGAAGAGTTTAATCAAGGTACCAGTCCCACCAACATTCCTTCTTGAGTGGTTCCTTAAGTCTTTGGTCCCACAGTTATCCAAAGACATTGCGACATCCATATTTTTCTCCGAAGAAGATTCCATCATGAGGGCTCAACACTTTGAGATCATCTATTCTCAGTCTAGTTTATTATACAACATATTGCCAGATGCGCCATGTTAGATACTGGATAAAACTAGACAGAGAGCTGGACCACATGCTGATGGTATTGTTGGTTCAACACAAACCAAGCCCACTGAGCAATTGACAAAACAATTGTAATAGTTATCCATACAACACACAGTGGCCAACCAAACTACTGCATTAGCTACTCCCCCTACAAAAACGTCGGAAGTACCCACCGTGCAGTCGACTAACCCAAAGGCCACCCAACAGACTGAAGGGAAGAAAAAACAACAAAAGAAGGGTAAGGAGGATAAAAAACCCACTGATAATCTTGGCGGGGACAAAACAGAAAAATGGAAGGCGAGGTATCCATGCAACTTTTGCATGGAAGACCACCCGAACCATATTTGTCCTCGACTTGCAGAGGCCCAAAATTTTGTCACACAGCAACAACAAGAAGTGTTGACTAATCCCTTTCAACATGGGAAAAATCTAACTCAAGCCTCTACAAGCACTGAAGGGGGCAGCCAAGAAACCTGCCCACCTCCAAACAATCCCTCATCTATGAACATATATAGGGTTAGGGGTGATGCTTTCATATCAACTAGAGCGCATGATTATAGTAAACCAAGAGATTCTAAGAAGGGTAAAGAAGCGTATCTCCCATCTCTTCCTCTATAGATTGAGAAGACGTTGGGAGAAACAATGACACACATTCCAAAGGGTGCATTTAAAAAAGATTCTCACAACCCAAATGTAAGGGCCGCCCATAATTACTCTGTGGTGGAGGATTTATCACAAACCCCTTGTGCAATGTTTGCTTTGGAGGTCCTCCAAAGATGCCCTTCTCAGAGGAAAGCCTTGTTAACCGCTTTGGGCTCTACTAAGACTTGTAATCTGGGCACCATCATGTTAGATACAACCAACTTAAAACCTTGTCTGCCTTACCATGTAGCATTTCAAATAGTAGTGGCTCATCCCACAAAAACTTTTACTCGGAATATCTTCCGCACAGTGGTCAATGAGGGTGCCTCGACATGAGTTATGTTGTTATCATTATGGAAGGCCATTGGCCAACCCATTTTGTCTACATCACCTACTCTCCTCACTGCTTTCGATGGTCGTTCATTCCGACCACATGGCATCGTTCCTTCTTTCCCTTTGAAGTTAGGAGGGAAAACCGTGTGTGTCAAAGTAGAGGTAGTTGATGCTCCCCTTGACTATAACCTCTTGTTAGGATGGAGTTGGAATTATTCTATGCAAGTTGTGGTTGCTACAGTTTTCAGAGTCTTGTTTCCACACGAGGGTCAGATAGTGACCATCAATCAATTGTCTTTCTCTAGACCTGACCCAGCTTTGGGGGCATCCACAGTCCCGATGATTGATAATCCTCAACCAGGTGTCATTAACGTAGGAGTTGTTTTGTGCCCATCCTTGATGGGTACCTTCGATTACCCACCTCCTCACGATGATATCAAATTTATATCTAATCACCATAAGGTTGATATTTTTCAAGTTTCGTCATTCCGCATGACTTACTTTGAGGATCCTTGGATTCTTCCTTCCCCATCAACCACGATGGATGGGATAGGGAACCCAGGCATGTCCATTCCATTGTCGGTTGCTGAGGTAGCATACTCTTTAGTCCAGCAAGATTCATCTAACCCTAATCCGACTCCT
Organism: Picea glauca; assembly: GCA_000966675.3. NCBI lineage: Eukaryota > Viridiplantae > Streptophyta > Pinopsida > Pinales > Pinaceae > Picea > Picea glauca. The sequence goes on from JZKD02S2095016.1 coordinate 17,566, forward strand.
GCACAAGAGCTAGATCCACTTCTAGAGCCTATTTGGGCTCAGGGTTCTCTCGCTAATGTCGATACGTTAGACTTAGTCTTGCCTTATGATGAAGCAGTAATCAAAGAAATGATTAGTCTGGACAAACCTTGAGAAGATCTTCATCACAGATCATATTTTCTCCCAGAGTTAAGCCGAATCAAAGTAGGATAATTCATCATTACCATAACAGGAGATCAGTCGTGTCCTATTAATCTCTTAGCTACGCAGGAAATTTATGCTGAGGGAAATATGGAGACTATCGCTGAAACTATACCCATCAACATCTCCCGAAACCATGGCATCATGGAAAATGTCTTTTTCGAAGTGGATTGCTCCCCTGAAGAAATTCAAATTTTCACGGATATTTTCAAAGAATTCTACGACGTTTTTTTATGGTCTTATGAGGAAATGCCATGTATCGATCTGAAAATAGTTGAACATGAAATCACAACGTATCCTGATGCCAAGCCTGTTCGACAAAAACTTCATCCAGTCAATCCCAATAAAGAAACAACCATCAATATTGAGGTTGAGAAATTGATAAAGGTAGGTTTTATCTATCCTATCCATTTGACATAATTGGTGTCGAATCCTGTGCCGGTCAATAAAAAGAAAGGCACGATTCGTGTATGTACCAATTTCCGTGATTTAAACAAGGCATGTCCCAAAGATAATTTTCCAACACCATTCATTGACCAGATCATTGATGAATGTGCTAGTTGTGAAGCCTTTTCTTTCATGGACAGTTTTTCAGGATATAATCAAATCCAAATCAAACCCGAAGACCAACATAAAATGACATTCATTTGTCTGTGGGGTACATTCGCATATCGTAAGATGCCTTTTGGCCTTAAAAATGTTGGAGCCACATTCTAGCGGGCCATGTCATTTTATTTTCATGAACTCAAGCATATAGTCGAGGCCTATCTAGATGATTTAGCGTCACGCTCTCGCAAGAGAACGGATCATCCTATACACCTTAGACTAATCTTCGAACGTTGTCGCCAGTTTAGGATTTGATTGAATCCAAACAAGTGCAACTTCTGCGTAACATCAGAACGTTTGTTAGGTTTCATCGTATCAACAACAAGGATCATGGTCGATCCTCTTAAGGTGGAGGCAATAATCCAGTTGCCCCCCTCACACACAATCCTACAACTTCAAAGTCTACAAGGCAAGGAGAACTTCTTACGACGCTTCATCACCAACTATGCCAAAATCACCAAGGGCTTTATGCATTTACTAAAGAAAGACGTTCCTTTTTTCTGGGATGAAGCCACTCAATGCTCTTTCGACACATTAAAACACGCCCTCACAACCGCACCTCTGCTACGACCACCTAACTATAAAAAATATTTCTTATTATATCTGGTTGCCGCAGAGTCAACCATTGGCATGGTTTTAGTTCAGGAAGGTGGTTCGTTCTCAGAATATGTGATATATTACCTGAGTTGAGGCCTCGTAGGACTGGAACTCAATTATTCTCATATCAAAAAACTTACGTTGGTAGTAGTTCATGCTGTTCAATGGTTCTGTCACTATGTTCTGTTTCGAAAGACCACTGTCATTGCTGTCGTGAATCCATTCCAGTACATGTTGACACAACGAGTTATAGGCAGAAAAATTATTATATGGATAGTCATCCTCCAAGAATTTGACTTAGACTTCATTTCAGCAAAGTCCAAGAAGTCACTGGTCTTCACAGAGCTTATTTCGAAACTTCCGGTTGAGTCAGGTGACGTTGTGCCTGAGGAATCTCCTATCAGGGGAGATATGTTTTTTATTACATCTTCAGATCCCTAGTACGGAGATATACTTATCGATCTCCAGACTTTGAAATGCCCCACCTCTTCTTCTCGTGATGAGCATCGGCGGATACACCATCAGGCTAATAATTATCTCATACTTGATGATAAGTTGTATCGGAGAGGTGTAGACTGCATCTTACGTCGATGTCTCACACATGAGGAGGCCATCATTATGCTCAACGATTTCCATACTGGAGCTTGTGGTAGTCATTTATCTGGGTTGGAAACAGCCCAAAATATTCTACGAGTAGCTTACTTCTGGCCGACACTTATCAAAGATTGTATCGAATCGGTCAAGAAGTGCCATCCATGCCAAATCTTCTCTCGGAAGATGAGGGAACATCCCTCTTTTATGTTTCCTGTAATCACAGTTGGTCCTTTCACTAAGTGGGGGATTGATTACACTACTTCCAACCCCCCACTACTGCACGCATGTACACGCTGGCTGACTCACAATAGCCCACGTGTACCTACAAAAGCATGAAAAAAGGAAAGTTGCCGACATAACAAAAATCTATGGGTGAGTTAACTGAAACTCCGGGCCATGCATGGCCGAGGGTTCCTCCAAAAAAATAGCTCCTTCTAGCCTATAAAAGAAGGGGTAGGGGTACCATTTGAAAAGAGGAATAAATATAGAAAATAAACTCTACCCATTTACATATTCCATTGTCCCAACCCTTTATCCTTTCCTCATGCCAAAGGAGATTTAAAGAAAATCAGTTGAAGGACAGAAGAAGAGGATCCTAGGATCAGGTTCAAGGAGCAGTGGCTGTTCTCAACTTTTGTAAGTTGACTCATTTTAAGTAATAAAGAGAATGCTTTTCCCATCCCAATTCATGAACTTTCTAGGGTTTGATTAGTTTATGTTTGATTTCTAACCCGTGAGTATAAAAGTAGCATGCATGCATAGTTGTTATTTGTCTTGAGTGCAAGTCATCTTTGGAAGGAGCATTGCGAACAATTAATAAAGCACAATGGAGGATCGACATCGAAAATCGGTAATAAGGTAGGTGGATCTTTCCATGCATTTACTGAGAAAAGGGGATTTAAATCTAGGGATGTAGGTAGAAAGTAATTTCTATTCGGTCAAAATCTGCATGCAAAGTATGAACTCTATTTGCTAGTCCGTAGGGTGTTTTTCCCAACAACAACACTGATATCCATATGGATCAATCCTCCCTCCTTATGAAGAAATGGTATCCATTTCATTGCGGTCCACTATCATATGAGGAAATTTCTGCTGAATTTGGCCTCGAGTGAGCCACTTGCCTTGGTGCAGGAGCTGCCCTGCTTTGATGACTCGATAAAGATGGATGCTTTGTTGTCAAGTGCCCTTGATATGTGTTTTTATAATATTATCATTGGATTCCTGGTGTATGTAGTCAGGGTTGAGTTATGTTAGTGTCAGTTGTTATGGTACTTTTGAGGTGTCCAATAATGGTGGGAAATAAGAGCGAAGGAGATCCACATTGAACATTGGGTGCAGGCCAAGGAAGGGAGGAATGTTGAGCTTAAAAGAATTATCCCCCATGGCATTTGTGATAGTGTAAGACCCATAACGGAGTGGGAAAATCTTCCGATGGGGTCATGTAAGGCATTCTTTATGCAAGTGCAACCAAACTTTGTTGCCCACCTGAAACGTATGTGGCACCCAATTATGATCATGGCACTGTTTGTACATGTAATTCGACTTCTGTAGGAAATCCTCAACCTGTTGGTGGATGTGATAGATCTGATCAATGAATTGGGTGGCTTTGTTAGATTCAGTTGGAGCAGGAGATGAGTCCGTCGAGGTGACCGCAAGGGGAATTGCAACATCTATGAGACCCAATGGTTGGAATCCCAACCCCACCTGAAAGGGGCTGTGGTTCATTGAGCTATACAAGGCTCATTTGTAGCTATGCTGGACATAGGGAAGGCTCTAATCCCATGTGCGAGGGTGATTTGAATTATACATGCAAAGGATATGCACAATCATTCGATTTACAACCTCGGATTGGCCATCTATCTAGGGGTGGAAGGTCGTGGATTTGGTGAGATTGGTGTCCAGCAGTGACCAAAGGCTCGACCAAAATGTTTTGAGAAATATACTATCCCAATATGAGACAATGGTTTGTGGGATTCCAAAATGTACCTAGACACGTTCAAAGAAGAGCTTGGCAGTGGCCTCTACTGTGATGCTCTTCTTGCAGGCAACCAGAATCGTCATCTTAGAAAAGTGATCAACAACCATAAAAACAAAGTCATTTCCCCGCTTGGTGGATGGGAGGCCCAACACGTAGTCTATTGAGATGGATTCCCATGGCCTGTTAGGAGTAGGAAGAGGGGTGTATAGGTCCTATTTCTTAGTGGCCATTTTGGAAACAACATAGGCAGTGCAGGACCTGATATACTTGCTAACCTCCTGTCTATGTTTTGGCCAGTAGAAATGTTTATGTAGCATCGCCATTATCTTTCTGACACCAAAGTGTCCTACCACCCAACTGTAGTGGGATTCCCATATCAACTTCACTTTCTCACTTGATGGAACATAGATATGGCCCAGATGACACAAAAACCCATCCTGAAGATGGAAATTATCGACAACTGCATTTGTACCTAACATTTGGTATGTAGTTGCGAAGTCAGGGTTTGTCTCATAGAGTTGGGGGCATCCATATGTCTCATGGTTGCAAGAGTCTAGCACCGTGGTGAGTGTCGTGACTGGTGGTCTGCTGAGGAAATCAACGACGTGATTGGTGCTTCCTATTTTATACTTTATGTTGAGTTGGAATTGCTGCAAGTATGTGGACCACTTTTGATGGCAGTCATTCTGTAATTTTCCCTATGTCTAAATGAATTGCAGTGTCTTATGATCATTGTGGATGCCTGATCCAGGTGGATATTGGTGGCCACCCACCTTTTCCGACTGGCTCAAAACAGTTTTCTGGCAATTTTGGCAAATTACTATTTTTAGCAGGTTTAACTTCCGGGGCCATTTTGAGGGCCTAAATGAAGGTTTTTGGAGATCGAGGTTCTCAATGATAGCCAAAGGCATGATTGAGCCCCCAAAATGAAT
>JZKD02S2095016.1:22462-44333 GCA_000966675.3 Picea glauca
AATGAGTCGATCGAGGTGACCATAAGGGGAAGTGCAACATCTATGGGACCCAATGGTTGGAATCCCAACCGCACCTGAAAGGGGCTGTGGCCGGTTGAGCTATGCAGGGATCGGTTGTAGCTATGATGGACATAGTGAAGGCTCTCATCCCATGTGTGAGGGTGCTTTGAATTATACATGTGAAGGATATGCACAATCATTCGATTTACAACCTCGGTTTGGCCATATGTTTGGGGGTGGAAGGTCATGGATTTGGTGAGCTTAGTGTCCAGCAGTGACTAGAGGCTCGACCAGAATGTGATGAGAAATCGACTATCCTGATATGAGACAATGGTTTGTGGGATTCCAAAATGTACCCAGATGTGTTCAAAGAAGATCTTGGCAGTGGCCTCTTCTATGATGCTCTTCTTGTAGGGAACCATAATCACCATCTTAGAAAAGTGATCAACAACCAAAAAAACACATTCATTTCCCCACTTAGTGGATGGAGGCTCGACATGTATTCCATTGAGATGGATTCCCATGGCCTGTCAGGACTAGGAAGAGGGGTGTATAGGCCCTATTTCTTAGTGGTCAGTTTGGAAATAGCGTAGGAGATGCAAGACCTAATATACTTGTTGACCTCCTGTCGAAGTTTCGGCCAGTAGAAATGTTTATGTAGCATCACTACTATCTTTTAGAAACCGAATTGTTCTGCCACCTGACTGTAGTGGGTTTCCTAGACCAGCTTCGCTCACTCACTTGATGGAACACAGATATGGCCCAGATGACAGAGCAATCCATCATGAAGATGGAAATTATTGACAACTACATTTGCACCCAACATTTGGTAGGTGGTTGCAAATTCAGGGTTTGTCTCATAGAGTTGGGGCCATCCATATGTCTCATGGCCGCCAGAGTCTAGCACCGTGGTGACTGTCGCGACTGGAGGTCTTCTGAGGCAATCAACGATGTGATTGGTGCTTCCTATTTTATACTTGATGTTGAGGTGGAAATGTTGTAAGTATGTGGACCACTTTTGATGGCAGTCATTCTACAATTTTCCCTATGTCTGCATGAACTACAGTGGCTTATTATCAGTGTGGATGACTGTCTCCTTCCCAAGAATGTAAGGTCTCCACTGTCGGTAGGATTGTACAATGGAGTACATTTCTTTGTCATAAGTAGGGTACTTATGGACAATATTTGATAATGTCTCACTATGATAGGCCATGGGGTGGCCGTGCTGAGTGAGAACGATGCCCACAACATAGTCTAAAGCATTTGTCTTGATTTCAAAGGGATGTTGTAGGTATGGTAGTGAACGTACTCGGGTAGAGTACAAGCGTTGCTTCAAATCATCGAACACTTGTTGTTGGGACCGGCCCCATGAAAATTTCACCTTACCACCACCCCTGTTTATTTTGCTGAGGGCCCATGCAATATGGGATAATCCCAACATGAACCTGAGGAAGAAATTGGTAGGGCCTAGGAATATCCAAAGCTCAGTGAGTGTTGTTGGGGCTGGCCAGTCACGAATGACTTTGATCTTGGCTAGATGCACATGTACGTCATGCTGATCGATGATGTATCCTAGGTAATGGACCTTGTCCATGCCTAAGGAGCATTTTTCCAAGTTGGCGTATAGCTTATGCTGCCGCAGGGTGTGTAGAAGCTGTTAAATATGCTGCAAATGTTTAGCCCAAGTCTTGTTGTACATTAGAATGTCATATAGATACACCACTACAAAATTATTAGCGAATGGTTGCAGGATCTCGTCCGTCATCCTCATGAGAGTGGTTGGAGCATTTTTCAAACCAAAAGGCATGACCAACCATTCAAAAAGGCATTCCTATGACTTGAAGGTGGTCTTCCATACACCTATCTATTCTATCGAGACCTGGTGGTAGTCGGACTTCAGATCAATCTTACTGAAATATTTGGCCCCCGTGAGTTGATCAAGGAGGTCGTCGATTCAGGGAATCGGGTATTGGTTTCTCACTGTGATTTTATTCAGAGCCCGATAATCGATACAGAGTTGCCAGGTTCCATATTTCTTCTTTACTATCACGATTGGGCTCTCGCAAGGTGATGAGATGGGATAGATGTGCCCCTTATGGAGAAGTTCTTGGATATGTCACTTGATCTCCAAATTATATAAAAAAGAGCGACAATAGATTGGCTTGTTGGGTAGCGGTGCACCAAGGGTTAGATCGATGGGGTTCTTGACATGGTAGTGCAGAGGTAGCCATGTAGGTGAGGAGAAGATATATGAGTATTCTTCCATGACCTTATCTAATTGCTTCTACTGTGTGGAGAGTTTGGACGTAGAGACCCTCGATGTGGTTGTGATCTTTCACTTATTCTGAGAGCGAATCATGAAGAAGACAAACTTCCCCATCTGAGAGATGACCTTCCTGCATTTCTTAGCAGAGATCAAGGAAATAGAACTAGGTGGGACTGCCTCAGGTATCCTATACAATATCCTATTCAAAGTAATAATAGCACTATGAGGCCTAGACTCACATACAACATGAAGTTTCCATAAATAAGGTTGGCCCAAAAGAACATCACAAAATTCAAGAGGAGAAACATCACATAATACCTTGTCTTTGAAGGGATTGATGTCATATGATAGTCCACACAGTTGGCTAACGTGGAGATCAATTCCTTGGTGGAGCCATCTAATGGTGTTGGGTTGTGGGTGCGGCGTTGTTAGAATGGGGAGCCGCTTGATGAACTATTCTGAGATGAGGTACTTATGGCTACTATTACCAATGATGAAGTGCAACAGGGTGCCTTTTACCCACATCTATGAATGGAAGAGGCGCTCTCCTTCTTCTGGCTCGTCTGGTTCACCAAGCTGGAGCTTGGTGGTAGCAATGGTGGCACTAGGTTCCGCGTCAATGATTCCTCTTCCCCTTTCTAGTTCTGTCTCAGAGACAGAATCTGCATCTAATTCAGATGCTTTCACTTCAGCAACCAATGACTTTTTTGAGCGGCAGTCAACAGTGTTATGCCAAGGGCTCTTATGGAAGTTGCTCCACTTCTCGGTATCTTTCTTTGTCTTTTCGATGTCGTTATTTTCTTCTGGCTTGGATTGGTTTCCCTGATACTATCCATATTTTCTCTTTCCTTTGTTCTGTGGGATAGAGCGACCCTTTCCTAGCTCTTGTTGTGAGGGGTTCCCAGGCCCAAATTTCTGCATCTTTTGTTTGAGATTTTGCTTGATTTTGACGGCATATCGGTAGGTTGCGCCCAAGGATGAGATGTCAAAAAATTCCATTTTAGTCTAGATGTATCTATGTAGAGAACTATGATACTTGAGCACTAGATGTCTCTCTGAATCTTTGATACCCAACTTGGTGCAGAAGGTATAGAAGATATTTGTGAAATCTGGCACTGCTTGGCCTCTTTCTTTCCGCAGTGTGGTCCATTTGGTATACAGGTCGTCATAACTTCCAATAGGGTAGTATTGTTCCTTAATAGTATCCTTGAAGGATTCCCAGGTGGCCCTGACTGAAAATAATGAGGTTTCCCTTGTTTTCTTTTTCTCACAGAAAGTTTCCCACCAATCTTTGACATGGACAATGGCTTTGAAGACCACAAAAGTAATCTTTTCTCTATTCGAAAAGTTGTGGACATAAAAATACCCTTCTAGTATATTCAACCACTTGTCTACAAAATCTGTGTCTATATGACCTTCAAATTTAGGAATATATAATTTTATTTGTAACTTGAAGGGGGCGACACCTTCATTCGAAGAATATATGTCACCTGTAGGTAGCCGCCGAAGGATTTATGTGAAACTATCCATCATCTCATTCCTCTATTGCATGGTGTCTTCCTCAATCAATAGTTTGAAAGGATCTCCTATCCCATCATATTTATTTTCTCCTACCATGAGAGGTCACTTGGGTGTGCGAGAGCTTTTGTCCTCAAGAGAAACAAGCTCGAGACCCAACTCTTTGTACTCCAACCTCATTCAGGACATGCATTAAGACGACAAGGATCAGACCTCTCTAATACCACTGATCCAGATTTTATGAGAAGAATGAAATGAATACAAATTATTAAGAGGTTCTTAACACAAAATAATAGAGACACAGTAAAACTGGTTTTCTATTCAATAATAAAATAAGATGAAACTGTAAAATGTAGCGGAAACAAGCTTGCTGGAACGGTGGGGGCTTATCTCTGAGAAGAGATGTGACGACCGCGCGCATTCGCAAGAAGAAGATTACAATGAGGCTATGAAGTAATTTTTACAATAAACAAGAATGCCAAAAATCCTAGACATCCAAAAACCTAACCCTAGGAGATGAAGCTCCAAATGTCATGTGGGCCTCGTTTGGGTAAGTTAGTATATCAACTTCCCAGGGTCGTAACCTTTGCATACGATCTCCATTTTAGGCGTGTGATAACCCGTTGGAAAGGTATCATCAAGGAGATTAATTTTGAGGGCTCAATTATGCCATTATATATCATTGATGAACTCAATCCCAGAAAACCTTCATTTAGGCCCTCAAAATGGCCCCGGAAGTTAAAACTACTAAAAATAGTAAATTGCCAAAATTGTCAGAAAACTGTTTTGAGCCAGTTGGAAAAGGTGGGTGGCCACCGATATCCATCTGGATCAATCCTCCCACCTTATGTAGCAATGGTATCCATTGCATTGAGGTCCCCCATTAGATGATGAAATGTTTGCTAAATTTGGTCCCGAGTGAGCCACTTGCCTTGGTGCAGGAGTTGCCCTGCTTTGATGACTCGATAAAGTTGGATCCTTTATTGTCGAGTGCCCTTGATCTGTGTGTCCACAATCTAATCATTGGATTCTTTTTGTATGCAGTCAGGGTTGAGTTCTATTGGTTTCAACTGTTCTGCTACTTCTGAGGTGTCTAATAATGGTGGAAAATTGTTAATAACCTATACCATATCTGCAAATATAACCACCACAAATACTGAATATACAATAGATCCACAAAAAAATATAGAAGAAACCACACTTTATTATTACCAAACCCTTGAGGTAGGGCAACACCATACAATGGATCATATTATGGAAGGGATCCTCTCCTGTTCACTTGCCTCTTCGAGGGGGNAATGAGTCGATCGAGGTGACCATAAGGGGAAGTGCAACATCTATGGGACCCAATGGTTGGAATCCCAACCGCACCTGAAAGGGGCTGTGGCCGGTTGAGCTATGCAGGGATCGGTTGTAGCTATGATGGACATAGTGAAGGCTCTCATCCCATGTGTGAGGGTGCTTTGAATTATACATGTGAAGGATATGCACAATCATTCGATTTACAACCTCGGTTTGGCCATATGTTTGGGGGTGGAAGGTCATGGATTTGGTGAGCTTAGTGTCCAGCAGTGACTAGAGGCTCGACCAGAATGTGATGAGAAATCGACTATCCTGATATGAGACAATGGTTTGTGGGATTCCAAAATGTACCCAGATGTGTTCAAAGAAGATCTTGGCAGTGGCCTCTTCTATGATGCTCTTCTTGTAGGGAACCATAATCACCATCTTAGAAAAGTGATCAACAACCAAAAAAACACATTCATTTCCCCACTTAGTGGATGGAGGCTCGACATGTATTCCATTGAGATGGATTCCCATGGCCTGTCAGGACTAGGAAGAGGGGTGTATAGGCCCTATTTCTTAGTGGTCAGTTTGGAAATAGCGTAGGAGATGCAAGACCTAATATACTTGTTGACCTCCTGTCGAAGTTTCGGCCAGTAGAAATGTTTATGTAGCATCACTACTATCTTTTAGAAACCGAATTGTTCTGCCACCTGACTGTAGTGGGTTTCCTAGACCAGCTTCGCTCACTCACTTGATGGAACACAGATATGGCCCAGATGACAGAGCAATCCATCATGAAGATGGAAATTATTGACAACTACATTTGCACCCAACATTTGGTAGGTGGTTGCAAATTCAGGGTTTGTCTCATAGAGTTGGGGCCATCCATATGTCTCATGGCCGCCAGAGTCTAGCACCGTGGTGACTGTCGCGACTGGAGGTCTTCTGAGGCAATCAACGATGTGATTGGTGCTTCCTATTTTATACTTGATGTTGAGGTGGAAATGTTGTAAGTATGTGGACCACTTTTGATGGCAGTCATTCTACAATTTTCCCTATGTCTGCATGAACTACAGTGGCTTATTATCAGTGTGGATGACTGTCTCCTTCCCAAGAATGTAAGGTCTCCACTGTCGGTAGGATTGTACAATGGAGTACATTTCTTTGTCATAAGTAGGGTACTTATGGACAATATTTGATAATGTCTCACTATGATAGGCCATGGGGTGGCCGTGCTGAGTGAGAACGATGCCCACAACATAGTCTAAAGCATTTGTCTTGATTTCAAAGGGATGTTGTAGGTATGGTAGTGAACGTACTCGGGTAGAGTACAAGCGTTGCTTCAAATCATCGAACACTTGTTGTTGGGACCGGCCCCATGAAAATTTCACCTTACCACCACCCCTGTTTATTTTGCTGAGGGCCCATGCAATATGGGATAATCCCAACATGAACCTGAGGAAGAAATTGGTAGGGCCTAGGAATATCCAAAGCTCAGTGAGTGTTGTTGGGGCTGGCCAGTCACGAATGACTTTGATCTTGGCTAGATGCACATGTACGTCATGCTGATCGATGATGTATCCTAGGTAATGGACCTTGTCCATGCCTAAGGAGCATTTTTCCAAGTTGGCGTATAGCTTATGCTGCCGCAGGGTGTGTAGAAGCTGTTAAATATGCTGCAAATGTTTAGCCCAAGTCTTGTTGTACATTAGAATGTCATATAGATACACCACTACAAAATTATTAGCGAATGGTTGCAGGATCTCGTCCGTCATCCTCATGAGAGTGGTTGGAGCATTTTTCAAACCAAAAGGCATGACCAACCATTCAAAAAGGCATTCCTATGACTTGAAGGTGGTCTTCCATACACCTATCTATTCTATCGAGACCTGGTGGTAGTCGGACTTCAGATCAATCTTACTGAAATATTTGGCCCCCGTGAGTTGATCAAGGAGGTCGTCGATTCAGGGAATCGGGTATTGGTTTCTCACTGTGATTTTATTCAGAGCCCGATAATCGATACAGAGTTGCCAGGTTCCATATTTCTTCTTTACTATCACGATTGGGCTCTCGCAAGGTGATGAGATGGGATAGATGTGCCCCTTATGGAGAAGTTCTTGGATATGTCACTTGATCTCCAAATTATATAAAAAAGAGCGACAATAGATTGGCTTGTTGGGTAGCGGTGCACCAAGGGTTAGATCGATGGGGTTCTTGACATGGTAGTGCAGAGGTAGCCATGTAGGTGAGGAGAAGATATATGAGTATTCTTCCATGACCTTATCTAATTGCTTCTACTGTGTGGAGAGTTTGGACGTAGAGACCCTCGATGTGGTTGTGATCTTTCACTTATTCTGAGAGCGAATCATGAAGAAGACAAACTTCCCCATCTGAGAGATGACCTTCCTGCATTTCTTAGCAGAGATCAAGGAAATAGAACTAGGTGGGACTGCCTCAGGTATCCTATACAATATCCTATTCAAAGTAATAATAGCACTATGAGGCCTAGACTCACATACAACATGAAGTTTCCATAAATAAGGTTGGCCCAAAAGAACATCACAAAATTCAAGAGGAGAAACATCACATAATACCTTGTCTTTGAAGGGATTGATGTCATATGATAGTCCACACAGTTGGCTAACGTGGAGATCAATTCCTTGGTGGAGCCATCTAATGGTGTTGGGTTGTGGGTGCGGCGTTGTTAGAATGGGGAGCCGCTTGATGAACTATTCTGAGATGAGGTACTTATGGCTACTATTACCAATGATGAAGTGCAACAGGGTGCCTTTTACCCACATCTATGAATGGAAGAGGCGCTCTCCTTCTTCTGGCTCGTCTGGTTCACCAAGCTGGAGCTTGGTGGTAGCAATGGTGGCACTAGGTTCCGCGTCAATGATTCCTCTTCCCCTTTCTAGTTCTGTCTCAGAGACAGAATCTGCATCTAATTCAGATGCTTTCACTTCAGCAACCAATGACTTTTTTGAGCGGCAGTCAACAGTGTTATGCCAAGGGCTCTTATGGAAGTTGCTCCACTTCTCGGTATCTTTCTTTGTCTTTTCGATGTCGTTATTTTCTTCTGGCTTGGATTGGTTTCCCTGATACTATCCATATTTTCTCTTTCCTTTGTTCTGTGGGATAGAGCGACCCTTTCCTAGCTCTTGTTGTGAGGGGTTCCCAGGCCCAAATTTCTGCATCTTTTGTTTGAGATTTTGCTTGATTTTGACGGCATATCGGTAGGTTGCGCCCAAGGATGAGATGTCAAAAAATTCCATTTTAGTCTAGATGTATCTATGTAGAGAACTATGATACTTGAGCACTAGATGTCTCTCTGAATCTTTGATACCCAACTTGGTGCAGAAGGTATAGAAGATATTTGTGAAATCTGGCACTGCTTGGCCTCTTTCTTTCCGCAGTGTGGTCCATTTGGTATACAGGTCGTCATAACTTCCAATAGGGTAGTATTGTTCCTTAATAGTATCCTTGAAGGATTCCCAGGTGGCCCTGACTGAAAATAATGAGGTTTCCCTTGTTTTCTTTTTCTCACAGAAAGTTTCCCACCAATCTTTGACATGGACAATGGCTTTGAAGACCACAAAAGTAATCTTTTCTCTATTCGAAAAGTTGTGGACATAAAAATACCCTTCTAGTATATTCAACCACTTGTCTACAAAATCTGTGTCTATATGACCTTCAAATTTAGGAATATATAAGTTTATTTGTACCTTGAAGGGGGCGACACCTTCATTTGAAGAAGATGCGTCGCCTGTAGGTAGTCGCCGAAGCATTTATGTGAAACTATCCATCATCTCATTCCTCTGTTGCATGGTGTCTTCCTCAATCAATAGTTTGAAAGGATCTCCTATCCCATCATATTTGTTTTCTCCTACCATGAGAGGTCACTTGGGTGTGCGATAGCTTCTGTCCTCAAGAGAAACAAGATCGAGACCCAACTCTTTGTACTCCAACCTCATTTAGGACATGCATTAAGACGACAAGGAGCAGACCTCTCTAATACCGTTGATCCAGATTTTATGAGAAGAATGAAATGAATACAGATTATTAAGAGGTTCTTAACACAAAATAATAGAGACACAGTAAAACTGGTTTTCTAGTCAATAACAAAATAAGCTGAAACTGTAAAATGTAGCGGAAACAAGCTTGCTGGAATGGTGGGGGCTTATCTCTGAGAAGAGATGTGACGACCGCGCGCATTCGCAAGAAGAAGATTACAATGAGGATATGAAGTAATTTTTACAATAAACAAGAATGCCAAAAATCCTAGACATCCAAAAACCTAACCCTAGGAGATGAAGCTCCAAATGTCATGTGGGCCTCGTTTGGGTAAGTTAGTACATCAACTTCCCAGGGTCGTAACTTTTGCATACGATCTCCATTTTAGGCGTGTGATAACCCGTTGGAAAGGTATCATCAAGGAGATTCATTTTGAGGGCTCAATTATGCCATTATATATCATTGAGGAACTAAATCCCAAAAAACCTTCATTTAGGCCCTCAAAATGGCCCCGGAAGTTAAAACTACTAAAAATAGTAAATTGCCAAAATTGTCAAAAAACTGTTTTGAGCCAGTTGGAAAAGGTGGGTGGCCACCGATATCCATCTAGATCAATCCTCCCGCCTTATGTAGCAATGGTATCCATTGCATTGAGGTCCCCCATTAGATGATGAAATGTTTGCTAAATTTGGTCCCGAGTGAGCCACTTGCCTTGGTGCAGGAGTTGCCCTGCTTTGATGACTCGATAAAGTTGGATCCTTTGTTGTCGAGTGCCCTTGATCTGTGTGTCCACAATATGATCATTGGATTCCTTTTGTATGCAGTCAGGGTTGAGTTCTGTTGGTTTCAACTGTTCTGCTACTTCTGAGGTGTCTAATAATGGTGGGAAATTGTTAATAACCTATACCATATCTGCAAATATAACCACCACAAATACTGAATACACAATAGATCCACAAAGCAATATAGAAGAAACCACACTTTATTATTACCAAACCCTTGAGGTAGGGAAACACCATACAATGGATCCTATTATGGAANTTTATATAGTGCTACCATCACCTAAGAACATTCTAGAGGAGGAATCTTCTACAAGTAGAACCTTCTAAGAAGTCCTCTTACATTTATTATATCTAATTACCCATTTATTATATCTGACTACCATAGTGGGCCTTATTTAATAATGTAGTGGACCTAGTCCACCTTACATTGAATGACCTCCACTATTATCACTATGGGCCCTCAATGAGATAATAGCTACCTTACAGAAATAAGGGTGAATGAGATCCATGTTGAACACTGGGTGCAGGCCAAGGAAGGGAGGAATGTTGATTTCAAAAGAATTACCTCCCATGACCTTGGTGATAGTGTACGACCCATAATGGATTGATTGAAGCTTCTGATGGGGTCCTATAAGGCATTCTTTTTGTAAGTGCAACCAAACTTCGTCGCCCACTTGAAACTTATGTGGCACCCAATGTTGATCATGGCACTGTTTGTACTTATCATTGGACTTCTATAGGATATCCTGAACCTGTTGGCAGTTGTGCTGGATCTTCTCAATGAACCAGGTGGCTTTGTTAGCTTCAGTTGGAGCAGGAGATGAGTTGGTCGAGGTGACTGCAAGTGGAAGTGTAACATATATGGGACCCAATGGTTGGAATCCCAACCCCACCTGAAAGGGGTTATGGTCGGTTGACGTATGCAGGGCTTGGTTGTAGATATGTTGGACATAGGGAAGGATTTCATCCCATGTGTGAGGTTTCTTTGACTTATACATGTAAAGGATATGCACAATCATTCAATTTACAACCTCGGTTTGGCCATCTATATAGGGGTCGAAGGCCTTGGATTTGGCGAGCTTGGTGTCCAGCAGTGACCAGAGGATCAACTAGAATGTGCTGAGAAATTGACTATCCCGATCTGAGACAATGGTTTTTGGGATTCCAAAATGTACCCAGATGTGTTCAAAGAAGAGCTTGGCAGTGGCCTCTGCTGTGATGCTCTTCTTCCAGGAAACCAAAATCACCATATTAGAAAAGTGATCAACAACCACAAAACACATTCATTTCCCCACTTGGTGGACAGGAGGCCTGACATGTAGTCCATTGAGATGGATTCCCATGGCCTATTAGGAGTAGGAAGAGGGGTTTACAGGCCTTGTTTCTTAGTGATCAGTTTGGAAATAGTGTAGATAGTGTAGGACCTGATATACTTTCCGGCCTCCTGTCGAAGTTTCAGCCAGTAGAAATGTTTATGTAGTCTTGCCACCCAACTGTAATGGGCTTCCCAGATTAGCTTCGCTCACTCACTTGATGGAACACAGATATGGCCCAGAGGATAGAACAACCCATCCTGAAGATGGAAATTATTGACAACTGCATTTGCACCCAACATTTGGTAGGTGGTTGCGAAGTCAGTGTCTGTCTCATAGAGTTGGGGCCATCCAGATGTCTCATGGACGCAAGAGTCTATCACCGTGGTGAGTGCCACGACTGGCGGTGTTCTAAGGAAATCAATGATGNATATCTAATTACCCATTTATTATATCTAACTACCATAGTGGGCCTTATTTAATAATGTAGTGGACCTAGTCCACCTTACATTGAATGACCTCCACTATTATCACTATGGGCCCTCAATGAGATAATAACTACCTTACAGAAATAAGGGTGAATGAGATCCATGTTGAACACTGGGTGCAGGCCAAGGAAGGGAGGAGTGTTGATTTCAAAAGAATTACCCCCCATGACCTTGGTGATAGTGTACGACCCATAATGGATTGAGTGAAGCTTCTGATGGGGTCCTATAAGGCGTTCTTTCTGCAAGTGCAACCAAACTTCGTCGCCCACTTGAAACTTATGTGGCACCCAATGTTGATCATGGCACTGTTTGTACTTATCATTGGACTTCTATAGGATATCCTGAACTTGTTGGCAGTTGTGTTGGATCTTCTCAATGAACCAGGTGGCTTTGTTAGCTTCAGTTGGAGCAGGAGATGATTTGGTCGAGGTGACTGCAAGTGGAAGTGTAACATATATGGGACCCAATGGTTGGAATCCCAACCCCACCTGAAAGGGGTTATGGTCGGTTGACGTATGCAGGGCTTGGTTGTAGATATGTTGGACATAGGGAAGGATTTCATCCCATGTGTGAGGTTTCTTTGACTTATACATGTAAAGGATATGCACAATCATTCAATTTACAACCTCGGTTTGGCCATCTATATAGGGGTCGAAGGCCTTGGATTTGGCGAGCTTGGTGTCCAGCAGTGACCAGAGGATCAACTAGAATGTGCTGAGAAATTGACTATCCCGATCTGAGACAATGGTTTTTGGGATTCCAAAATGTACCCAGATGTGTTCAAAGAAGAGCTTGGCAGTGGCCTCTGCTGTGATGCTCTTCTTCCAGGAAACCAAAATCACCATATTAGAAAAGTGATCAACAACCACAAAACACATTCATTTCCCCACTTGGTGGACAGGAGGCCTGACATGTAGTCCATTGAGATGGATTCCCATGGCCTATTAGGAGTAGGAAGAGGGGTTTACAGGCCTTGTTTCTTAGTGATCAGTTTGGAAATAGTGTAGATAGTGTAGGACCTGATATACTTTCCGGCCTCCTGTCGAAGTTTCAGCCAGTAGAAATGTTTATGTAGTCTTGCCACCCAACTGTAATGGGCTTCCCAGATTAGCTTCGCTCACTCACTTGATGGAACACAGATATGGCCCAGAGGATAGAACAACCCATCCTGAAGATGGAAATTATTGACAACTGCATTTGCACCCAACATTTGGTAGGTGGTTGCGAAGTCAGTGTCTGTCTCATAGAGTTGGGGCCATCCAGATGTCTCATGGACGCAAGAGTCTATCACCGTGGTGAGTGCCACGACTGGCGGTGTTCTAAGGAAATCAATGATGCGATTGGTGATTCATGTTTTATATTTGACATTGAGGTGGAATTGCTGCAAGTATGTGGACTATAGTGGCTTATTATCAGTGTGGATGACTGTCTCCTTCCCAAGAATGTAATGTCTCCACTGTCGGCAGGCTTGTACAATGGAGTACATTTATTTGTCATAAGTAGGGTACTTACGGACAATATATGATAGTGTCTCACTATGATAGGCCACAGGTTTTCCTTATTGAGTGATAATGATGCCCACAACATAGTCTGAAGCATCTCTCTCGATTTCAAAGGGATGTTTCAGGTCTGGTAGTGAAAGTATTGGGGCTGAGCACAAGCGCTACTTCAAATCATCGAACTCTTTTTTGTTGGGACCGGCCCCATGCAAATTTTTCCTTAACACCAACCTTGTTTATTTGGCTGAGGGCCCATGCAATATGGGAGAATCCCTACATGAACCTGTGGTAGAAATTGGCAAGGCCTAGGAAGCTCTAAAGCTCAGTGAGTGTTGTTGCGGTTGGCCAGTCACGAATGGCTTTGATCTTGGCTGTATCCACATGTACACCATGTTGATCAATGATGTATTCCAGGTAATGGACCATGTCCATGACGAAGGAGAATTTTTCGAAGTTGGTGTATATCTTGTGCTCCCGTAGGGTGTGTAGAACCTGCTGAATATGCTGCAAGTGTTTGGCCCAAGTCTTGTTGTAAATTAGAATGTCATCCATATACACCACTACAAAATCATTGGTGAATGGTCACATGATATTGTCCATCATCCTCATGAAAGTGGCTGGAGAATTTGTCAAAGAAAAAGGCATGACCAACCATTCAAAAAGGCCTTCCTTTGACTTGAAGGCGGTCTTCCATACATCTGTTTTTTCTATCGAGACCTGGTGGTAGCCAAAATTTTGTACCTCATCTTTGAAGGGCTTGATTTTGTATGACAGTTGACACTATTGGCTGATGCGGAGATCGCTTCCTTGGGGGAGCCATCTAATGGTGTAGGGTTATGGGTGCAGTGTTGTTGGCATGGTGAGCCGCTTGACGACCTCTGCTGAGATGAGGTTTTTTTGGCTACCGATATCAATGATGAAGTGAAGCGGGGTGCCTTTTACCCACATCTATGAATGGAAGAGGCGTTGTCCTTCTTTTCGCTCATCTGGTTCATTAGGCTGGAGCTTGGTGGTAGCAACGGTGGAACTGGGTTTCGTGTCAATGATCTGTCTTCCCCTTTTTGGTTCTGTCTTAGAGTCATAATCCACATCTGACTCAAATTATTTCACTTCGGTTGCCAACGACTACTTTGAGCGGTAGTCAACAGTGTTATGACAAGGGCTCTTATGGAAGTGGCACCACTTCCTGGTATTTTTCTTTGTCTTTCCGGTGTCCTTATTTTCTTGTGGCTTGGACTGGTTTTCCTGATACTGTCCATCTTTTCTTTGTCCTTTGTTCTGTGGGTTTGGGAAGCCCTTTCCTAGATTTTGTTGCGAGGGGTTCCCAGGCCCAAATTGCCACATCTTTTGTTTGAGCTTCTACTCGATTTTGATGGCATATCGATAGGCAATGACCAAGGATGAGATGTCTAGAAATTTCATTTCATTCTAGATGTGTCTATGTAGAGCACCACGATACTTGACCACCAGATGTCACTCTGAATCTTTGATACCCATCTTGGTGTGCAAGGTATGGAAGATATTTGTGAAATCTGGCACTGCTTGGTCTCTTTCTTGCCATAGTGTGGTCCATTTGGTATACATCTCATCATAACTTCCGACAGGGTAGTATTTTTCCTTAATAGCATCCCTGAAGGATTCCAAGGTGGTCATGACTGAAAATAATGAGGTTTCCTCTGTTTCTTTTTGTTCACAGAAAGTTTCCCAAAGTAATCTTTTCTCTATTCAAAAAATTGTGGACAGAAAAATACCCTGCTAGTAGATTCAACCACTTGTCTACAACATTTGCCTCTATCTTACCTTCAAATATAGGAATATCGAAGTTTATTTGTACCTTGAAGGGGTCAGCACCTCCGTTCGAAGAAGATGTGTCACCTACTAGTAGCCGTCGAAGGATTTGCGTGAAAATATCCATCATCTCGTTCCTTTTTTGCGTGAGGGATTCCTCAATCAACAATTTGAAAGGATCTCCTATCCTGTCATATTTCTTTTCTCCTGCCATGAGAGGTCACTTGGGCATAGGAGAGCTTCTATCCTCAAGAGAAACAAGCTCGAGACCCAACTCTTTGTACTTAGACCTCATTGGGGACATGCATTAAGACAACAAGGAGCAGACTGCTCTGATACCATTGATCTGGATTTTATGAGAAGAATGAAATGAATACAGATTATTAATAGGTTCTTAACACAAAATAAAAGAGATATGGTAAAACTAGTTTTCTATTCAATAACAAAATAAGCTGAAACTATAAAATGCAGTAGAAACAAGCTTGTTGGAATGGTGGCGGCTTATCTTTGAGAAGAGATGTGATGGTTGCATGAATTCACAAGAAGAAGATTACAATGAGGCTCTGAAGGAATTTTTACAATAAACATGAATGCCAAAAACTCTAGACATCCAAAAACCTAACCCTAGGAGATGAAATGCCAAAAGTCATGAGCAAGGATGATTTTAAGGATGGAAATTTATTTTAAAATGTAGAAAGCTTCAAGAATATTACTAATCCATCATATGCCAACTATAAAATGTTGACGATATTTTTGTAAAAATATTCAAATTTCTAAGGATTTTATATAGTTTGTATAAAATTTTGGTGATTTTTAAGGTTAAATGATTTTATCCTATAGAATTTGGGCAAATCATTTTTAGAAAAAAAAATCTCTTTTTTGAGAAAAAACATGGAAAATTATCCCATGAGCGGAATTTAGCCCCTAAATTCATCCATGGTCATGTGGGCCCCATTTGGGTAAGTTAGTACATCAACTTCCCGGGGTCATAACTTTTGCATATGATCTCCATTTTAGGTGTGTGATAGCCCATTGGAAATGTATCATCAAGGATATTCATTTTTGGGGTTCAATCAAGCCTTCGACTATCATTGAGGAACTCAATCCCGAAAAACCTTCATTTAGGCCCTCAAAATGGCCACAGAAGTTAAAACTGCTAAAAGTAGTAAATTGCCAAAATTGTCATAAAACTGTTTTGAGCCAGTTGGAAAAGGTGGGTGGCCACTGATATCCATCTAGATCAATCTTCCCTCATTAGGAATAAATTTTCTCCATTGCATTGAAGTACCCCATCATATGAGAAAATTTCTATTGAATTTGGCCCCCTGTGAGCCACTTGCCTTGGTGCAGGAGCTACCCTGCTTTGACGACTCGATAAAGTTGGATGCTTTGTTGTCACATGCCCTTGATTTGTGTGTCCACAATCTGATCATTGGATGACTATTGTATGCAGTCAAGGTTGAGCTCTGTTGGTTTCAGTTGTTCTGCTGCTTCTGAGGTGTCCAATAATGGTGGGAAATAAGGGTGAAAGAGATCCACGTTGAACACTAGGTGCAGGCCAAGGAAGGGAGGAATGTTGAGCTCAAAAGAATTATCCCCCATGGCCTTGGTGATAGTGTATGACCCATAACGGAGTGGGTGAAGCTTTCGATGGGGTCATGTAAGGCATTCTTTCTGTAAGTGAAACCAAAATTTTTCGCCCACCTGAAACTTATGTGGCACCCGATGTTGATCATGGTGTTGTTTGTACATGTAATTGGACTTCTGTAGGATATCCTAAACCTGTTAACAGATGTGCTAGATCCGTTCAATGAACTAGGTATCTTTGTCAAATTCAGTTGGAGAAGGATTTGAGTCAGTCAAGGTGACCGCAAAGGGAATTGCAACATCTATGGGAACCAATGGTTGGAATCCCAACCCCACCTGAAATGGTCTGTGGTCAGTTGAGCTATGCAGGGCTCGGTTTTAGATATGCTAGAAATAGGAAAGGCTCTCACCCATGTGCGAGGGTTCTTTGAATTATACATGTGAAGGATATGCACAATCATTCGATTTACAACCTTATTTTGGCCATTTGTTTCGGGGTGGAAGGTCATGGATTTGGTGAGCTTGGTGTCCAGTAGTGACCAGAGGCTCGACCAGAATGTGCTGAAAAATCGACTATCCCGATCTGAGACAATGGTTTGTGGGATTCCAAAATGTACCCAGACACATTCAAAGAAGAGCTTAGCAGTGGCCTCTGTTGTGATTCTCTTCTTGCAAGCAACCATAATCGCCATCTTAGAAAAGTGATAAACAACCATAAAAATATAGTCATTTCCC
Source organism: Picea glauca (assembly GCA_000966675.3). Taxonomy (NCBI): domain Eukaryota; kingdom Viridiplantae; phylum Streptophyta; class Pinopsida; order Pinales; family Pinaceae; genus Picea; species Picea glauca. The sequence goes on from JZKD02S2095016.1 coordinate 39,740, forward strand.
CTCTTGGTGGACGGGAGGCCTGACATGTAGTTTATTGATATGGATTCCCATGGCCTGTCAGGAGTAGGAAGAGGGGTGTACAAGCCATGTTTCTTAGTCGTCGGTTTGGCAATAGCACAAGAAGTGTAGGACCTGATATACTTGCTAACCTCCCGTCGAAGTTTCGACCAGTAGAAATGTTTATGTAGCATCGCCACTGTCTTTTCGACGCTGAAGTGTCCTACCACCTGACTGTAGTGAGATTCCTAGATTATCTTCACTCGCTCACTTGATGGGACACAAATATGGTCCAGTTGACACAACAACCCATCCTGAAGATGGAAATTATTGACAACTGCATTTGCACCCAACATTTGGTAGGTGGTCGTGAAGTCAGGGTCTGTCTCATAGAGTTGGGGCCATCCATATGTTTCATGGCCACACGAGTCTAGCACCGTGGTGAGTGCCGTGACTGGCAGTCTGCTGAGGAAATCAACGATGGGATTGGTGCTTCCTATTTTATACTTGATTTTGAGGTGTAATTGTTGCAAGTATGTGGACCACTTTTGATGGTGGTCATTTTGCAATTGTCCTTGTGTCTGAATGAACTACAGTGTCTTATGATCAATGTGGATGACTGTCTCCTTCCCAAGAATGTAATGTCTCCACTGGAAACATGATTGTACAATGGAGTACATTTCTTATTCGTAAGTAGGATACTTACAGACATTATCTGATAGTGTCTCACTATGATAGGCCACGAGTTGGCCGTGCTGAGTGAGAATGACGCCCACAACATAGTCTAAAGAATCTGTCTCGACTTCAAAGGGATGTTGTAGTCTGGTAGTGAAAGTACTGGGGCTGATCACAAGAACTACTTCAAATCATCAAATGCTTGTTGTTGGGACCGGACCCATGCAAATTTCTCCTTACCACCACCCCTATTTATTTGGCTGAGGGCCCATGCAATATGGGAGAATCCTAACACGAACCTGCGATAGAAATTGGCAAGGCCTAGGAAGCTCCAAAGCTCAATGAGTGTTGTTGGGGTTGTCCAGTCATGACTGACTTGGATATTGGTTGGATCCACATGTACGCCATGCTAATCAATAATGTATCCTAGGTAATGGACCCTATCCATGCTGAAGGAGCATTTTTCCAAGTTGGCGTATAGATTTTGCTGTCACAGGGTGTGCAGAACCTGTTGAATATGTTGCAAGTGTTTGGCTCAAGTGTTGTTGTAAATTAGAATGTCATCCAGATAAATCACTACAAAATTATTGGTAAATGGTCACAGGATATCATCCATCATCCTCATGAAAGTGGCTGGAGCATTTGTCAAACCAAAAGGCATGACCAACCATTCAAAAAGGCCTTCCTTTGATTGAAGGCGGTCTTCCATACATCTGTCTGTTCTATCAGGACCTGATGGTAGCCAGAATTTAGATCAATCTTACTGAAGTATTTGGCCCCCCTGATTTGGTCAAGGAGGTCGTCGATTCGGGGAATCAGGTACCAGTTTTTCACTGTCATATTATTCAGAGCCCGATAATCAATACAGAGTCACCATGTTCCATCTTTCTTCTGTACCAGAACGATTGAGCTCCCACAAGGTGATGAGATGGGATGGATGTGCCCCTTATGGAGTAGTTCTTGGATATTTCACTTGATCTCCTCATTCTCTAACAAAGAGCGACGATATACTAGCCCATTGGGCAGCGGTGCATCGGGGGTCAGATCGATGGGGTGCTTGACCTGGAAGTGCAATGGTACCCATATAGGTGAGGAGAAGATATCTGAGTATTCTTCGACAACCTTATCTACTTGCTTCTATTGTGTGGAGAGGTCATTCATAGAGACAAAGAAGACAAAATTCCCCATCTGAGAGATGACCTTCCTGCATTTCTTAGCAGAGATCAAGGAAATATCACTAGGTGGGACTACCTCGGGTATCCTGTACAATTTCCTGTTCAAAGTAATAATAACATTACGAGGCCTAGACTCATATACAACATGATGTTTCCATAAATAAGGTTTTCCCAAAAGAACATCACAAACTTTGAGAGGAGAAACATAAAAATAATACTTCATCTTTGAAGTGCTTGATGACGTACAATAGTTTGCACTATTGGCTGATGCAGAGATCGCTTCCTTAGTGGAGCCATCCAATGGTTTAGGGTTGTGGGTGCAGAATTGTTGGCAGGGAGAGCTACTTGAAAACCTCTACTGAGATGAGGTTCTTCTGGCTACCTCTATCAACGATGAAGTGCAGCAGGGTGCCTTTTACCCACCTCTGTAAATGGAAGAGGCACTCTCCTTCTTTCGGCTCATCTGGTTCACCAGGATGGAGCTTGGTGGTAGCAATGGTGGAGCTGGGTTCCGTGTCAATGATCCATCTTCTCCTTTCTGGTTCTGGCTCAGAGTCATAATTTGCATCTGATTCAAATGCTTTCGCTTCGGCCACTAATGACTGCTTTGAGTGGTAGTCAACATTGTTATTCCAAGGGCTCTTATGGAAGTGGCACCACTTCACGATATCTTTCTTTGTATTTATAGTGTCCTTCTTTTCTTGTGGCTTAGAATGGTTGTCTTGATACTGTCCATATTTGTTATATCCTTTGTTCTATGGGTTTGGTCCGCCCTTTCCTGGATTTTGTTGTGAGGGGTTCCCAGGCCAGAATTGCCGCGTCTTTTGTTTGAGCTTCTACTCGATTTTCACAGCATATCAGTAGGATGCACCCGAGGATGAGATTTCTAATAATTTCATTTCAGTCAGTATGTATCTATGTAGAACATCACGATACTTGACCACCAGATGTCTCTCCAAATCTTTGATACCCAGCTTGGTGCGCAAGGTATGGAAGATATTTGTGAAATATTGCATTGCTTGGTCTCTTTCTTGCCGCATTTGGCATACAGGTTGTCATAACTACCGACAGGGTAGTATTGTTCCTTAATAACATCCCTAAAGTATTCCAAGGTGCCTGTGACTGAAAATAATGTGGTTTCCTCTCTTTCTTTTTGCTCACAGAAAGATTCCCAAAGTAATCTTTTCTCCATTCGAAAAGTTGTGGAAAGAAAAATACCCTTCTAGTAGATTCAACCACTTGTCTACAACATTTTCCTCTATATTACCTTCAAATATAGGAATATTGAAGTTTATTTGTACCTTGAAGGGGGCGTCACCTCCGTTCAAAGAAGATTTGTCGTTTGTTTGTAGCCGCCGAAGGATTTGTGTGAAAATATCCATCATCTCATTCCTTTGTTGCATGAGGGATTCCTCAATCAAATATTTGAAAGGATATCCTATCCCATCATATTTAGTTTCTCCTGCCATGAGAGGTCACTTGGGTGTGCGAGAGTTTCTGTCCCCAAGAGAAACAAGCTTGAGACCCAACTCTTTCTACTCCGACCTTGTTGGGACATGCATTAAGATGACAAGGAGCAGATCGCTCTGATACCACTGATTTGGATTTTATGAGAATAATGAAATGAATACAAATTATTAACAAGTTCTTAACACAAAATAAAAGAGATACGGTAAAACTAGTTTTCTATTCAACAACGAAATAAGTTGAAACTGTAAAATGCAGTAGAAACAAGCTTGCTGGAATGGTGGCGTCTTATCTTTGAGAAGAGATGTAACCACAAGAAGAAGATTACAGTGAGGCTCTAAAGAAATTTTTACAATAAACAAGTATGAAAAAAACCCTATGGATCCCAAAACCTAACCCTATGAGATGAAGTGCCAAAAGTCATGTGGGCCCCGTTTGGGTAAGTTAGTACATCAACTTCCCGGGGTCGTAACTTTTGCATACGATCTCCATTTTAGGCGTGTGATATCCCGTTGGAAAGGTATCCTTGAGGAGATTCATTTTTGTGTCTCAATCATGCCTTTGACTATCATTGAGGAACTTAATCTCGAAAAACATTCATTTAGGCTCTCTAAATGGCCCCAGAAGTTAAAACTGCTAAAAATAGTAAATTGCCAAAATTGTCAGAAAACTGTTTTGAGCTAGTTGGAAAAGGTGGGTGGCCACCGGTATCCATATGGATCAATCCTAATTCCTTACGAAGCAATTTTCTCCATTGCGTTGAGGTCCCCCATCAGATGAGGAAATTTCTATTGAATTTGGCCTCGGGTGAGCCACTTGCCTTGGTGCAGGAGCTGTGCTGCTTTGACGACTTGATAAAGCTAGATGCTTTGTTTTCAAGTGCCCTTGATCTGTAAGTCCACAATTTGATCATTGGATTCCTGTTTTATGTAGTCAGGTTTGAGATCTATTGGTGTCAGTTGTTCTGCTACTTCTGAGGTGTCCAATAATGGTGGGAAATAAGGGCGAAGGAGATCCACGTTGAACACTAGGTGCAGGCCAAGGAAGGCAGGAATGTTGAGCTCAAAATCATTATCCCCTATGGCCTTGGTGATAGTGTACGACCCATAATAGAGTGGGAAAATATTCCGATGGGGTCATGTAAGGAATCCTTTCTGCAAGTGCAACCAAACTTTGTCATCCACCTGAAACTTATGTGGCACTCGATGTTGATCATGGAACTGTTTGTACATGTAATTGGACTTCTGTAGGATATCCTAAACCTATTGGTAAATGTGCTA